>JAVJIF010032673.1:0-212584 GCA_038442645.1 Agave tequilana
GAGGAATTGAGTGCTTGTACTTAAAGATTGAAGTGACATCAATACAAGAGTCGAGCCGCTTTTTCTTCCACTTGTAGTATGGTATGGCTTGCATTATTTCTTTGCTTTCTTTTTCGTTTCCATAAGTAACTAAAATGATTTTCTGGGCTCACTATTATAACTCTCTCTAGTTCTTCTCCTCATTTGTTTTTAAAGAAAAAGACCCAATGAATCATTTTCAAGCCTGACTTAAAGCCATCTTTTTGAAAGTGTTCTTGAAGGCACATGAGGATGGGTTTGGATTGTTAAACTCTCACTTCTTTCATGAACGTTTCTTGAACTGTTTTACTTCATTCTTGCTTCTTCGCGCTTGATGATTTAATATTCGATTATAAACGATTTTTCAAAGAAAAGAGTGAACTCTTCCAACTATCTTATGTGCTTTACTTCAAACTTTCTAAAAATCAACTTTAAGTTTTGCCTATGATCACTTCGAGGCACTTAAGATTTTAATAGAGGAATGAACAATTGAGTAGTGAGATAGTGAGCCCAGATTTTCTTCCTTATTATAATCAACAAAACAATTTTCAAGCTTTTTAAAACACCTTTTTCAAAGCCTTTTCTAAAGTTGCAATTTCTCTTTGAATCATCTCTTTCTTTCCATTCTCTTTTCCATTAAAAAAAATGAACACAATTCTTTGTTTTTAAACGATTCACTGAAAAGCTTCCATCGCATTCCTCCTCGTGGGCACGACCCGTTAGCCACAAGCTACACGATAAATTCTTAAACTCTTTGATTGTTCTTCCATTTTAGCAATCACTACTTATCATGAAAATTGATTTTGTATACTCATGTTTTATCTATGTATGCATCATATTTCTAATTGATATTATATTACTCTGATCATACATGCATATAAATGCTTTCTTGTGTTATAAACATATATGACCATACATTTTTAGCACAAAATTGATTTATGATAAGCGTGACTTGATTATATTCTTAATAGTAATTGGTATTCTTTACAAGGTTATGCATTATTTTATTAGCATTCCATAAAGGGAATAAAAATTCTTGATTTATCTTTCAATTTATATTTATTTTCAATTGGTATCTTACTCCCACATTTTATAAATAAAAATATTTTGTTTTAAAAATGCTAACATTTTCAATGTTGGTATCAATAACCTTCAATTGTCATTATTCTCAAATTAGTATCTTTATTGCAAAGTAATTTTAGTGTTTACCTAAAAATTTAATTTTTACTTTCAATTGGTATCATCACTTTCTATGGTATCAATTGGTAAAAAGATTGTTTCATTTTCAATTGATAAAAAGATTGTTTCTCTTTCAATTGGCTTCTTTCAATTGATAGTTATTATTGGTATTGATTGAGGTTTTAACTGCATATACGAATACAAAATTTTAGAACTTTGAAATAGAGATGTGCAAGTTCTCAATACTACCATAATAGCAGTGACTAAGCGGGTCGTGATCCAAAAGGAGGGACTAGCGATGAAAGCTTTTTTAGCAAGCTCTCTTTTCGGTTACAAAGAATGGTTAAAGATCTTCTTTTAGTTCTTAAAGAAAAATGAAAAAAGAGTTATAATTAAGTTAGAAAGAAAGTGGATAGATAGAGAAGGTGGAGAAAATGGAAGCGGATATGTACAAAGAAATGGAAACAGATTAAAAGAAATTTAGAAGATTGTGGTGTTTGTTGGCCCAAAGGCCTTTCACTCTAGTTTTGATGATGATTAACTCATGTAGTATGTGTACTAATTATCTTGTGATTTTAGTTTCAGTTTATTAATCAAGATATTAGTTGGTGTTTAGCTTCAACAAGATGAATTGGAAGCTTGCACATGTTGATTCAAGAGCCCGCGCATCAAAGATCATACATTGCACTTGCTCGGTGAATCAAGAGTTTTTGGATCGAGCCTACTTGGAGATTGCGCTCTAGCTTGGAGATTGCGCTCTACAAGAAGACTTAGGTATCCATAGTTTTAGTTTGGGTTTTGATCCTAATTGTAAAGATTAGAATAGTATGATAAGCTCAAGTTCACAACACACACCTTTCATGTTTTGATTTTCGGTTTTAGGTTTAACCGATCTTGGTTTCATGAATAGATTTTTTATCAAAACAAGTTTACATGGTTTATGTATATTAGATTTGTTCTATATACATGCATGCTTCAATTGTTTAGACAAACTTTGTTTGATAATCTATTCCATGTGTTTTATGTTTTGGTATTTACAACAAAACATATTTTTGGACTTAATGACAAAAATCATGATATATATATGTTTCTTGTATATTGAATTTCTATTCATATACAATATGCTTCAAAGTGTTTAAATATCATATTTTTGTATCATGGATAAGTTTTAGACAATGTGTATTTTCTATTCAAAATACAAGGTTTTAGAAAATACGATTTTTGATTTTTGGCAAAATTTCTATGACACAAAAATAGTCAAATATGTTTGAAATTTGTGTTAGGATTTTTAACACAAGTTTGCATTTCAATATAAAATGATAAAACTATTTTTGTGGAATTTTAGAGATTTTGTGGGATTTATTATAATATTTTTTCCCAGATTTCAGACCTGATTTTTGTCTGCCAGGCTTGGCCGGTCGACTGGTACGATCGACCGCACCAAAGAAGCCAGTCGACCGTTCCGGTCGACTGACGTGCACGGATACGTGCACGCAGGCTGACACTGCATCCGGTCGACCGAAGCGGTCGACCGACAGAGAGTTGTTTGCTCTCAGGTATTTTCGGTCGACCGGTAGCCACAACGGTTTCTAAATTTGACCGTTGGGCGGTCGACCGTCCCGGTCGACCGGAAGGCTATTTCTGGCAAAAGTTCTGTAAACGGCTATTTTCTGTAATTGCCTATAAATACCCCATTTGAGAGAGGTTTTCTCCAAGATTTTCTGTGCGAATTTTTGCTGATTCTCTGGTGTTTTCAAAGCAATCAAAAGAAGTTTTTGAGCTTGAATTGTACAATCCATTTGGTGTTTTCATTAGGGTTTGGAAAATCAAAGAAAGGGTTTTTGGGAAAGAATTTTGATTGAACTATTCTATCTTGATTTCTTGATTTTCCCAAGGATTTTCTTTGTGATTTCTGATTTCCATTCCTTTAGTTTTCTCCACACTTGAGCAAAAATCTACTATCTATATCTATAAGTTATTTGTGTGGAAGAAGAAGTTGTTTGTGGTTGTTGTTGTGACCACCAAGTTGTAACCCAATCTTTCTTAGCTTTGTGCTTTGGGTTGTATCCCTCTAGTTGAGAGGTGATCCTTGTATTGGTTGGTGATTGGGAGTTTGTTGTATTGGTTTGGAATTTGCCTCAAGGAGGAGGGTGTGATTGTTGGAGTTTGCCTCAAGGAGGAGGTTGTGTTGGTTGGCTTGGATTTGTGCCTCAGGGAGGAGGTTGTAAAGAGAGGAGTTGGGTACTCCTTGTAAAGGGTCCTAAGTGGACGAGCTAGTGGAAATCCTTCGTGTGTCGAAGGCGGGGATGTAGAGCTGGGTGCTCGAACCTCGATAACATATCTTATTGTTTGCGGTTGATCCATTGGCTCTCTCTATCTCTCTCTTTACTTTGTGCCTTGCCTTATTCATATTGTGCATTCATATTTGCTTGGCTTGGTTGTGTGTGAATCATTTGTTGATCACACTTGAGTGTAATTTGCATTAAGTTATTAAATTCCGCATTTAGTTCATAGATTAGCATTGTCACCTATTCACCCCCCCTCTAGGTGACTTTTCAATTGGTATCAGAGCTAGTGCTCCTGATATTTAGGTTTAACCACCTAGGAGTGATCTTGGTTTGCTAATCTTCACTTGCATTTTTATTTGCGCTCATACTAGTTTGCACTCATGGCTAGCCCTCCTATGTTTGACCATTTAGACTTGATACTTGGAAGGTGGACATGACTAGGCATTTAAAAACACTAGGTCATCTAGTTTATCAAGCCATTATCATAGAATCCCTCCCTAATAGTAGCAAGCATAAGAAGGCCAATGCATTAGCACTTAGAGCACTTAGAGCATCTCTAAATGAATTTCTTTTACCCGTTTTTGATCACTATGATTCGGCTTTTGCAGTTTGGAGCATCTTGACGTCTCCCGAGCTTCCAAGGATAATAACAAGATGAGGAGATCTAAAAGAGAAAAGTCCGAAGAGCAATGCCTCATGGTCCAAGGGAAGAACTCCCTTGAGGTACAATCGGATTCTCATATTGATGATAGCTCCAGTTCCTATTGCCATGGTTGTTTGAAGTTCAAACTTTAAATATGGAACTTGCTCAAAAGCTTGAAAATTTGTTAGAAGAACATGATTTGTTGAAAGATGATAATCTTATTTTGAAAAATGAATTAAAGGATTTATGCTCTAATTTTGAATTGATGTTGCAAGAGAAGGAAGAGATTGCAAGTGAATGTGACTCACTTAAATCTCAACTTGAACTTGCTTTAAAGGAAAATGAATTTTTGAAAAACAAAGATGATTGTGATGATGTTGTAAAGCACAATGAGATTTTATCTTCAAAATTGGATTTTACTTTTAAAGAAAATCTTACTTTGAAAAATGATTTTGATTCAATTACTAGAGAATTGGATTTGGTTTTGATTAAAAATAAATCTTTGCAAAAAGAGATTGATGTTTGCCATGCTAATGTTGCTTCATGTTCTAGCACACCTATTGCATGCTCCACTCTATCTTCTAACATTGAAAATGATATACTTGTTTTGAAGAAAAGTGTTGATAGTTTGGGCTCCACCTTGAGCCATTGTGCCATGAATCACACTCGATTGGAAACCTTGGTTCGCAAGAAATAAGTTCCAACCTTACATGCACACCCATCTAGGCATACACATGCTTTTCATGATCACCACCATCATATGTATGCTCACGTGTACACATGTACACATTGTGGTCGAAAAGGCCACCTTGCTAGATTTTATTATGATCGTATTTATAATGAAAATTTAGCAACTAATTATGTTTGGGTGAGAAAAGAAACTAACCCTCGTGGACCCACTAGAAAATGGGTACCAAAAACCACCTCTTTGACTTTTGATGTAGGTGGGAGCTCTCGCGTCACGTGAGGGTATTGGTGCCTTGAGGTGGATGCATTCTAAGCTAAAAGGAGAACCATTTGGATGCTTCACTCTCAAGGAAATTTGGTGGGAGGACCACCGTGTTTTGGAGAACTAGAGATGCAACTTCATTGGTTTTGGTATCATCTCTAACTCCTAATTTTTTATTTGCATACTTTCCATGTTCATCTTTTATAGCATATCATGTTTTGTTGTTCATTATGCTTGTGCCTTGTTCATTAGATTAATGTTATACATGTTTAGTTCCTTGAGCACCCATGTTTCATATGGATCTATATTTAGTGTTCTCACTTTGTTTATACTAACATGTATGCCTTAGATCTATTGCACATGCATATGCATAATGATCATTTGGATGTTTACGATTCTATGATTTTTGTTTTAATAATTCATGTGTTGTTTAGTATGTTTATTGCCATGATTAGTAGAACATGTGGATTTGAATTATGATCAATTTTTGTCTATCATGACTTGTTTATGATTCGTGATTTGAATATATGTTTAGAAGTTAGTTTTCATTAAAACTAGGATTCATACTCGTACATAGAATGGGCTACAAGTAAACCTTTATAATATTTATGCTTGAATGCCTATTTGTATCCATTAGATGTGCTAGTATAGTCTAGTTTTGATGATTCGTACATTCTAACTTGTATTCCCCATTTTGGAAATGTTTTATGATATTGAGTTTTAACTTCATGTATATGTCTATCTTGTCTTAACTATTGATTATACATATACATCCTTGAGCCACGTGCCTTCATGCATATACCTTTGTGGACTCCTTTTGTTTGGGATATGTATGTATACTTTAGTTTGTACATGACATACATATGCCTTGAAGTTTAAATCGTTTGGATGAATTTCATGTTTGCTAAGCGATTTCACATGTATGATGAATCTCATATTTTTAAGATGATTTCAATTAGTGATTTCACATGAATTTCATGTTTTTAATTTGAGCTTGATTGTCCATTTCATGTTAATATGTTTCTCACAACACTTGTACACTCACTCTATTTATGTTTTCTCATGACTTAGTTTTCATGAGTACAAGTTATACTATATGGATTTTGAGTGTTTTAGTGCCATGTGGTTTACATGTGTCTTCATTAAAATTTTTTTTTTGGATCTCATACTAGTTGATTCATATAACTAGTTATGATATTCTTCCTTGGTAGAGATTTTCAAACATACTACATTTTCAAATCTATTTTTGAAAACCCCTACCATCTAAGGGTGGTTGGATGGGAGATCATGTTCATGTATGTTTATAATGAAAATCATTTTAAACTTGCACATGATTGGGTGGTAGTGAATATGAGATATACACTTGATCTTATTATTGTTTCAATTGGTATCATTGAATTCTTTCAATTGGTATCAAATCTTGACATCCTTTTGTATACTCATATATGTTTTGTTTTATATATATGTATGCATACACTTCATATAGTATCAATTCACAATTTGTATCTATTTCTTACATACATATATAGATGATTTATTTGTGCTTCAAGATATATGCACAAATTTTGCTTATGATAAGCTTGATTTTTTTAATGACCATCATTTTCAATTGATTCAATTTTCAATTGGTTTCTATATACAAGCATTATCATTATCTTGCTTATGCTAAGCTTGAGCTTTAACATTATTTCAATTGACTTAGTTTTCAATTGGTATCTTATTTCTAGCTTAAGCATATGTTTAGTTGGTATTTCATAAAGGGGGAGAAAACTCACATTTCAATTTTTCAATTGGTATTTAGTTTACCATTGGTTTTGTTTCCCACTCCCTAACTTTATGAGGAAAAAAAATGATTTAAGAATGATTATTGATTTTTAATTGGTATCATATGCTTATAACGATATATATTTTCAATTGGTATCAAGATGCATTTGTTCACTCAAATTGGTATCATGTGTTTTATTTTCAATATGTTTTAATTTCAATTGGGATCAAATTTATTTTCAATGCCCCTCTTACTTTCAATTGGTAATTGGTAGGCATTTCTTAAATGTTTTTATGATCACTTTCTATTGATATCATAATGCACTTCTTTGACACTTTTTTAATTGGTATCATTTTTTGTTTCACCCCTTGAAGGACTTTGTTTATTCTTTGTTTCATATATTTAGGGGGAGAAGAATTCATATCTATTTTGTTTTTACCCCTTTGTTGATGATTGACAAAAAGGGGGAGAAGATTTATTGGAGTTGATATGCATGAGTTTTCAGTTTTATGTTCATTTCATCTCCATTGGTATTGGTATCAAGAGCATTACGAGTTTTGTTTTATTAGTATCCATTGGTATCAAGAGCATGTTTTGGTAATTTAGTTGTTTTGTTAGAATTGGAATCAATAGCATGTTTCATATGCATATTCATTTGTTTCAAGAACCCTGTTTATATGCATCTTATTGTTTGTTTATTCCTATGCATGAGTTAAGGGGGAGCTTCTTTGAAGCTTTACTTTAATCCATGCATATATAACTCCATGAGTTTTGTCATCATCAAAAAGGGGAGATTGTTGGCCCAAAGGCCTTTCACTCTAGTTTTGATGATGATTAACTCATGTAGTTATGTGTACTAATTATCTTGTGATTTTAGTTTCAGTTTATTAATCAAGATATTAGTTGGTGTTTAGCTCCAACAAGATGAATTGGAAGCTTGCACATGTTGATTCAAGAGCCCGCGCATCAAAGATCATACATTGCACTTGCTCGGTGAATCAAGAGTTTTTGGATCGAGCCTACTTGGAGATTGCGCTCTAGCTTGGAGATTGCGCTCTACAAGAAGACTTAGGTATCCATAGTTTTAATTTGGGTTTAGATCCTAATTGTAAAGATTAGAATAGTATGATAAGCTCAAGTTCACAACACACACCTTTCATGTTTTGATTTTCGGTTTTAGGTTTAACCGATATTGATTTTCATGAATAGATTTTTTATCAAAACAAGTTTACATGGTTTATGTATATAGATTTGCTCTATATACATGCATGCTTCAATTGTTTAGACAAACTTTGTTTGATAATCTATTCCATGTGTTTTATGTTTTGGTATTTACAACAAAACATATTTTTGGACTTAATGACAAAAATCATGATATATATATGTTTCTTGTATATTGAATTTCTATTCATATACAATATGCTTCAAAGTGTTTAAATATCATATTTTGTATCATGGATAAGTTTTAGACAATGTGTATTTTCTATTCAAAATACAAGGTTTTAGAAAATACGGTTTTTGGTTTTGGCAAAATTTCTATGACACAAAAATAGTCAAATATGTTTGAAATTTGTGTTAGGATTTTTAACACAAGTTTGCATTTCAATATAAAATGATAAAACTATTTTTGTGGAATTTTAGAGATTTTGTGGATTTATTATAATATTTTTTCCCAGATTTCAGACTTGATTTTTGTCTGCCAGGCTTGGCCGGTCGACTGGTACGGTCGACCGCACCAAAGAAGCCAGTCGACCGTTCCGGTCGACTGACGTGCACGGATACGTGCACGCAGGCTGACACTGCATCCGGTCGACCGAAGCGGTCGACCGACAGAGAGCTGTTTGCTCTCAAGTATTTTCGGTCGACCGAGGCGGTCGACCGGTAGCCACAACGGTTCTAAATTTGACCGTTGGGCGGTCGACCGTCCCGGTCGACCGGAAGGCTATTTCTGGCAAAAGTTCTGTAAACGGCTATTTTCTATAATTGCCTATAAATACCCCATTTGAGAGAGGTTTTCTCTAAGATTTTCTGTGCGAATTTTTTGCTGATTCTCTGGTGTTTCAAAGCAATCAAAAGAAGTTTTTGAGCTTGAATTGTACAATCCATTTGGTGTTTTCATTAGGGTTTGGAAAATCAAAGAAAGGGTTTTGGGAAAGAATTTTGATTGAACTATTCTATCTTGATTTCTTGATTTTTCCCAAGGATTTTCTTTGTGATTTCTGATTTCCATTCCTTTGGTTTTCTCCACACTTGAGCAAAAATCTACTATCTATATCTATAGGTTATTTGTGTGGAAGAAGAAGTTGTTTGTGGTTGTTGTTGTGACCACCAAGTTGTAACCCAATCTTTTCTTAGCTTTGTGCTTTGGGTTGTATCCCTCTAGTTGAGAGGTGATCCTTGTATTGGTTGGTGATTGGGAGTTTGTTGTATTGGTTTGGAATTTGCCTCAAGGAGGAGGGTGTGATTGTTGGAGTTTGCCTCAAGGAGGAGGTTGTGTTGGTTGGCTTGGATTTGTGCCTCAGGGAGGAGGTTGTAAAGAGAGGAGTTGGGTACTCCTTGTAAAGGGTCCTAAGTGGACGAGCTAGTGGAAATCCTTCGTGTGTCGAAGGCGGGGATGTAGAGCTGGGTGCTCGAACCTCGATAACATATCTTGTTGTTTGCGCTTGATCCATTGGCTCTCTCTATCTCTCTTTACTTTGTGCCTTGCCTTGTTCATATTGTGCATTCATATTTGCTTGGCTTGGTTGTGTGTGAATCATTTGTTGATCACACTTGAGTGTAATTTGCATTAAGTTATTAAATTCCGCATTTAGTTCATAGATTAGCGTTGTCACCTATTCACCCCCCCTCTATTTATAGGCAAAACCTAATATAGGAGAGTGTATGAAGATAGGGGGTACAAACGCTCCCCCTAACTCCCTAACAAATCGCGAAAACGTGGCTTTGCCCACGTTTTCGCGGCCAGGGGTGGTCAGGTGGCCACACCCTGTTGGTGGTACTTCCTAGCTTCGCGATTTGCTTTTATCTTCAGCTTGATTTGTAGTTTAAGTCCGAGATTTTGACGAAATGGCCTTTGATCTTTGGCTTCAACCGATTGATTTATAGGGATTTGTTCTAACTGGTTTTCAACCGATCTGAACGACCTGATCTGCCCTGATTTACTGACTTCGAATTAATTTTGATTTAAATCAGAATTTGATGGGCTTTTGGGCTCATTTATCTTCCCTCTCCTTAGGAATGGGCCTGCAAATAAATTAAACAATAATTAGAAAAAAAACAGAGTTTATTTTATAATGGTATGAGAATATGATAATGAATGTGCAATATTAACGACCGATCACACCCCCATACCTATCTTTTGCTCGTCCTCGAGCAAAACAACTAAACAAAAAATTATTAGACCACTTTCGCAGGTCACGATTGTACTGAGCCTGTGCAACAAGCCGTTAGACCTCTAGGGTTTCCCCTAGAGGATGAGTTTTGTCTCGTGAGGATTTTCAGTAGATTACACCCACAAAATCCGTAAAGAAAGAGAAAAATGTTAGTATTTTGAAAACACATTTTGAAAGAAAAATATTGAAATATTATTGTAAGTTTTTAAGTAATTTATAACTTATAGGAAAACCGAATTTTTTCATTCCTAAACTTAGTCTCTATTCAAAAGTTTGTTATCACTCAAAGTAAGGAGTCAAATTGTACTTCTCATCTAGTCTATTACTTTACCATAAGTTATATGCACCTTGTGACCATGAAAATTTTGACTAAGGGTTCTTTAACTCTAACTCTTATGCCTTATTTATTTATTTATTTATTATATTTTTTATTTTTTGGTGGTATTATTCCTTAATTCTATTAGGTTTCTAATCTGCCAATGTAATGAGCCTTTAATCGGTGACTCCCAAACCAAACGGTATTAAGGCACCGGGTGAGAAAACACCCCAAGGACTTAAGGACTCGAGCAACAAAGCCACAAAACTAAGGCTTTTATTATATGAACCGCTTTTAGGCATGAATACTTGATTATTCACATATTGCATGTACATTGTCACCTTACCATACTTTTAGCTAATAAATCCTTTAATAAGTCTTCTTTTCTTTGTTAAATGTAGGCCCAAGTGCTAAAAGAAAGAAAAGAGAAACAAGCCCAAAAGGCTACCAAATTCTGATTTAATTTAGAATAAATTCGAAATCAAGGAATCAGGGCAAAATCTTGGCATATCAAGAGGTTGAGAAGAATCCTCCCTGAATCAAGCGGTTAAAGCCACACAATCAAAGGCTGTTTCATCAACTTTTGGAGCAGAAACAAGAAAATTAGAAGAAGATATAGGCAAATCAACAAACCAATGTCTCCACCAATTGGGTGTGGCCACATGGCCATAGTAGGGCCGCGGAAATGCGGCCCTGCTCGCGTTTACTTGGCTTGTTGAATTCAGTTGGGGGAGCGTTTGCTCCCCAATCTTCCCGGGATCCTCCCCTTCTTGTTTTTCCCTATAAATGCCAGTTTCAACAGAGGAAAATGGAGTGAAGACTAGGATTAGAATTTGTGTTTATTTTCTAGGACTTAGGCTCTTTGTTAGATAGTGCAAAAGTTGTATTCTTGTTTTTCAATTTGTAGTTCAGTACACATACTTGTGAGAGAGAGGAATTGAGTGCTTGTACTTGAAGATTGAAGTGACATCAATACAAGAATCGAGTTATTTTTTCTTCCATTCGTATTACGGTATGTCTTGCATATTTATTTGCTTCTTCTTTGTTTTCCATGAGTAACTAAAACAGTTTTCTGGGCTCACCATTGTAACTCTCTTAGTTCTTCTTCTCTTCTGGTTTTAAAGAAAAATACCCAATGAATCATTTGCATGCCTTACTTAAAGCCTTTCTTCTTGAAAGTGTTCTTGAAGGGACATGAGGATGGGTTTGGACTGTTAAACTCTTACTTCTTTTATGAACTTTTCTTGAACTGTTTTTACTTCATTCTTACTTCTTCGCGCTTTATGATTTAACATTCGATTCTAAACGATTTTTCAAAGAAAGAGTGATCTCTTCCAACCATCTTATGTGCTTTACTTCAAACTTTCTATAAATCAATTTAAGTTTTTCCTATAATCAATTTGAGGCACTTAGGATTTCAATAGAAGAATGAACGATTAAGTAGTGAGATAGTGAGCCCAGATTTTCTTCCTTATTATAACCAACAAAACAATTTTCGAGCTTTTTAAATCACCTTCTCCAAAGCCTTCTCTAAAGTTGTAATTTCTCTTTTAATCATCTCTTTCTTTCCATTCTCTTTTTCCATTAAAAACTGAACACAATTCTTTGTTTTTAAATGAATCACCGAAAAGCTTCCATCGCATTCCTCCTCGTGGACACGACCCGTTAGCCACAAGCTACACGGTAAATTCTTAAACTCTTTGATTGTTCTTTCATTTCAGCAATCAATTTTTGGCGCCGTTGCTGGGAAGGGAATGGTGTATTTGTTTTCTAACAAGTTTTGTGTGTTGTTTCAGGGACTTGAAGATTCAGATCTAGCATTCAAGCTTTGCAAGAGAAGACTTGCAAATTCTGTGCCCCTACTCTTGAAAGTAGGAAACAGAATTTCAAGAAATTGCTTTGCAAGAGTTTAAAATTTCATTGGACTACTAAAACTCTTTTTTGCAGGACATATTGCTCACAAAAAAATTAAGTTTTTGTATGTTATATTCTTGCTATTTCTGCTATCCACCATCCCTGTTTTAATCCAACAGTAATTTGAGTGATTGTTAATTGCTTAAAAATCATTTAGACTTGCATTCTAGGCATTTGTCTAATTACGTTTACTTTACAATTACTGTTGAAGAGAGCTGGAGACAAGGTACGTATGCATAGCATATAGTTTAAGAAACATTCTTGGGTGATATTTTGCTTTGAATGTTACTTTTCTGTATCTTGCACACTTTGCACAATTAACTCTAAGGGCAAAACCAAATTCAAGATAAGGTGGGGAAGTCATTACCCTTCCTTAGCCCACAAACCATCTCCAAGCACGCACAACCTAAGCCTAAGTAAAATCAGATAGACGTTGGCCTTAGGGACATCTCAAACTCATTAGCAAATTATCCTAAGGGGGAAAAAGTGTTGGAATTTGACTCCTGCCAAATCAGTGTTTAGGAAAGGGATTAAGGGCCTAAAGCCCGAAGGTTGGTGGTTACTTAATTAAGGAACGTCTTTGACGGATAACCTCCCACCAATCTTGCCCTGACCTGGCTAATTAGCTTGTGGTCAAAGTCTACATTATACCTCATGTGGACAATCAACCAGTTAGGAGTTGTCTAGGTCAAGGTTACCTTAGACTAGGCTTGATTGTTTTCTTTTCTTGACTATTGGTGAACTTATTTTTGATTGTGTTTGTGTATGCAAGTGTGGTCAAGAGACACAAATTCATCTAGGTTAACTAGAAACACATCACCACCCAAGTTTGAAACAAGACCAGATTCGGTTATGGATCGACCGACATCTTTGTAGGATAGGTTTTATACCATTAGAACATCACTTCCATCCTGCATCCAACTTCCATCGGTTAGTGAACACAACTTTGAACTTAAGCCACAGTTCATCAATACACTCCCTAAGTTCCATGGCTTAGAGTCCGAAGATGCTTATTTCTTCATAAGAGAATTTGAGGAAGTATGCTTAATGATTAAAATCCCACACCTTGCAGATGATGCTATTAGGTTGAGATTTGTCCCATTTGCTCTTAAGGACCTAGCCAAGAAATGGCTCTACAGCTTAGCAGCCGGCTCTATCCCATCTTGGATGGTTTCATCAAGGTCTTCTTGAAGAAATTCTATCCAATCCATAAGACCGCTCTCGTTAGGAAAAACATCATGCAGTTCAAGTAAGAACCTAGTGAACCATTTTGGAGGTACTTTTAAAGCTTCAAAGACCTCCTTGTCTAATTTCCTCATCATGGAATAGAGTGTTGGCCCGGAGGCCTTCCTCTCTAGTTTTGATGATGATTAACTCATGTAGTTATGTTTACTAATTATCTTGTGTTGTTTAAATTTCAGATCATTTACCAAGATATTAGTTGGTGATTAGCTTCAACAAGGAGTTTAGAAGCTTTTCATGGTGATTCCAGTGCCCGAGCATCAAGATCATACCTTTGCACTCGGTGGATCACGTTTGGGATCGAGTCGGCTTGAAGATGGAAGATCATCAAGAAGACTTAGGTATCCTAGTTTAGTTTAGTGTGTTTTAGATCCATTTGTAAAGCTTAGTATAGTTGATATGCTCAAGTGCACAACACACACGTTTTATGGATATTGGTTTTTCAGTTTTTAGTTTAACCGATATTGTTTTCATGAATAGATTGATCAAAACAAGTTTAATTGGTTTATGTATAGTAGATGTATTCTTTCTATACATGCATGCTTAACTCTTAGACAAACTTATTTTGACTTTCCTATTCATTTATTGAAAAATCCAAGTTTGATAATATACAAGTTTTGGTTTTTGATAAAAATGATAAGACACAAAAATAGTTCAAATTGCTTGATATTTGAGTTGAAATTTTTATCACATGTTTATATATCAATGCAAAATGAGAAAACTATTTTTGGGGATTTTTAGAAGTTTTTTATAGTATTTTTAGAAATATTTTTAACATATTTTTCTGACCCAGTTTTCTGACCCAGACTGTGGCTGACAGGCCAGGTCGGTCGACCGCAACGGTCGACCGAACCAAGGGCCGGCCGACCGTTGCGGTCGACCGACGTGCACAGCCTTGTGCACATTTGGCAGACACAGGGTCGGTCGACCGGTCGGTCGACCGTACCAGAGAGCGTTGCTTTCTGTATCTGGGCGGTCGACCGGGCGGTCGACCGGATTGCTCCAACGGTCATATTTTTGACCGTTGGCTGTCGACTGGCCGGCCGACCGCCCGCCTGTCAGGCTGACATCTCAGCCTAACGGCTAGTTTTCTGTTTGGGCTATAAATACCCCATTTCTTGGGGGTTTTGGCTAAGATTTTCTGAGCTAATTTTTTCTTACTCTCTGGTTTTAAAAGAAGTTTTCAAAAGAGTTTAAAGAGAAAAAAGATTCATTTGGTTTGTTTTAAGTGTTTTGTTATTTCAAAGGAAATAGGTTTTTGGGAAATTGGTTTATTGTTCTTCATTTCAATATCTATTTGGTATTTCCCAAGAGTATTTCTTTGATCAAAACACTTAGTTTTCCACACTTGAGCTTATCTTCTATCTTATTCAATTAGGATCTTGTTTAGTGGAAAAAGGAAAGAGGTTTGTGGTTGAGACATACCACTTGTTGTAAACCTTGATTTCTTGTGTTGCTCCCTCTTGGTAGAGGTTGAGGTTGTTGTATTGGTTTGGTTTTTGCCCCCTCTTTGATAGAGGTGGAGATTGTTGTTTACTCCCTCTTGGTGAGGTGGAGTTGGAGTTTGGTTGTACCCTCTTCGGTAGAGGTGTTGGTTGTTGTTTGGCTACGGGCCTACCCCTCGGTTGTGAGGCGGTGTTTGAGAGAGGAGTTCGGTACTCCCTTGTTGTAAAAATCCTTCTCGGTGAAGGTTCCCTCGGTGGGAGTCCTCGGT
This sequence comes from Agave tequilana, assembly GCA_038442645.1. Lineage (NCBI taxonomy): Eukaryota > Viridiplantae > Streptophyta > Magnoliopsida > Asparagales > Asparagaceae > Agave > Agave tequilana. Next base: position 15,421 of record JAVJIF010032673.1, read on the forward strand.
GGACAAGATAGTGGATTAGAAATCCTTCTCGGTGAAGGCGGCGACGTAGAGCTGGGGGCTGGAACCTCGAAACATATCTTTGTGTTTGCGTTTGATCCATTGTCTCTCTAACTCTCTCTTTATATTGTGCAAAGCATAATTCATTCATTCATATCTTATTGCTTGCATTTGTGCCTTGCATTATTTCATATTGTTCATCCTTATATGCTTGGCTTGCTTGTGTGTGTGCCTCACTTGTACTTAACCACAAGAGTTTCATATAGCACCTCAACCCTTATCTAGGGGAATCAAGAGGAGTTAGTCCAGTGCCCTTCACGGGAAATTCGGCTACACTTGTTGGTTGTATTAGTGTGATTGAAAATTTGTTTTAAGCTTCCGCATTTAGCGCATTTAGTTTCTAGATTAGCATTTACACCTATTCACCCCCCCTCTAGGTGATTTCCAATTGGTATCAGAGCCTACGCTCCTGATACTTAGGCTTAACATCCTAGGAGTGAGATCCTTTTTTGCTAATCTATCATTTGCATTTGCTTGTTTGCACACATATAGCTTGGACCCATGGACTCCATGACCCCACCTATGTTTGACCCTTCCAACATCATTGTTTGGAAGACTAGGATGTCCGTTTATTTACTAACCCTAGGATATAAGGTTCACCTTGCCATTACCAAGGAATCCTTCCTTAGTGATAGCAAGCTTATAGGGGCCAATGCACAAGCCCTTGAGGCCATTTGAAGCACGCTACCTAAAGATTATCTTATGCATGTTTCTAACCTTGATTCCGCCTTTGCAGTGTGGAACAAGTTGACAACAACCACCACCTCCGAGCTTCAAATGCCAATCCAACAAGAGGAGGAATCTAGTGGAGAATCCGAGCCACAACAATGCTATATGATCCAAGGGAATGACTCCCTTGAGGTACAATAAGAAACTCAACTAGATAGTTTTGATTCTAGTTCTTCATGTGATGATCATATTGATGTCCATGCTTTGAATGAAGAACTTTCAATAGTTTGTGAAAAATTAATTGAAAAATATAAGGTTTTGAAAAAGAAAAGTCTAGGAATTGAAAAAGAAAATAAAAGTTTGCATTCTAGACTTGACAAGGTTTTGCAAGAGAAGGTTGAGGTCTATAATGAAACGGATTCATTGAGATCTCAACTAGACCTTGTACTAAAAGAAAATAAGTTTTTGAAAAATAAAAATGATTGTGATAATGTGTTGAAGAAAAATGAGTTTTTGTCTTCAAAAGTAGATTTTAGTTTAAAAGATAATGATTCTTTAAAAAGAGAAATTAATTTTATTTCAAAAGAATTTGAAATTTGTTTAAATAAAAATAAATCTTTGAAAAATGATATTGTTTCTCATGTTTGCCATGCTTCACCTAGTTTACCTATTGCATGTGCCACCTCTTCTTTAATTGAAAATGATATATCCATGCTTAAGAAGAGTGTTGATTGTTTGGGCTCCACTTTGAGCCAATGTGTTGTGGGCCATACACGTTTGGAAACTTTGTTTCGAAAGAAACAAGTTCCATCTATTATGCATGCACACCCATCACGGCATACACATGCTCCACACGGACACCATCATCACTTGTATGCTTATGTGTACACTTGTACACATTGTGGACGTAAGGGCCACCTTGCTAAATTTTGCTATGATCGTATACATGTTTCTAATTTAGCAAATAATTTTGCTTGGGTTAGAGAAGGTACTAACCCCCGTGGACCCAATAAGATATGGGTACCAAAGACCACCCCTCTTGTATTTGATGTAGGAGTGGGCTCTCGCATGACGTGAGAGTAGCGGTACCTTGGAGTGGATGCGTTCCGAGCTTCATGGAAATCATTTGGATGCATCACTTTCAAGGGAAAGTTTGGTGGGAGGACCACCTTGTTTTGGAGACATGGAGAGTTGCCTCATAGGTTTTGGTAACAGTCTCTTACTCCTTATTTATGTTTGCATGCTTTTTATGTTTATTATCTATAGCATGTTTTGATGTTTATATGATCATTATGAAAATGCCATGTTTATTAGACTCTTGACATGCATGAATAGCCCTTTCGAGACACCCATATTTAAATATGGACCATTATTTTTGTGTTCTCACCATTTGTTTAGCTATCATGTTTATCATAGGTTTAATAACATGTGGATTTTCTTAGTAATCATGTTTTTGCTTATCATGATGATTTTTATGTTGTTTTGATGCTTCATGTTTTTGAATATATGTTTAAATGTTAGCTTTCATTAAGACTAGGTATATATTTGTGCATATAGTGGGCCACAAATAAATCTATATATGTTTGAGCTTGAATGCTTATTTGAACCCATTAGATGTGCTAGTATAGTCTAATTTTGATGATCCATGCATTTTTAAACTTGTATTCCCTTTTGGAATTGTTTTATGTTTTTTGTTTAACTTCATGTATGTGTCCATTTTATCCAAATTATTGTTATACATATACATCCTTTGAGCCACGTGCCATCATGTATATATATCTTTGTGGACTCGTTATGTTTGGATATGTATGTATACTTTAGTTTGTATAAGACATACATATGCCTTAAAGATTAAATAAGTTTTGATGATTTTCATGTTTTCATGTTTCAAGAAATTAATTGAGCTTAATTGAATATCTTTCATGATTATGATCCTCACATCTTATTTGTACACTCACTTTTATTGTTTACTCATGTGTGTGTTTTCATGAGTCACATTTATGCTTATTTGACTTAGAGTGTTGATTATCATGTGGATTTCATGTTTCATGAAAAATAATTTTGTTTTATTCCTTGCTTGAAGGATTTCGTACTAGTTTACAAGTTTTTTCATTTTACTAGTTGCGATATTCTTCATTTTGGTAGAGTTTTCAAACACACTTTATTTTTCAAATCTATTTTTGAAAACCCCTACCATCCATGGGCGGTTGGTTAGGAGACCATGCCTTGTGTATGCTTTACATTGAAAATCTTTTAAACATAAGCATGTGTTGGGTTGTTAGTTATATGAGTTATACTTTGATATTATTGTTGTTTCAATTGGTATCATTAGATTCTTTCAATTGGTATCAATATTGACATTTTGTATACTCATATATTTTTTTGTATATGTATGCTTGCACTTCAAATAGTATCAATTTCGATTGGTATTAAACTTTCATACATATATATGTTTATTTGTGCTTATTATATCCCTATATCTTTAAGCACAAAATCTTGTTTATGCTAAGCTTGAGTTTCAATTTTATTTCAATTGATTCAATTTCAATTGGTATCTTATTTCGAGCTTACGCATTGTTTTTGTTGGTATTTCATAAAGGGGGAGAAAATTCGATTTTTATATTTCAATTGGTATTTGTATTTCCACTCCCTTGCTTTATGATAGAAAATAAATTTTTAAATTGATATCATATACTTAAAAAGAAAAATACTCTCTTTTGATATCAAGATATTTATTTGAATGTTTTAAATTGGAATCTCAAAATTTTGTTTAAAAATAAATACAAAAGTTTTGAGTTGTATTGCCTATATGCAAGGAGAGCTTAACATCTCTTCTACATATAGATTAATGTTGAGTGTATCTTGTATTGAGGAGCTTGACATCTCTTCTTTATGTGATACATGTGTGTAGGGGGAGCTTCACATCTCCTCTTATGCATGCATAGCGTACGTTATGTGAATTAGGGCTTGTCATCCCTCCTTCATGTAATGTATCTATGTAGGAAAGCATCACATCTTCTTCTTCATGAATGTATATCGCATATACCATTTGTTGATTGATCTATGTTTACTTTCAATTGGTATCAAGATGCTACCTTGACATATTTTCAATTGATATCTTAATTGATTGTCACCCCTGTTTGGTTTTGTTTTTGTTTTAGACACAAAGGGGGAGAATATTGTCTTTATTAACCCTTTTGTTGAATCATTGTTTCGAACAAAAAAAGGGGAGAAAAAATTTATTGATTTGGTTTTGCTTTTACCCCTTATTGATGATTGTTTCTTTGTATTAAAAAAGGGGAGAAGATTTTGTTTTGTTTTGATTTTACCCCTTTGTTGATGATTGACAAAAACGGGGAGAAAGATTTTGAGTTTGTTTGAGTTTTATATATGCATATTTATGTTTTGCATATATTAAGTTTAATTTAGTTTAATAGGTATCTAGAGCATGTTTGTTTTTGAACATTTCATTGGGTATCTAGAGCCTTTTATTATTTTTGCATTGTCATTCATTGCATATTTATGTTTATTTGCTTTATGCATGAGTTAAGGGGGAGCTTCTTTGAAGCTTAACTTTAATCCATGCATATATAACTCCATGAGTTTTGTCATCATCAAAAAAGGGGGAGATTGTTGGCCCGGAGGCCTTCCTCTCTAGTTTTGATGATGATTACTCATGTAGTTATATTTACTAATTATCTTGTGTTGTTTAAGTTTCAGATCATTTACCAAGATATTAGTTAGTGATTAGCTTCAACAAGGAGTTTAGAAGCTTTTCATGGTGATTCCAGTGCCCGAGCATCAAGATCATACCTTTGCACTCGGTGGATCACGTTTGGGATCGAGTCGGCTTGAAGATGGAAGATCATCAAGAAGACTTAGGTATCCTAGTTTAGTTTAGTGTGTTTTAGATTCATTTGTAAAACTTAGTATAGTTGATATGCTCAAGTGCACAACACACACGTTTTATGGATATTGGTTTTTCGGTTTTTAGTTTAACCGATATTTGTTTTCATGAATAGATTGATCAAAACAAGTTTAATTGGTTTATGTATAGTAGATGTATTCCTTCTATACATGCATGCTTAACTCTTAGACAAACTTATTTTGACTTTTCTATTCATGTATTGAAAAATCCAAGTTTGATAATATACAAGTTTTGGTTTTTGATAAAAATGATAAGACACAAAAATAGTTCAAATTGCTTGATATTTGAGTTGAAATTTTTATCACATGTTTATATATCAATGCAAAATGAGAAAACTATTTTTGGGGATTTTTAGAAGTTTTTATAGTATTTTTAGAAATATTTTTAACATGTTTTTCTGACCAGTTTTCTGACCCAGACTGTGGCTGACAGGCCAGGTCGGTCGACCGCAACGGTCGACCGAACCAAGGGCCGGCCGACCGTTGCGGTCGACCGACGTGCACAGCCTTGTGCACGTTTGGCAGACACAGGGCCGGTCGACCGGTCGGTCGACCGTACCAGAGAGCGTTGCTCTCTGTATCTGGGCGGTCGACCGGATTGCTCCGACGGTCATATTTTTGACCGTTGGCGGTCGACCGGCCGGCCGACCGCCCGCCTGTCAGGCTGACAGATCAGCCTAACGGCTAGTTTTCTGTTTGGGCTATAAATACCCATTTCTTGGGGTTTTGGCTAAGATTTTCTGAGCTAATTTTTCCTTACTCTCTGGTTTTGAAAAGAAGTTTTCAAAAGAGTTTAAAGAGCAAAAAGATTCATTTTGTTTGTTTTAAGTGTTTTGTTATTTTCAAAGGAAATAGGTTTTTGGGAAATTGGTTTATTGTTCTTCATTTCAATATCTATTTGTATTTTCCCAAGAGTATTTCTTGATCAAAACACTTAGTTTTTCCACACTTGAGCTTATCTTCTATCCTATTCTATTAGGATCTTGTTTAGTGGAAAAAGGAAAGAGGTTTGTGGTTGAGACATACCACTTGATGTAAACCCTTGATTTCTGTGTTGCTCCCTCTTTAGTAGAGGTTGAGGTTGTTGTATTGGGTTGGTGTTTGCTCCCTCTTTGATAGAGGTGGAGATTGTTGTTTACTCCCTCTTGGTGAGGTGGAGTTGGAGTTTGATTGTAACCCTCTTCGGTAGAGGTGTTGGTTGTTGTTTGGATACGGGCCTACCCCTCGGTTGTGAGGCGGTGTTTGAGAGAGGAGTTCGGTACTTCCTTGTTGTAAAAATCCTTCTCGGTGAAGGTTCCTCGGTGGGAGTCCTCGGTGGACAAGATAGTGGATTAGAAATCCTTCTCGGTGAAGGCGGGGACGTAGAGCTAGGGGCTCGAACTTCGAAACATATCTTTGTGTTTGCGTTTGATCCATTGTCTCTATAACTCTCTCTCTTTATATTGTGCAAAGCATAATTCATTCATTCATATCTTATTGCTTGCATTTGCGCCTTGCATTATTTCATATTGTTCATCCTTATATGCTTGGCTTGCTTGTGTGTGCCTCACTTGTACTTAACCACAAGAGCTTCATATAGCACCTCAACCCTTATATAGGGGAATCAAGAGGAGTTAGTCCAGAGCCCTTCACGGGAAATTCGGCTACACTTGTTGGTTGTATTAAGTGTGATTGCAAAATTGTTTTAAGCTTTCGCATTTAGCGCATTTAGTTTCTAGATTAGCATTTACACCTATTCACCCCCCTCTAGGTGATTTACATAGAGAAATGGTGACAATGCCAAATTCTTTATGACGTTTTAGACTACTCGACCAAGACCCTCTTAGAAAGCATGTGCCAAGGGGATTCCTGCAGAAGGATGAGCATGAAGGGTGGGATTTATACGAGAATCTAGCTGAAAAGACCATCCAATGGGAACCTACTAGTGAAAGCTCTAGAAATCCAAACTCTATCTCTTCAAAATGGGTCTCCATTCGATTGAATCATCCATAGCTAAGGAGACTAAGTTAGCTAACCTAGCGAGAAGACTGGAAGCTCTAGAAACTAAGCAACCAAGTCCAGTCAATCAAGTCAGCCCAAACCAATTTCCAACTCCGGGTTGTACTTACTGTCAGGCCATGAATCATGTGTTTGAGGAGTGTCCTGTATTTCAAGCTCACCAACACTTTCCTGAACCGATGAATGCGGCCTTCTCAAGGCCGAACAATGATCCTTACGCTCCAACGTCTAATCCTGGCTAGCGAAATCACCCCAATTTCTCATGGAGCAAACAAAATAATGACCATCCACGGTCAAACTATGGAAGCCACTTCCTTCATTCCAATAATTCTTCCAATCATCAACCCAACTTTTCCAATCACCCTCACAATTCTCCCAACAATTTTTCATTATCAACAAAAATTTTCCCAACCAAGCTCCACCATCTTCCTTCTAGAATCCTCAACTCGAAAGGAGAATGACTGATTTTGAGAGAAATATGGAAAGGTACATGAAGAACCAAGATTCCCTCATGCAAACAATATAGAGGCTAGAGGGTTAAATGAGCCAGTTAGCCAACCCACAACATGAGAGGCAAAAGGGTACCTTGCCCAGTCAACCAATTATGAATCCTAGGAATTCACAACAAGCTCATTTGGTTGAGGATCAATCACTGAATCAATGTAATATTGTTCATACATTGAGGTCGGAAAAGAAAGTTGATAACCAAATGTCAACACCACCTAATCCTAGTCAGCACAATCACACTTCAGTATCCACCTCATCTAATCCCTCTCCTCCTAAATTTGATGAATCTGAAAAAGGTAAGTCAACCAGTCATGTGCACCAGCCTATAGCACCATTTCCTAATAGGCTGAAAAACAACAAGCAAAATCCACACATAGATAAGATAATTGAGATCTTTAATCAAGTGAAGATAAATGTGCAACTTCTTAATACTATCCAACAAGTCCCATCTTATGCTAAGTTTCTTAAAGACATGTGCACCAAGAAGAGAAAGACTAATGTTCCTAAAAAGGTCTTCTTAGCCACTAACATTAGTGAGCTACTATCGGGTCCGATCCCTGTTAAGTACAAGGATCCAGGTAGTCAAACCATTGCCTGCTCAATAGGACAAGCCGAAATTAGTCGTGCACTTCTTGACTTGGGGGCAAGTATCAACTTGCTTCCATTCTCAGTTTATCAACAACTCGGGTTGGGCGATCTTAGTCCAACTCGAGTTACTATCCAACTGGCTGACCGTTCAGTAAAAGTCCCAAAAGGAGAGATTATTGATGTTCAAATCCGGGTCGGGGAGTTTATTTACCCTGTCGATTTCATAGTTCTAGAGACAGAACCCGTGTCCACTCCAATCATAGGGCTCAAACTCCTGTTATCCTAGGGCGACCATTCCTTACTATTTCCAATGCCATCATCAATTGTAGGAATGGGTCCATGAGGTTAACTTTTGGAGACATGACTAGAGAAGTCAATGTCTTCAACTTGAAAAACAACCTCGTAAGATAAGAGATCAAACATTTGAGGAAAATTTTGTTGAAAATAATTGTGATGAAGAAAGTGAAGATATAGAAGATGAGTTACTGTTTCTTAATGAATTATTTAAAAATGAATGCGATTATCTTGATGAAAAGGCATATGTCGAAGATCCTAATGTTGGAGTACCCTTTAAAAAGGGAAAATTTGATTTGAATATCTTTACTTTCGATGAGCCGACCAATAATGTATCGCATGAGAATATAATTCAAGAACCTCCGATTGACATACTCTTTGAAAACCTTTCGAAGAAGAACTCATGTGTTTGGATGAACCAACTAGGGATCATTTAGTTAATTATACATTTCCAGTTGACCTAAGCTTTGAGGAGATCTATAGAACTGAGTTAGAATTCCTAAGCATTCATAATGAAGAAGTTCCAACTGAGAAGTGTGGTGGTGATAAATTTTTGAATAATGATTGTAGCAATATGAGGAAGAAACACCTAAAGAAGTTGAGACTAGAGAGGAAGGAAGCTAAAATGACAAAACAATTGGCCTCCCCACTATGCCCTATAAAGAGGACCCATTGGAATGGCGGGAAGAGAGCTAGAGGGATAAGACCGAAAAAGACCTAGTGTGGGAGAAACTTGATGTTGTACATATTCCTATATAATATATGCACCTCTTTTACATTTCATTTCATGCATGTATACATTTCTTTCATACATTAAGGACAATGCATGAGATAAGTGTGGGGGCGAGGGCTCTAACATGACTAATATAAAAAAAAAAGAAAAATTTTGTATATATATTTAAAAAAAAAACTTTTTGAAAGGTAAGAACAATATTTTGATATATTTTTGTAAGAAATTAAGTCAATTTTAAGGAATAGGAAAATCATAATTAGGATTTCTTACACTTGGTCAAAATAAGATAACTTGTTTGATGTTTAGGGTTAGGAAGAAAATTTGTGAAAGTAATTTAGTCTTGATATTTACCTTGATGGAATATGCACACTAAATACACTTACACACTTAGGGTTTAAAAACAGAGACTCTTATACCTTATAAAAAAATATTATGAAAAAATAAATAAAAAAATATAAACAAATCTATTTATTGATTAGCTAGGTGCTTTGGCCTAAGCAAGCCTTGGTATTTTTGCAAAAGATAATTAGATAAGTTTGAAAAAAATTTTATAAATCCTCTGATTAAGTTTGGTATTTGTGCCTCAAGAAGCATGAGTATTCACGCCTAAAAGGGGTATATCTTATAAATGAAAACCTTGGTTTCGTGGCCTTGTCTGCTCGAGTGTTTAAGTCCTTAGGGGTATTTTCTCACCTGGTGCCCTAAAACTATCCGGTTTGGGTGTCACTGACTAAAGGTTCATTACATGGGCAGATTTAGAAAGCCTAATAAAATTGAGGAATAAATTCCACCAAGAATAAATATAAATAAGGCATAGGAGTTAATGTTAAAAAACCCTTAGTCAACTTCACGGTCACGAGGGTGTATACGACTCAGGATAAATTAATAGACTAGATGAGAAAAATAATTGACTCCTTACTTTGATTGATGACATGTTGTTGAATAGAGACTAAGTTTAGGAATGAAAATTTTGATATTCCTATAACTTATAGGTTACTTAAACTCTCACAAATATACTTCAAATATTTCTCTTTTCAAAATGCTTTTCGAAAGTACTAACCTTTTTCTCTTTCTTTATGAATTTTGTGGGTGTAATCCACTGAAAACCCTCACGAGACAAAACTCGTCCTCTAGGGGTAACATAGAGGTTTAATGGCTTGTTGCACATGCTTAGTGCAATCGAGTGACCTGCGAAAGTGGTCTAATAATTGATAAGAATTAGTCTGATGTTTTGCTCAAGGGCGAGCAAAAGATAAGTGTGGGGTGTGATTAGTCACATATATTTGTTGGCCCAAAAGGTTACACTCTCAATTTGTTTAGAGTTTTGATGATAACAAAACAAATAAGAGCTATTTGGTATTAATAAGTTTGTTTAAGATAAGTTTCAGGTTAGTACCATATTTGGAGGCCATTGCTTAGCTTTTGCAAGAACTTCTAGGTTCATGAAGCAAAGAAGGCGTTTTGCACATCTAGGAAGGAACATAGAAGAGAAGGCTCTAGCAAGACATTGCATGGCTCAAGACTTGAAGATTGCTCAAGATAATTCATTAGATTTGTTTCTAGTTTTATAATTTTGTTAAAGAATAGTGAATAGGTTTGAAGCTCTATCACACACGTTTTTGCGCACATCTTATTTCCAAAAATATTTCCTATAATATGTACAAAATATTTTAATATACAATCTTCTGTTTACAAATTCATTATTATATTTTATACTTATCCCTATTCAAAAATATTTTATTAAAAATCAAATTATCTTCAAAATTCTGTTTTTGTTTGGCCTTTGACCTGAGCCGGTCGACCGTCCGGTCGGCCGACCCTGTGTCAGGTCAAGCCGGTCAACCGACCCAGTCGACCGAGGTTCTGGCAGCAGTGCGTATCCGTGTGCACGTTTCACGGTTGACCGGGCGGTCGACCGGAACCTGCCTGACTGTAAGTCATTTACTCTCTGTATTTTTCGGTCGACCGGGCGGTCGACCGAGAGCCGACAACGGCTCTTATTTTGAACTTCGGTCGACCGGAATAGCCGTTTGTGCAGTAACGGCTATAATTTTAAACATGTTTTATTTTGTCTTTTTCTCCCTAATAAGTGTTTAAATGTTATTTGCTGACCCTAATACTTCCTAATTGGCCTTAAGTATGTTTTATCTCTAAACCCTAGCCCTCTACTATAAATAGGGGTGTTTGGGGAGAGGTTCACAACAAGAAAAATTTGCAAAAGTTTCAAAAGTTTAAGGCATTCAAAAGAGCTTTGTTTCTTGGTGTTTGTGCTGAATATTTCTCTCATTTTCTGAAGTGTTTTTCAAAACTCTCTGATTTCTTTTCTCTTTTCACTTACACACAAGAGCTTCAATCCTCTCATCATTCTACAAGGATTTTTGTAGGGGAAGAGACATTTTCAAAAGAGAGTTTGTGGTCTTTGATCACCAAGAGAGAACTTGTACTTGAGATTGTGGAGTTGGGTACTCCGGTGTATTTTGTAACATCTTTGTGAAGTTATAGTGGTTAGAAATCCTTCTGGGGAAGGTGGGGACGTAGAGCTGGGTGCTCGAACCTCAGAAAAATTCTCGGTGTTTGCGTTTGGTTTACTTGCTCTTGCTTCTTGCTTTACTTTCATTGCTCTTATTACTTGCTTGCTATTTTCATTGCAATATTCACTTGTTTTCATTCATCTTTTCAATCAAAGTCCCATACAATAAGATTGCATTGTGCACCTCCAACTCATATCTAGAGGAATCACGAGGAAGGAGTTCAGAGCCCTTTACGGGGAATTCGGCTTCTAGTCTTGTTTTGGGAGATAGTTGCATCATAATTTATAATTGTGCATTGATTAGCATTATGACCTATTCACCCCCTCCCCCTCTAGATGATTTTCAATTGGTATAAGAGCTTGGACTCTAGGTTTGGCTTAATATCCTTAGAGAGATCCTTAAAATTTGCTAATCAACATTTGCATTCCATCTGTCATTCACTAGTAAACATGGCCGATAACATCAAAACCCTCCTAAATTTGATAGACTCAACTTCCCTATTTGGAAGGTTAGGATGACTATCTTTTTGCAATTTTTAGGTAGCTTAGTAGCTAAATCCTTGACCAAACCCTATGTAGTACCCGATAGTGATGAGAGCAAATGGACCGACTTTACCTTTAGAGAATATGAGGCTAACTCCAAGGCCCAAAATTCCCTTCTAACCGCCTTGAATGAGGACGACCTTACATGGTAATACATTGCCAATCCGCCTATGAGATTTGGCAACATTTGTTGGTCACACACGAGGGGACTTCACAAGTTAAGAGAGCTAAGATAGATCTCTTAAGGTCGCAATATAAATCTTTTAAAATGATTGATGATGAAACCATTGATTGCATGATTACAAGGTTTACTAAAATCACCAATGCTCTTTCCTCTTTAGGTGATGATATCTCCAATGACCAAAAAGGTGCGAAAAGTTATTCGGGCTCTTCCTTCATCATGGGAGATAAAGGCCACCACCTTGAAAGAATTGAACGACAAGGATGAAATGGACCTCATCAGTCTCATTGGGAACTTAAAGACCAATGAGATGGAAAAGAAGGCAAGAGAAGAGGCCGCTCCGCTAAAGAAGAAGTCCATAGCCTTCAAATCTTCATCCACTCTTGAGGACGATGAAGAAGATGAAGAAGAAGATGAGGAGCTCTCCCTTCTTGTGCGAAATGTCAAAAGGATGTACCGGAAGAACAAGCTCAACTTTTGAAGAAAATTTGAAGGTAAAGAGGAGAGAAGAATTATTTGCTACAATTGCCGAAAGCCCGGACATATCATGGCGGATTGCCCAGAGTTCAAGAAGAAGATGACTTCCTCCTTCAAGCCAAAGAAGCAGGTGGAAAAGAAAGCGTACAAAGCAACTTGGGATTCGGAAAGAGAGTCCGAAGACAAGGTGGATACGGCAAACATGTGTTTCATGGCAAATACACCAAAGGTAACCTCTCATCCTCTTGATGAAGAAGAAGATGAATTAAGTAAAGAAGTTATTGTACATGCTTTGTTGAACTCTCCGAAACTTATGATAATAAAAATATTGAGTGTTCAAAATTGGAAGAAGAAGTTGCTTTTCTTAAAAATCAACTTGCTATGGTTTCTAAAGAAAAAGATGAAATCTCTTCCAATCTCATTTCTATCCAAGAAGAATTTAGTGCTTACAAGATTTCTTGTAAGGCAAAATTTCCTAAGGTTGATGAAAAAGAAATTTCTTCTTTAAAAACTAAAATGGTTGATTTTGAAAAGGTTTTGAAAGATTGTGCTTTTAACACAAAGAAACTTGAAGAAAAGTTTTCTAAAAAGCACACCTCTCATACTAAAGATCCTCATATTAAGATTCCCCATGCTAACACTACACACCACACTCATGCTAAATCCACACATGCTCACAAATCTCACACTCACTATGCTTTTAAATATGGAAGAGTATATAGATGTACTTATTGTGGTAAAAATGGACATTTGGCTAAGTTTTGTTATGACCAAGTAAATAGATCAAATAATCTGTTTGGGTTCATGGCACTATCCCTTTAGGACCCAAGAAAATGTGGGTACCAAAATCAAGTACTAAATTGTTTGATGTAGGTACACACCAAGGCTCCAAGACGTAAGGAGCGGTGGTACCTTGATAGAGGTTGTTCAAGACACATGACATGGGACATCAATAACTTACAACCCTATCAAAGTTCATGGAAGGTGGCACCGTCACCTTCGGGGATGACTCCAAGGGCACTATCATCGGTATAGGTAACATTCAAATTGGTACATCTCCTATTTTAGAAAATGTAGTTCTTGTTGATGATTTGAAGCATAACTTGCTTAGCATTAGTCAACTTTGTGACCGTGAACTTAAAGTTGTTTTGATGATTCTTCTTGCAAGATTTTTGATGTTAAAACCAATTATTGTATTCTCACCGGTTTTCGTGACAATAATGTTTATATCATTGACATGCTTAATTTAGATTGTTCTACTAAATGCTTGAATGCTTTTGATGAAAATTCTTGGCTTTGGCATAGAAGATTAGGACATGCATCTTTTGACCATCTTTCTAGGATTAATTCTAAGGAATTGGTGAAGGGTATACCTTGCTTGAAGTTTGAGAAAGACTGCATTTGTGGTGCGTGCCAACTTGGGAAACAAACCAAGTCTTCCTTCAAACCAATCAAAGATATCATGTTAACTAAGCCATTAGAATTAATTCATATGGATCTTTTGGACCAACTAAAACTAAGAGCTTAAATGGTAGTAGATTTGCATTTATTTTAGTTGATAATTTTTTCCGTTTCACTTGGGTTTTCTTTTTGGAACACAAAGATCAAACTTTTTCTCATTTCAAAGTTTTTCGAAAAAGGGTTGAAAAAGAAAAAGGTGTTTCGATTTTGAGAATAAGGAGTGATAGAGGTGGAGAGTTTGTTAACCAACTCTTCATGACTTATTGTGATGAAAAGGGAATCAAGCATGAAATGTCATGTCCTAGAACTCCACAACAAAATGGAGTTGTAGAAAGGAAAAATAGAACTCTTCAAGAGATGGCTAGGAACATGATAAGTGAATGTGACCTCCCTCAATATTTATGGGCCGAGGCCGTAAACACCGCATGCTATATTTCAAATCGTATTTATTTGTGTAAAAATTCTTCCAAAACATCTTTGAAATGTATCATTCTAGAAAACCTAATGTTGCATATTTCAAAGTTTTTGGATGCAAGTGTTTTGTTTTGAATACTAAAGATAACTTGGGTAAATTTGATGCTAAGGCTTATGAAGCTATCTTTGTTGGATACTCTACTACTAGTAAAGCTTATAGAGTATTCAATAGATCTTCCCTTACCATTGAAGAATCCATGCATGTTAAATTTGAAGAATCTAATGTGGTTGTTGAGAATGTTGTAGAGATTGACCCATTAGGTGAAGACATGGAGAGACTACCTTGAAGGACTCACCCGCTCAAGAAGAAAAGCAAGAATCCATTGGTGAAGTTCTAGAGGATAAAGAGAAAGCTCTCAACTGCTTCCTAAAGCTTGGAGATATGCTACAAATCATCCCAAGGAGCTCATCTTAGGTGATGAATCTAAAGGGCAATTGCAAGATGGGAACTTCATATGTCAAGTCAAGTACGCAAAGGAACTCGTAAAGAAGTTTGGACTTGAAGACTCTAAAGTTTGCAACACTCCCATGGCAACTACAACCAAGCTTGATAAGGATGACCAAGGTAAAAATGTTGATATTAAATTGTATAGAAGCATGATAGGTAGTCTTTTGTATTTAACGGCAAGTAGGCTGGACATAATGTTTAGTGTGTGTCTTTGTGCTAGATTTCAATCGTGTCCCAAAGAGTCCCATCTTATTGCGGTAAAACGCATTATTCGTTATATTAAGGGCACAATTGGAATGGGTCTTTGGTATCCGAAAACTGGAGATTTCTCAATGACGAGTTATTCGGATGCCGACTATGTGGGTTGTAGAGTAGATGGAAAGAGTACTAGTGAGACATGTCAATTTCTTGGTAATTGTCTTGTTTCATGGTCCTCTAGGAAACAAAATTCCGTAGCTCTCTCAACCGCTGAGACGGAGTATGTTGCCGCGGGGGCTTGTTGTGCACAAGTCCTTTGGATGAAACATACTCTCCTCGATTATGATTTGCATTATAACCATATAAAAATATTTTGTGATAATACTAGTACTATACATATGACTAAGAATGCAAATCAACATAGTAAGACCAAGCACATTGAGATTAGATATCACTTTCTTAGAGATCATTTTGAGAAAGGAGATATAGATATTGATTATGTTTCTACGGATTTGCAACTTGCCGATATTTTCATAAACCACTTGATTTTGCTAGATTTTCTTTCATATGTGGTGAACTTAATGTTTGTGTTATTGAATAACAATGTTTTCTTGACCCTTTTTGATGTATGACAAAAAGGGGGAGAATGAGTTTATGTATGGAAATATGAATTCATATGATTTTGGTTCCATATGAGTTTATATATGTTTTTAGTTTTTGATGTGTTTTCATGAATTCTTGTAATTTGAGTTTAAGTGTTTTGCAAGTGTTTTATATCTCATGGTGTTTAGATGTTTATTTGCAAATTATAAATTATATTGTTTTTCTTTATTTAATATAGCATAATTTGAGGGGGAGCTTTCTTCTCCCCTATATTTTCCTTTATAGCCTATTTGTTTTGTTATCATCAAAAAGGGGGAGATTGTTGGCCCAAAAGGTTACACTCTCCATTTGTTTAGAGTTTTGATGATAACAAAACAAATAAGAGCTATTTGGTATTAATAAGTTTGTTTAAGATAAGTTTCAGGTTAGTACCATATTTGGAGGCCATTGCTTAATTTTTGCAAGAACTTCTAGGTTCATGAAGAAAAGAAGGCGTTTTGTACATCTAGGAAGGAACATAGAAGAGAAGGCTCTAGCAAGGCATTGCATGACTCAAGACTTGGAGATTGCTCAAGATAATTCATTAGATTTGTTTCTAGTTTTATAGTTTTGTTAAAGAATAGTGAATAGGTTTGAAGCTCTATCACACACGTTTTTGCGCACATCTTATTTCCAAAAATATTTCCTATAATATGTACAAAATATTTTAATATACAATCTTCTGTTTACAAATTCATTATTATATTTTATACTTATCTCTTTTCAAAAATATTTTATTAAAAATCAAATTATCTTCAAAATTCTGTTTTTGTTTTGGCCTTTGACCTGAGCCGGTCGACCGTCCGGTCAGCCGACCCTGTGTCAGGTCAAGCCGGTCGACCGACCCAGTCGACCGAGGTTCTGGCAGCAGGGCGTATCCGTGTGCACGTTTCACGGTCGACCAGGCGGTCGACCAGAACCTGCCTGACTGTAAGTCATTTGCTCTCTGTATTTTTCGGTCAACCGGGCGGTCGACCGAGAGCCGGCAACGGCTCTTATTTTTGAACTCCGGTCGACCGACCGGTCGACCGGAATAGCCGTTTGTGCAGTAACGGCTATAATTTTAAACATGTTTTATTTTGTCTTTTTTTCCCTAAGAAGTGTTTAAATGTTATTTGCTGACCCTAATACTTCCTAATTGGCCTTAAGTATGTTTTATCTCTAAACCCTAGCCCTCTACTATAAATAGGGGTGTTTGGGGAGAGGTTCACAACAAGAAAAATTTGCAAAAGTTTCAAAAGTTTAAGGCATTCAAAAGAGCTTTGTTTCTTGGTGTTTGTGCTGAATGTTTCTCTCATTTTCTGAAGTGTTTTTCAAAACTCTCTGATTTCTTTTCTCTTTTCATTTACACACAAGAGCTTCAATCCTCTCATCATTCTACAAGGATTTTTGTAAGGGAAGAGACATTTTCAAAAGAGAGTTTGTGGTCTTTTGATCACCAAGAGAAAACTTGTACTTGAGATTGTGGAGTTGGGTACTCTGGTGTATTTTGTAACATCTTTGTGAAGTTATAGTGGTTAGAAATCCTTCTGGGGAAGGCGGGGACGTAGAGCTGGGTGCTCGAACCTCGGAAAAATTCTCGGTGTTTGCGTTTGGTTTACTTGCTCTTGCTTCTTGCTTTACTTTCATTGCTCTTATTACTTGCTTGCTATTTTCATTGCAATATTCACTTGTTTTCATTCATCTTGTCAATCAAAGTCCCATACAACAAGATTGCATTGTGCACCTCCAACTCATATCCAGAGGAATCACGAGGAAGGAGTTCAGAGCCCTTTACGGGGAATTCGGCTTCTAGTCTTCTTTTGGGAGATAGTTGCATCATAATTTATATTTGTGCATTGATTAGCATTATCACCTAGTCCCCCCCCCCTCTAGGTGATTTTCAATATTGCATGTACATTGTCACCTTACCATACTTTTTAGCTAATAAATCCTATTAATAAGTCTTCTTTTTCTTTGTTAAATGTAGGCCCAAGTGCTAAAAGAAAGAAAAGAGAAACAAGCCAAAAGCCCACCAAATTCTGATTTAATTCAGAATAAATTCGAAATCAAGGAATCAGGGCAAAATCTTGGCATATCAAGAGGTTGAGAAGAAACCTCCCTGAATCAAGCAGTTAAAATCACACAATCAAAGGCTATTTCGTCAACTTTTAGAGCAGAAACAAGAAAATCAAGAGAAGATACAGGCAAATCAACAAACCAGTTTTCTCCACCAATTGGGTGTGGCCACATGGCTACACCAGGGCCGCGGAAACGCGGCCCTAGCCGCGTTTTCGTGGCTTGTTGAATTCAGTTGGGGGAGCGTTTGCTCCCCAATCTTCCCGGGACCCTCCCCTTCTGGTTTTTCCCTATAAATGCCAGTTTTAACAGAGGAAAATAGAGCGAAGACTAGGATTAGAATTTGTGTTTATTTTCTAAGGATTTAGGCTATTTGTTAGATAGTGCAAAAGTTGTATTCTTATTTTTCAATTTGTAGTTCAGTACACATACTTGTGAGAGAGAGGAATTGAGTGCTTGTACTTGAAGATTGAAGTGACATCAATACAAGAATCGAGCTGCTTTTTCTTCCATTCGTATTACGGTATGTCTTGCATTATTTATTTGCTTTCTTTTTGTTTTCCATGAGTAACTAAAACAATTTTCTGGGCTTACTATTGTAACTCTCTCTAGTTCTTCTTCTCTTCTGGTTTTAAAGAAAAATACCCAATGAATCATTTGCATGCCTTACTTAAAACCTTTCTTCTTGAAAGTGTTCTTGAAGGCACATGAGGATTGGTTTGGACTGTTAAACTCTTACTTCTTTCATGAATGTTTCTTGAACTGTTTTTACTTCATTCTTGCTTCTTCGCGCTTGATGATTTAACATTCGATTCTAAACGATTTTTCGAAGAAAAGAGTGAACTCTTCCAACCATCTTATGTGCTTTACTTCAAACTTTCTAAAAATCAACTTTAAGTTTTTCCTATGATCAATTTGAGGCACTTAGGATTTCAATAGAAGAATGAACGATTGAGTAGTGAGATAGTGAGCCCAGATTTTCTTCCTTATTATAATCAACAAAACAATTTTCGAACTTTTTAAAGCCTTCTCTAAGGTTGCAATTTCTCTTTTAATCATCTCTTTCTTTCCATTCTCTTTTTTCATTAAAAAACGAACACGATTCTTTGTTTTTAAACGAATCACCGAAAAGCTTCCATCGCATTCCTCCTCGTGGACACGACCCGTTAGCCACAAGCTACACGGTAAATTCTTAAACTCTTTGATTGTTCTTTCATTCCAGCAATCAATACTTATGCTTTATTAGGCACAAATACCCAGCTTAATCAGAGGATTTTTATATATATTTATTTTTTCTCAAACTTATCTAATCATCTTTCGCATAAATACCAAGGGTAACTTAGGCCAAAGCACCTAGCTAATTAAGAATTAGATTTGTTCATCTTCTATAGATATATTTTTTCTTTTTTTTATAAGGCATAAGAATCTTTGTTTTTGAACCTTAAGTGTGTAAGTGTATAAGGTGTGCATATTTCTTCAAGGTAGAGATGAAGACTAAATTAATTTCACAAACTTTCTTCCTATATTTAGAAATCAAACAAATAATCTTATTTTGACCAAGTATAAGAAATCCTAATTATGATTCTCCTATTCCTTAAAATTGACTTAATTTCTTACAAAAAAAATCTCAAAATATTGTTTCTATTTTCAAAAAGTTTTTAAAAGTAAAGAAAATGTTAATATTTTTTTATTTTCTTTTTTATAAAAAGAAAAAACCTAAGTTATTTTAGACCCTCCCCAACACCTATCTCATGCATTGTCCTCAATGCATAAACTAATGCATAGATGCATGAAAAAGAAGAAATGGAAGAAAAATATTACCTTAAAGTGATCGTTTCAGTGGCGGTCAGATTGGTTCACGAAATATGGCCCAATCGTATTTTCATGGAGTTCGAAGGAACCCACCAGAAATCTCTCTTATATAACCCACTAAAATGATGTATATGTGAATGGTTTTAATTAAAAATTTAACCCCATCTAATTTTAAATTTCATAATTAATTTCGGATTCAATTTTGTCAACCGCCTTGTCCCAAAATGGAGTGTGAAAAGATGGAATGATTGACTTGGATTTAGGAAGTATGGGAACTAATACTGACTCAGAAAAGTGAATTAAGTCAAGTAAAAGGTTCAGGAGTCGAGATCGGTTCAGGAAGTGGGTCCAAATCAAGAAGTTGAAACTCAAGTCCACATTCATTTTCCTACAATGGAATGTGACTTAATATTGGTGATTCAAGTTCAAGAAGGACAGATGTGGGAATCAAAACTAACTCTAAGATATTACTCAAGTCGGGTAACAAAACAGGAGTCAATATTGATTCGGTAATTTGAACTGGATCACATATTTGAGAATCTAGGTCACATTTCTCATTGACTTCAATTTCATAAAAATGAGAATTTGCCAATTTGTCAATGGGACTTTAAAAAGTATGAAATTGGTCAAGTTCAATTGATGATCATAAAAGATTGGTGATTCAATTTCATGATGAATTGGCACAGGATCCAATGTTGACTCAAGAAAAAGATTGAAATTAGGTGAAGATACTGGAGTCATTATTGAATCAGGAAATAGAATTGAATCACCGAGTTGAGGTTCAGGATCATATTCATTATCAAGTTCAATTTCAGGAAAGGGATAACTTGCCTAACTATCAATGTCATTTTAAAAATTTAGAGTTTGGGCAAGTTTAAATGGTTGTAATGAAATGGAATCTTGTTTTCTAAAAAAACATGATTCTTCAGCTCTAACAGAATTGTTAGCGACATCAGAAATGGTCAAACGGTGAGAACGGAGAGTTTGGACCATCATATCTATGTCATGATTACGAGCGATTTGAGCCTGAGTCATGGCTTCAAGCATCTTTTCATAATTAATTGGTTCATCGTTTTGTTGTGATTGAACTTGAAAAGATAAAGTGTTATTTTAAAATTTGTGATGAAATTGTGAGTCCGTCAGATTTTGTGATTGTTGCTTGGACTCACACATACTCATTTTCAAGATTAATAGTTTTCTATTTTGAACTGGTCAAACTTAGTATGAATCTTGAAAATATTGTGGACAAGGTGGATAAGGAGGACAAGTTGGTTGAAAATTAGACTCGAGGGAGGTGAATCCCCATTGACTCCGTGAAGAGTTGAAATTATTCTGAAAATTATGGTCATAAGATTGAGGGTATGGGTTATTTGATTCGGATAAGACCAATCCAGCACACTAGGTTGGTTAAAGTTATGATATGCCGGGTTGGTAATATCTGAAAAAAAGGTCGGTGTGTAATATGGATAAGCATTAAAATTGGAAAAATTATTCTTATAAGCCATATCACATAGGAAATGTCAAACACAAACAAAGAAAAACAAACAAAAAAGCAAACAAATAAAAAGAAAAAAATCTAACCTAAGTTAGGGTAAACCTTAGACCTAGACGACTCCTAACTAGTTAGACTGTCCACAGGGGTATATTGCTGAATCTGATCACAAGTTAATCGATCAGGTAGGGGTAAGATTGGTGGGAGGTATCCGCGTAAAAGCAATGGGCCTAATTAAGCCAACCACCAGCCTTTGAGGTTTCGCCTCTCAATCCCTAACCTTAGTCACCGATTTGGCAAGAGTCAGATTCAAATCAACTTTTCCCTTCGGTCAGTCTCCTATTTGAGTCCGAGATGTCCCTAGGGCAAACGTCTACTTAGTTTTAGTTAGGCTTGGGTTAGTGAGTGAGGAGATTGTTTGTTGGCTAAGGGAGGATAATGACTTCCCCACCTTATCTTGTTTATAGGACAAGCCCTTAAATCAATTTAGTGCAGTGTACAGATTTATAGAAAAAAATAACACTCAAGCAATATTTCATTCAAGAATGAACTTTATAATAAATGCTATGCACACATATCTTGGCTCCAACACTCTTCAACAATAAATAGAAAATGTAATTAAATAGACACGTGCCTAAATGCAAAGTCTAAATCATTTTTAGTATTTACAATCAACTTTTTACTATTGTGTTAGAAATATATATACAATGAGTCAAACAAGGAGATAAATGGTATAGATATTAAACTGTGCAATTCAGTCAACCTGCAGAAAATACAGGTTAGTAGTTCACTCAGATTGCCACAAGAATATAGCAAATCTTAGAGCTTCTGGGCTCTGCTTTCTTGAGCAGAGTCCTGAGCCACTTATATGTCCACTGCAGCAAAAATTCCTTGTTCTTAAATCTGTACATCAAAAACAAAGAAGATAGTTAACAAAAAATGTAAATGTAAAAAGAAAAAACTTACCGTCCCTCCCCGGCAACGGCGCCAAAATTTAATTGATGTTTTAACTGCACACAAGAATACAAAATTTTAGAACTTTAAAATAGAGATGTGCAAGTTCTCAATACTACCCCAATAGCAAGTGACCATGCGGGTTGTGATCTATAAGGGGGGACTAGCGATGGAAGCTTTTTTAGCAAGCTCAATTTTAGGTTACAAAGAATGGTTAAAGATCTTCTTTTAGTTCTTAAAAGGAAAATGAAAAAAAGATTTATATTTAAGTTAGGAAGAAAGTGATAGATAGAGAAGGTGGAGAAAATGAGAGTAGATATGTACAAAGAAATGGAAAAAGATTAAAAGAAATTTAGAAGATTGTGGTGTTGGTAATTTATACTAAAATTAAAAGAAAAGAAAACCTAAAAGAAAAACTTACCTCCTTTGGTTGATGACTTACCTGGAACCCTTGCATATTTTACCTTGTTTCGGAGGCGATCAACGCCTAATCCATAAGATCGAGATCTGTCCGCATTCGCATTACATTCATCAAGATGAACAAGAATGAAATGATACGGAATCTTGAGGAGGAGAACATCATCATGAAATATCGGTGGCACTCACACAAACATGGCTATACTGATGCTTCTAGATTCACTTGGATGCTCATCATTAACCAAAAGAGAAAACGTAGAAAGAAGAAGAAGAAAATAAAAGCAAAGACGAACATAAAAAAAGTTACCTTTTATTGCTTGCAGAAACGATAGAAGAAAGGAGGAGGGTACATCGGTGCCACTCTCAACATAAGCCTCTCTCTCTCTTACTTACATGAATCTCAATCTAACCTATGCTTACAAAGAAATATAAATTAAATAAAAAGAAAATAAAAACCTATACTAAAAAGAATGAAAAACTGGCCTAAAATCTATCTCTGCTTGGTCGTCCCCAATACGCTCCGAAAAACCCTCTATTTATAGGCAAAACTTATCATAGGAGAGTGTATGAAGATAGGGGGAGCAAACGCTCCCCCTAACTCCCTAACAAAGCAGCGGGAACGTGGCTTTGGCCGTGTTTCGGCGGCAAGGGTATGGCCAGGTGGCCACACCCTATTGGTGGTACTCCCTGGCTGCGCGGTTTGCTTTTATCTTCAGCTGGATTTGCAGTTTAAGTTCGGGATTTTAACGAAATGGCCTTTAATCTTTGGTTTCAACTGATTGATTTGTAGGGATTTGTTTTAACTGATTTTCAACCGATCTGAACCGACCTGATCTGTCCTGATTTACTGACTTCAAATTAATTCTGATTTAAATCAGAATTTGATGGGCTTTTGAGCTCATTTCTCTTCCCTCTCCTTTAGGAATAGGCCAGTAAATAAATTAAACAATAATTAGGAAAAAAATAGAGTTTATTTTATAATAGGTATGAGAATATGATAATGAATGTGTAATATTAGCGACCGATCAGGTATCAAATTTTATTTTTTGGTATTGTTTGTTTTTCTTCACCCCTTTGTTCATGATTGACAAAAAGGGAGAGAAAGATTTGATTTTATATATGCATGTTTTCTTATTGTTTATGCATATATACAAATGTTTTTATGATTTCTATTACATATTGTTTTATTATTGTTTATTGGTATTTGAGTTATATTCCATATCTATTTGTTTATTGCTGTGCATAAGTTAAGGGGGAACTTCTATAAAGCTTATCCTTAATCTATGCATATATAACCTCATAAGTTTTGTCATCATCAAAAAGGGGGGAGATTGTTGGCCCAAAGGCATTTCATCTTAGTTTTGATGATGACTAACTTATGAAGTTAAATTACTAATGATCTTATATTTAATAAGTTTCAGATATTGATCAAGATCTTAGTAGGTGTTTAGCTTCAACAAAATCTTCAAAGTCAAGTTTTAGAGCTAATACATGTTGATTCAAGTGCTCGCATATCAAGGTCGCATCTGGTACTTGAGATGGAATCAAACTCATGGATCATGTTTGGATCGAGTCATCTTGGAGATGATGATCGATAAGAAGGCTTGTATTTAGGTTTATTTAGTTTTAGTTTGAATCTTGTGTACGGATTGATTATTCTTGATATGCTCGAGTACACATACAAACACACACACACAAAAATTCAAAAGTTTTGGATTCAGTTTAACCATTTCTGATTTTCAAGAATATTTCTTTTGGTTTCATGAATAGATTTCATCAGAAGTAGTTTACATGGTTTATGTGTATATTGGATTTCATCCATATACATTGATGATTCAATTATTTGGAAAAACTTAATTTGATGATTCTAGTTCATGGTTTCAAATTCTGTTCTTATCAAAACTTAATTTGGGATTTAATGTCAAAAACATAGATATGTTATTTATATGTGTATTAGATTCTATCCTACACACTATTCTTCAAATGTGTTTAAATATCATATTTTTGTATTTATACAAGTTTAGTGAAAAATCAGTTTTCATTTAAAAGTTGATTTTTAGAAAATATAGTTTTTGGTTTAAAACTTAATTTTTATGCCTCAAAAATAGTTCAAATAGTTTGTAATATGTGTTGATTTTTTATCACACATATTTGTACTTCAAATATTCACAAGGAACCTTTATAGCTTCGCAGACAATGTTAACACATCGGCGCGGGACTAAGTTAGTTCTGTTGAAACTGTACAGCGATAGGCTCACGTAGAGCCTGTTTAGCCTTGCGTGAGGCTATGATAGGTTCACAAATGAACCTCAGTAGTCTCAATAGAGACTTGCCTGTAAGAGGTAGCCAGAGGAGATCTGGTTACACTAACCTTCCTGTGCTTGCACATATGTAGGGGACTTGTGCTCCCCCAGAGTGAAGTTGTTCAAACGTCTCTTAGTCAAAGTGAATGACCAGGGTCTCTGCAGTAGACCTAGCGTCACATTGCGGCACTCGATTGTCAGTAGTGAAAAAATAATTGCCCAGCGGAGTCACCATATTATTTTCCATTGAAAATCAATGGGGGAAACTTACAAAATTTAAGGAGAAAATTATAAGTAATTGAGCAAAAAATTAAAAATTACAAGCAGAAATCTCATCGAGATTTTTGGGAAATTGTGCCGGTAGAATTTTGGTCAGTGTGAGACTATTTTGTTCCATTGATAATGCGATTGATAGAGTCTTAAGAAATTCCTTTTCGCTTAATTTTGAAGATTCCTTTAGAGAGCAAGATCTCAGAGTATTGGCTCCCTGAATTAAGAGAAATGGTTCTCTGAATTTCTCGAAAGCGAGAGAGTTAGCTCAGTTGAAGCATGCTCTCTTAGCTCTTTTTCTCTCTTTGATTTTCTACCTCTTGATGCCTGATTTTCAGCCAGCCCCAAGCTCATCCCAAGAATGAGCTATTTATAGGCCTTATGGGTGTAACTGCCCTTAGAATTCAGAAAGACTGGTAACAGTCAGTTAATCCCGTGCCAGAAGCTATTTTAAGGTTCGCATGAGGCTATAAAACCTCCTGCGAAGCTAGGTACAGGCCTTGTGTAGCACCCCGTTCCCGGGATACGTACCCAGATACATACCCCAAAATTTTCAACCGTAATGCTCAATTTTCTTCCTATATGTGTTTATGGGATGTGATTTCTTAGATTATTGAGTATCGGATCTGAATTCTCAGACCTAGAGTAAGCCCTGACCCGGACCGGGAACTCGATACCAGCCAGTAGCCCGATTTGACTTTCTGGTAGTCCGATTTGACCAATTTTAGTTTCAGGGACTGTTTTCTAATATTTTAGATTTTTCATGATTTTCTGGAATTTTCTGAAATTTTCTGCGAAATCTCCAAAACCCGTGTCGGTCGGCATCGCTGACTGATTCCCAGATTTTTAATTTTCAAATGGGATCAAAGTTTCAAAAACGGCTTTTACAGTACATCTTAGAATTTCATTTTCTATCTAAACACATTTTTTGAGATTTTTCAAAATTTATCAAAATTTGACCGATTCTGGTGTCGGCCGGTATTGCCGGAAGATTTCAAGATTTTTATTTTGAAAACTACATTATATTTTTCAAATCCAATTTCATAAAATATCTTAGAATAATATTTTCTATTTTTGAGAATTTTTCGGAACGATTCTGAAACAGTCAAATTTTCGCCTTATTAAAATAATAATATAAATTGCCGTTCTTTCTTTTTCCTACTTTTCCCTCTCAACTCCTCTACTTATTACTCCCAGAATATTCTATTAATTTTATTATTTAATAAAATATTTATTTATAATTTTTTACTATTTCTTTTCATTTCTTTTAAAATTTTCCATTTTCCTTTCATTTTCTTTCCTTTTCTTCTTTTCTTTTCTTCTCCTCACTCCACCCCTTCTCCCAAGCCAACGCAAACGCAGCAGCTGCAGCAGGGAGCAGAGCATCATGGCTGAGCAAACCACTCCCTCCACCATCCCCATTCATCATTCCAATTTCCTTTTCCTCTTCACTTAAACCCTTCATCTTCCCTTCTTTCTATCTCAATTATCCCACTTCATCTTCAACCCTCAACCAAACCCAATCCACTCACGCACCCACACACGTCGCCGCCTCCACCATCACCACCGCCACCTCCGACGCCGCACTAGCTGTCGCTGCCACACCCCCCATCACCCCACCACCCTTCCACAATTCCATCAACCCCAAATTCCATCTCCTTCTCTTCAATTTCACCATAACCCATCTCGCCTCCACCTTCATCTCCTCCAAAATTCAACATCACCACCACCAAATTCCGCACTCCAACCAACCCAACAGCACCTCCTCCTCCTTCTCCAACTTCCCAACACCACCAAACATCACCACCACCACCACCACCATCTACCACCACCATCAAAACAACAACAACAACAACAAAGCAACCCACCTCCCTCTTCTCCATCCCGGGCGCGCGCGCGCCGCCCTCCACCCCCGCAGCGGCGCCGCCGCCGGCAGGCCGCCGGCGCAGGCAGTGGCCGGCCGGCCAACCCCCTCCCCTCCTCCTTCTTCCTTTCTTTCTTCTTTTCTTTCTTTCTTTCTTTCTTTCTTTTCATCTCTTTCCCTTTATTTCCCTAAATAAAAACTAACAATTCCTAATTCCCTAAATACCCCCACCTCATTCCTAAAACTACTTCCCTATATTTACACCCAATACCCCTCTCCTTTAAATCCTAATTCATTTCAAAATACACCATATTTTCTCTCTTTCTCTTTCTCTCTCACCTTCCTATAACTTTCTCTCTCCTCTCTCTCTCATTCCCTCTCTAATATCCATATAAATATTTATAATTATATATTTTAATATATATTGTGGGCTAGAGGTTTACTCGAACGGTTCGCCAATTTCTGGACTTTTAACCGGTATTTTACCCCGATTTCAGACGAGTACTTTTTAATACACCTAAAAATAAACGCTATTGTATTTAAAGCATAGAATTGATATGTGGATATTTTAGCATGCCTAGCATTTATTACCGTAATTTTAGTACACGATATCATGCTATGCGAGTTAACATATGATGTTGCACTCGGTATTTACCCGACCCTGGGCATGTTATACTTGACACGTGACATCTGACACCGACCCTAGACATGTTATGCTTGATATACGATTTATGACACTAGCACATAATATTTACACCGGCAATTGGCATGCTATACTTGATATATGATTTATGACACCGGCACTGATTGTAACTCAATATTGCATATTTTACCTCATAATTCCCATGCATTTAATAAATAAATATATGATTTTTACTCATCTTCTCTACATATTTGCAGGTACACACTCTAATGGAGAGATAGCAAATTAATCACTTTAATTAGCAATAATTAAAGTGATTAAATTCAAGATTAAGATAAACCAAAGATTTGAATTCAAGATCCAGAGAGATCCGCGCGCCCAATGAAGAATTCAGAAGGCCACGTGGATAACCACCTAACAAGAAGATCCCAACAGAAAATCTAGGCTCAACGGCCCAGATTTTGCGGTGGAATCTGGGAGATCCTTGAGGATCTGCGGCAGTTTGGAGGCCGTTGGATCCCGGATTTTGCGCCAACAAACTAGGTTCTGGATCCTTCACCTGGGGCTATAAATATGTGACCTTGGACCTGCGAGTAAAAACTGAACAGAGAAGAGAGAGAGATTAGTGTAAAGCTTTGTATTTTTTGTTAGTTTTTCTCTAGGATTTTTGTAGCTCTCTATGATCTTCTTCTCCCTAGAAATTCTGTAAAGAGAGAGATTGTAAGAGAGAGAAAGCTTGTGTACATCAAGGAGTGACACTTTGTGAAGCAAGGATTGATCCATTCTCTTCATCTCTACTCTTGCATTTTCTAGTGTACTTGTTTTCTTTACTTGCTTTCTTTATTTCTTGCTTTACTTTCTTGCAATTTTAATTCATGTTTTGCTTTTCTTTTGTAATGGCTAGTAGTAGCTAATTCTTTCTCCATGTACTAGCTAACCACTAGCCTTGCTATCTTCACTAACTCATGGGTGATTGCTTTATTTCATCTTGCAAGTGTATGATCTTCTCTTCTCCGATGGGTTTTCTTTCATGACTTGGCAAGTATCTTGTTGTAATTCTCCATATGATTCATGTGTGCCTCATTTAGAGCCTTGTCTTTGAACAAGTGCCTTGATGGAACATGGAGATGGATCACCAATATGCTATTTGATGTACAACTTCTTTACGTCCATTATTGAATGTTGTATGTTCTTCATTTGCATCCCTTGAGTGTAGCTCTTTTGATTCCATTATTGAAAGTCTAACTTGTAGGCCTATGACATCTATGGAGGCTACAAGACAAGTCCAAGAATGAGCTCCCGTCATCCAAGTGGGAAGGTAATTAGACCAACACGCAAGACAAATCTATGCCGATGAATCAACATGAGGCACGCATTCACTATCACGGAGTTTAGTAAGTCTTTAGCAAGGTAGTAAGGTTAGCTAGTCATGGTTTTCTTTTATTCAAAGTCTTTTCAAAGTTTTCTTTTCTTTTTAGTGTGAATACCAAAGCAAACCTCTTCTTGATTTCTTTTCACTTTCATCATGAACATATCCATCCATTCTTTATTTTCTTTTTCATTTGATTCTTTATTCTTTTAAGCATAGAAGAATCTTCGTTTTACATCTTCACTTCGATCCGTAACGCTTCCATCGCTAGCTCTCCCTGAGAATCGACTCGGTATAGCTCTGTGCTATAACGGAGATTGGAAAGGGTAAATCAATCTTTAAATACATTTGTGGAGTAATCAAAAGCACTTGAGGTTGTTTCTAAAACTTCTCATTTTACATAATATTTGTGCTAGAATTCCACACAACTCTTTCCCAATCAAATTTTTGGCGCCGTTGCCGGGGAGAGCAACGGATTTTCTTTAAAGTGAAGAACTAAACGAATCTTCTTCTCTGTTGCAGGTTACAGGAGAAGAAAACAGGAAAATTTGCATTGCAGTATACATATAAGTGGACCTGGGCCTCTGCTCTCGAAAGCAGAGACCAGGATCCCTCAGTTTTGCCGCAGATTCTGGAATTTTGCCGCAGATCTGCGGCAATACTGAGCTCACTACTGACCTAATTTCTGCAGGGCTTGCTTCTCTGCAAAATACATCTGCTGCTATACATAATTTCCTGTATTCTTCACCATACTCCTGCTTAATTAAACAACAGTAAAAAATTGGTTGTAATCGTTAAAAATTGATTAGACATTTGCATTTCTAGGCACGTGTCTTTTCAATTCATTTACTTTTACTGTTGAATAGTGCTGGAGGCAAGGTAAGTTTTGCATTGCATTTAGACTAGGAATCATCTCTTGCTTGATTTTCATGCTTTGAGTGAATCCTTGTTATCTATCTTGTACACTTGCACAAATCAATTCTAAGGGCATAACCCATAAAAAAGATAAGGTGGGGAGTTCATTACCCTTTCCTTAGCCCAAAAATCATTTTCCCACGCACTCACAATCCCAAGCTTGTAAATAAAATTTGATAGACGTTGGCCCTAGGGACAACTCGGACTCACTTAGGAGATTTTCCTAAGGGGGAAAAGTGTTGGAAATTGACTTTTTGTAAAATCAGTGTCTAGGAAAGGGATTGAAGGGCCGAAAGCCCGAAGGTTACTGGTTACTTAATTAAGGAACGTCTCTGACGGAAAACCTCCCACCAACCTTGCCCTTCCCTGGCTGATTCGCTTATAGTCAAAGTCTACACTAAACCTCCTGTGGACGATCTAATTGTTAGGAGTCGTCTAGGTCCAGGATCCTTATATAGCTTGGATTGATTTTTCTTTTATTTGTTTGTTATTTTCATTTTTTCTTTTTCGCTGGTGTGATCGGTGCACGTTGTTTGTGATTGTATATACTAGAGTGGTTCCATAATCCAAATTTTTTCTACACTTGCACTTACACAACCACTTGACATTATGGCAAACAACGTCTCACTTCAAGATCGATTCTATCCGATTCGCACCTCCCTTCCATCTTGCATTCTTCTCCCCGAGCCAAATGGAAATCACTTTGAGCTGAAACCGCAATTCATTAATACACTTCCCCAATTCCATGGTCTAGAGTCTGAGGACGCGTACCTCTTTATTCGTGAGTTTGAAGAGGTATGCCAAATGATGAGAATTTCCCAACTAACCGAGGATGCTGTTAGGTTACGGTTCATACCGTTTGCACTTAAGGATCTAGCTAAGAAGTGGCTTTACAATCTTCCTGTCAGTTCCATATCTTCTTGGGATGATTTTGTTAAGGTCTTTCTTAAGAAATTCTATCCTATTCACAAAACAGCCCTCATGAGAAAGAACATAATGCAATTCAAGCAGGAACCAAATGAACCTTTCTGGAAGTATCTTGAGCGTTTCAAAGACCTCCTTGCCCTATGTCCTCATCACGGCATAGAGAAATGGCGTTTATGCCAGATTATCTATGACGGTTTAGATTACCAAACGAAAACCCTCTTGGAATCCATGTGCCAAGGGGAATTCTTGAAGAAAGATGAACATCAGGGGTGGGATCTCTTTGAAACCCTAGCTGAGAAAACCATTCAGTGGGAGTCTTGTCCTAATAAATCCACTCCCACCACTTCCAGAACTGGTACACACTCCATAGAATCCTCTATAGCTACAGAAACCAAGATCACACAATTGATGAAGAGGATAGAGCTGCTTGAGTCTAGAGGAAATTCTGTTGTAAATTAGGTCAACCCATTACCTTTGATCAAACCGGGTTGCACCAATTATCATGACCTTAGCCATGTCTTCGAGGAGTGTCCATTGTATCAGCCCCAATCATTTCAGGAGAACATGAATGCAGCATTTACCAGACCCCCATACTCCAACACATACAATTTAGGATGGCAGAACCATCAAAATTCTTTGTGGAGTCAGTCTGGTCCTGAGCATTATAGACCACCACTTCCACATCCTTATAATGCTCAGTCTCACACATCCAGTTTCAATCAGAATTCACTGTATGTTCATCCATCTCAAAGTCCACCACAGTCACAACCATATCAGTACCCACCATTCTACCAATCACAATTCCAGTCTCCATACTATCAACATCCACCCCAGAATGATTCAGAAATATCAGAGTTGAAAAAAATGCTAGAAACCTTTACAAAGAACCAGGAGCAGGAGTTGAATAAAGTTAAGGTCCAAATTGAGCAATTAGCTGAGAGACAAAATGGAATGTTCCCAAGCCAGCCATTTCCAAATCCCAAACATCACTTCCCTTTGCATAAAGTGGAAGATTCAGGACCCAGTCAATGTCATGCTATTCATACCCTGAGATCTGGAAAATAAATAGACAATAAGGTTTCTAGTCCACCATCTCATCCAATACCAAAGCCAACACCTCAAATCCTAATGCAACCAACTTCTGACAACCCATCCTCTAGTTCAGAGCCATCCACTTCAAAAGCCAAAGGAAAAGAAAAGGTAGATGAGCAACCTTATATGCCTAGAGTACCATTTCCAAACAGGCTTAAGAATCCCAAGACAAATGCTCACATGGAGAAGATAAAAGAAATGTTCAATAAGGTCCAAATCAATGTCCCTCTTCTTGATGCCATACAACAAGTGCCATCATATGCTAAATTCTTAAAGGAACTGTGCACCAAGAAGAGGAAAACACAAATCCCTAAAAAAGTCTTCCTAGCATCATCCATCACTGAGTTGCTCACTGGTCCAATTCCTGTAAAATACAAAGATCCAGGGAGCCCCACCATTTCATGCATCATAGGACAGACTACCATAAATAGGGCACTTCTTGATTGGGAGCCAACATCAATCTCCTACCTTTTTCTGTATACCAACAATTAGGGTTAGGTGAACTCCTCCCTACCCAAATGACCATACAATTGGCTGACCGCTCTGTTACTAGACCCAAGGGGGAAATACATGATGTCCTTGTCAAAGTTGGAGAATTCATTTATCCTGTTGACTTTGTAGTCCTTGAAACAAAACCTGTGTCAAATTCTAATCAAAGGGCTCAAACTCCAGTCATTTTGGGACGACCATTCCTGGCTACTGCAAATGCCATCATTAATTGCCGGAATGGATCAATGAGGTTGACTTTTGGTAATATGACACATGAACACAATGTCTTCCACACACAGCCTCACAAAACAAAAGATCAAACATTTGAGGTTAGCTTTATTGAGGACAATTGTGAGGATTCAAAAGATGAGTCAAAATTCTGTGATTCTCTTCAAGAACCTCCAATTGATATATCTTTTGAAGACCTGTTTGCTGATGAGATCATGTGTCTAGATGAGTCCACTCGGGGTCAGTTAACTGATTGCATACTTCCGGATGTTGACTTGAGTTTTGAAGAATTATATGGAGAGGAGTTAAAATTTCTAGATATTGGAAGTGATGAGATTCAAAGTGAGAGTGGTGAAAAGGCATTTGTTTGTGAACAATGTGGTGGAATGAGTGTGAATGATAATAACAATCAATTGAATCTGGAAACACCTAAGGCTAACAAAATTCATACCGTTTCCCAACTAAGCTCACGAAAGCAGACGCACTGGAACGATGGGAAACGGGCCAGAGGAAAACGACCAAAAGCCTAGGTAATGGTTACACTTGTATATACTCTTTATAAATAATTTTTTTTGCACCTTTTTGTAAATAAAAGTTTCTTACCTCTTACCTATTTCATGCATACATATATCATGATGCATTGAGGACAATGCATGAAATAAGTGTGGGGGTGGGTTTACTAACATAGAGTTTTTAGATTTTCTTTCTTTTACACTTCTTTTAAAAAATAATAATAAAAAAAATATATAAAAAAAAAAACTTTTTGAAATAAGAGACAAAGTTTTGATCTATTTTTAAGAAAATTAAGATGTATCTTAGAAATTAAGAAAGCCTTAATTATGACATCTTAAACCTAGTTGAAATAATAGATCTTGTTTGAAATTATAGGATAAGTAAGTAAAATTGGTGAGATATTTTTATCTTGAATTTTTTGCCTTAGATAAATATGCACTTCACACTTACACATTTCTTGGGATGGAGACAAAGACCAAAAATGCCATATAAATAAAAAAAAAGAGAAAAAGAAAAAAAAATATAAATAAAACATCACTTATTAAGCTGGATAACTATGCCTAAAGAAGCATGGTTACTCACGCCTAACGGTGATCTCACTTATTAAGCTGGATAATTGTGCCTCAAGAAGCATGATTATTCACGCCTAACGGTGATTATAAATAATCCCCTTTAGTTTTGTGGCCTTTTTCACTCGAGACCTTAAACCCGAGGGATGTTTTCTCATCTGGTGCCCTAAGACCGTCTGGTTTGGGAGTCATCGGTTAAAGGCTCGTTACAAGGGTGAACTAGAAAGCCTAAACTAAGGGAAGAAAAAAGAAAAAAAATATATATATAAATAAATAAATGGCTTGATGGTTAGAGTTGAAATCCAAGAAATTTTCACTGAGCACGGTGTGCATACTATCTAGGTTTTATGAAAGATAAAATATTCAATCCAATTTTGAATTCTTACCTTAATTGAAGACAAGATCTTGCATGGAGACTAAGTTTAAGAAAGAATAATTATAGGTGGACTTATGACCTAGGATCACTTATATTTTTGCAAAAATAGTTCGTAAACATGTCTCTTGTTCAAAATGCGTTTTCAAAACACTAACATTTGTCTTCTTTCTTTATGGATTTTGTGGGTGCAATCCGCTGAAAACCCTCAGGAGACAACACTCCTCCTCTAGGGTAACCTAGAGGTTTAACGGCTTGTTGCACACGCTCAGTGCAATCGCGTCACCTGCGAAAGTGGTGTAATAAATTGGTAGTATAGTTTTTCTTTTTTCTTCTTTGTTTTACTCGGGACGAGCAAAAGAATAAGTGTGGGGGTGTGATTGTAACTCAATATTGCATATTTTACCTCATAATTTCCATGCATTTAATAAATAAATATATGATTTTTACTCATCTTCTCTACATATTTGCAGGTACACACTCTAATGGAGAGATAGCAAATTAATCACTTTAATTAGCAATAATTAAAGTGATTAAATTCAAGATTAAGATAAGCCAAAGATTTGAATTTAAGATCCAGAGAGATCCGCGCGCCCAATGAAGAATCCAGAAGGCCACGTGGATAACCACCTAATAAGAAGATCCCAACAGAAAATCTGGGCTCAACGGCCCAGATTTTGCGGTGGAATCTGGGAGATCCTTGAGGATCTGCGGCAGTTTGGAGGCCGTTGGATCCCGGATTTTGCGCCAACAAACTAGGTTCTGGATCCTTCACCTGGGGCTATAAATATGTGACCTTGCACCTGCGAGTAAAAACTGAACAGAGAAGAGAGAGAGATTAGTGTAAAGCTTTGTATTTTTTGTTAGTTTTTCTCTAGGATTTTTGTAGCTCTCTATGATCTTCTTCTCCCTAGAAATTCTGTAAAGAGAGAGATTGTAAGAGAGAGAAAGCTTGTGTACATCAAGGAGTGACACTTTGTGAAGCAAGGATTGATCCATTCTCTTCATCTCTACTCTTGCATTTTCTAGTGTACTTGTTTTCTTTACTTGCTTTCTTTATTTCTTGCTTTACTTTCTTGCAATTTTAATTCATGTTTTGCTTTTCTTTTGTAATGCTAGTAGTAGCTAATTCTTTCTCCATGTACTAGCTAACCACTAGCCTTGCTATCTTCACTAACTCATGGGTGATTGCTTTATTTCATCTTGCAAGTGTATGATCTTCTCTTCTCCGATGGGTTTTCTTTCATGACTTGGCAAGTATCTTGTTGTAATTCTCCATATGATTCATGTGTGCCTCATTTAGAGCCTTGTCTTTGAACAAGTGCCTTGATGGAACATGGAGATGGATCACCAATATGCTATTTGATGTACAACTTCTTTACGTCCATTATTGAATGTTGTATGTTCTTCATTTGCATCCCTTGAGTGTAGCTCTTTTGATTCCATTATTGAAAGTCTAACTTGTAGGCCTATGACATCTATGGAGGCTACAAGACAAGTCCAAGAATGAGCTCCCGTCATCCAAGTGGGAAGGTAATTAGACCAACACGCAAGACAAATCTATGCCGATGAATCAACATGAGGCACGCATTCACTATCACGGAGTTTAGTAAGTCTTTAGCAAGGTAGTAAGGTTAGCTAGTCATGGTTTTCTTTTATTCAAAGTCTTTTCAAAGTTTTCTTTTCTTTTTAGTGTGAATACCAAAGCAAACCTCTTCTTGATTTCTTTTCACTTTCATCATGAACATATCCATCCATTCTTTATTTTCTTTTTCATTTGGTTCTTTATTCTTTTAAGCATAGAAGAATCTTCGTTTTACATCTTCACTTCGATCCGTAACGCTTCCATCGCTAGCTCTCCCTGAGAATCGACTCGGTATAGCTCTGTGCTATAACGGAGATTGGAAAGGGTAAATCAATCTTTAAATACATTTGTGGTGTAATCAAAAGCACTTGAGGTTGTTTCTAAAACTTCTCATTTTACATAATATTTGTGCTAGAATTCCACACAACTCTTTCCCAATCAGGCACTCGGTATTTACACTGGTACTTGCCATGCTATATTTGACATATGATACCCGACACTGGTACTTGCCAGGCTCTATTTGACATGTGATACCTGACACCAGTACTTGCCATGCTATATTTGAAATATGATACCCGACACCGGTACTTACCATGCTACACTTATCACTTGATATTAGACACCGATACTTGATATGTCGTACTTGACACCTGCTCCTGGCACACGGTATATTGTTGGCCCAAGGTTACAATCACCCATTTTAGTGTGTTTTGATGATTACAAAACATATATAGTTATTTGTACTAATCATGTTTTGTTGTTTTAGTGTGTTTCAGGGTTCAAATTAAACTAGTAGGTTTCTTCCCAAAAAGAAGGGGTTTTGACTCAAGTCATCTCAATTCGGGCTCAAGAATCAAGTTTTCAAGATCATATGGAGAAGCCCACTTGAAGAACTTGTAGTCCTTAGAACCAATGTAAGAAATAGTTTGTTAAAGTTTGAGTTTGGAAAATTGGCTCTAGGATACACACACACATCTTCAAAATACATGTTTTTAGTTTTGGTATTTGTTTTCAAGTTCATGCCTTGATTTTTATACATGATTCAAAAATCTTTAGAAAGTCTATATCTTGTTTTCACCATGTATAGCTATCTTTTACAACACGAAACTTAACTACATATACCTACAAAAATTATCTTCAAAAATTTCCAAGTTCAAAATTCCTTCTGATTTTCTGTTTCAGGCTAGACCGGCCGACCGGCCCGGTCGACCGGCACCTGCACAGGACAAGCACGCTTGTGCATGTCTGTCGGCCGACCGCCCAGGTCGACCGACTGTCTGCAGGTTAGCTCTTAGGTTTTCTGGGTCGACCGCCCGGTCGACCGCCTTCAGAAACCTGTGTTTCTTCTTAGAGGATGGTCGACCCGAGCGGTCGACCCGAGCCCAACGACTACTGCCAGCTAGGCGGACGGTCGACCGGACCGGTCGACCGCCAGGCCTGCAGAGCTCCAACGGCTCTTTCCTCTTTGGTGCAATTCTGAAATCTGTTTTTAGGACTGTTTTTTGGCAGATTTTTTCTGGGTTTTATAGAACTTTTTCAGAGCAAATAAACTTTAAATAAATGAGTTTTAACCCTTTCCTCTCCCTATAAATAGAGGAGATGGGTCTCTTACATTTTCACCAAGAAAAATCCCCAAGTTTTCATAGTTTACAAAAGAGAAGAAAAGTTTCTAAGCTCTCCATTTTCTCATTCTTTCTTGAGCTTGTTTTCAGTTGTGTTCTCTAGCAAAAATCATTCTACAACTGAGTTTTCTCACTACACTTCTAGAGCCAAAATTCCCATCCTCATTCTATAAGAAAGTTGTAAAGAGAAAGTGTTTGTAAGAAGTTTGTGATCCTCTTAGTGATCACTTGGCTACTTGTTCCTTCTTCTTGTTCTTATGGAGACACCTCTTCGGTAGAGGTTATTGTAAGTGGTGGAGCTCGGTGCTCGGGTCTTTGGTAGACCGTTGTAATCGTCCTTGGTGGATAGTGGAAACCCTTCACGGAGGTGAAGGCGGGGAGTAGAGCGGTGGCTCGAACCTCGAAACAAACATCTTGTGTTTGCCCTTGTGTCCATTTTGCTTTAAATTTCTCTTGCACTCTATTGCTTTCAATTACTTGCTTGAGATCTAGTCGTCTTTCCTTGTGTTATTGCCTCTAGTTTGTGATACTTGTGATATATCTTGTGTGCATTTCATCATTGCATATTATTCATTCTTTGTTCGATCAATTCTCATACAACAAGGTTGCATTGCGCACCTCTAACCCATTCAAGGGGAATCCGGAGGAAGGAGTTCAGAACCCTTCACGGGGTATTCGGCTCTTAGTCTTGTTTTTGAGAGATCGTTGCATCATTCATTCATCTTAGTTTTAAAAAGATTGTTAGATTAGCAATTACACCTATTCACTCCCCCTCTAGGTGTTTTTCAATTGGTATCAGAGCCTAGGTCTCTAGGCTTTTGGCTTAACAACCTTAGAGAGATCCTTTATTTTCTAATCACCTCATTCATTTCATACTCTTTCACTTAGTAAACATGGCCGATAGTATTAAGACCCCCCAAAGTTTGATGGACTTAACTTTCCCATATGGAAGGTTAAGATGACTGTTTTCATGCAATCTCTAGGAAGTCGAGTTACAAAGGCCGTAACCAAACCCTTTAGTGCTCCCACCGGTGATGAGTCCACTTGGTCCGAAATTGAGACCAAAGAATTTGATGCTAACTCTAGGGCACACTATGCATTACTCCAAGCACTTAATGATGATGATATTGCTAGAGTAATACATTATAAATCCGCATTTGAAATTTGGTCACATTTGATTGTTACACATGAGGGGACCTCACAAGTGAAGAGGGCTAAGATAGACCTTCTTCGGTCCTAATATGAGAATTTTTCTATGAATGAAAATGAAACCATAGATGATATGGTTACTAGATTTACCAAGATTACTAATGGACTTTTTTCTTTAGGTGATGGTATAGACAACGACCAAAGAGTAAGGAAGATCATCCGGGCTCTTCCTCCTTCATGGGAAGTAAAAGCAACCACCTTGAAGGAACTCAATGACAAGGAGGAGATGGAGCTTATAGGTCTCATTGGGAACCTCAAAACCCATGAGATGGAGAGAAAAGTAAGGGAAGAAATGGCTCCCTCCAAGAAGAAAGCCATAGCCTTCAAAAGTCAATCATCATACTCCGACGAAGATGATGAAGAAGAAGATGACGAAGAGCTCTCACTTCTTGTCAAGAATGTTCGGAGGATGTATAACAAGGCTAAGTTCCAAGGAAGAAGGAGATGGCAAGGAGGTAAAGAAGAAAGAAAGATAATTTGCTTCAATTGCCAAAGACCGGGTCACATTGTTGCGGAGTGCCCGGATAAAGTGAAGCCCTCCACCTCAAATAAGCCTCACAAGAAGAAAGCGTTGAAGGCTACTTGGGATTCCGAGAGCGAATCTGAGGAGGAAGTTGACACCGCCAATATGTGCTTCATGGCAAATGAAGGCACAAGCAAGGTAACCCCTTCCACTTCTTTTGATAATGAACTTTCCATGGATGAAATAGGAGAAGCATTTGTAGAATTATCACATAACTATGATTTTCTAAAGAAAAGTATTTAAAAATGAAAAAGGAAAATGAGTCTCTTAATCATCAAGTTTTTACTCTTTCCATAGAAAAGGATGAATTACTTTCCACTCTTGTTTCCACCCAAAAAGATTTTGACAATTATAAAATTTCTTGTAAAGGCAAGTTTTCACAAGTTAATGATATTGAGATTACCATGCTTAAAGAAAGAATAGATTCTTTAGGAGTAGTTTTGAAAAAATGTGAATTTGATAAAAATAGACTTGAGGCTATGTTTCCTAAGAAACAAGCCCCTAAGAAACAATCTCATGTCCATGCTCATGTTCATACCACACAACCTTTGCATCATGCCAAACCCCACAAACATGCTCACACTTCACACACACATCATGCATTCATGTATGGTAAAGTGTTTTCATGTTCATATTGTGGCCGTAAAGGTCACTTAGTTAAGTTTTTTTATGATAGACTAAATGCATCTCGTCATAATGTTTGGGTTCGAAACACTAACTTTCAAGGACCCAAGAAAATTTGGGTACCAAAGTCAATGAATTTGTTCAATAATGTAGGTACTTTCCAAGGCCCAACGACGTAGAGTGTTGTGGTATCTTGATAGTGGTTGCTCAAGGCACATGACTTGGGGCATCAACAACTTTGCAACCCTATCAAGATACCATGAAGGTGGCACCGTCACCTTCGGAGATGATGCCAAGGGTAAAATCATCGGTATTGGTAATGTTAAACTTGGTTCATCCCCTTTAATAGAAAATGTTGTTTTAGTTGATGGACTCAAGCATAATCTCTTGAGTATTAGTCAACTTTGTGATAAAGGTTTTGATGTTATTTTTGATAACATAGCTTGTAGAGTTTTTTATAGACTATCTAACACATGTATATTTTTCGGTTTTCGTGATAGCAATATGTACATGATTGACTTGTCTAATATGTCTTGCAATATTACTTGTTTAAAAGCCCTCGATGATGACTCTTGGTTGTGGCATAGAAGATTAGGCCACATTTCTTTTGACCATATATCTAAGTTAAACACAAAGGAAATGGTGAAAGGTATTCCTTGCTTGAATTTTGAAAAGGACCGGGTTTGTGACGCATGTCAACTTGGGAAACAAACCAAATCCTCTTTCAAGTCAATCAAGGTTATCATGACATCACGTCTTTTGGAGTTGATACATATGGATTTATTTGGTCCTACTCAAACCAAAAGTCTAAGTGGGAATCGTTTTGTATTTGTTTTGGTTGATGATTTTTCGCGTTTTACATGGGTTTTCTTTTTAGAGCACAAAAATCAAGCCTTTTCACATTTTCAAGCCTTTAAGAAAAGAGTTGAAAAGGAAAATG
The DNA here is from genome assembly GCA_038442645.1 of Agave tequilana. Taxonomy (NCBI): domain Eukaryota; kingdom Viridiplantae; phylum Streptophyta; class Magnoliopsida; order Asparagales; family Asparagaceae; genus Agave; species Agave tequilana. Next base: position 55,939 of record JAVJIF010032673.1, read on the forward strand.
ATTCTTCAATTTTAAAAATAAGAAGTGATAGAGGTGGTGAATTCATTAACCTACCCTTTATCACTTTTTGTGAAGAACATGAAATTAAGCATGAACTATCTTGTCCTAGAACTCCACAACAAAATGGAGTAGTTGAGCGGAAAAATCGGACATTATAAGAGATGGCTAGGACAATGATCAGTGAATATGGTCTCCCTCATTATTTATGGGCCGAGGCCGTTAATACATCATGCTATATATCAAATAGAGTTTTCTTATGCAAAAATACTTCAAAAACATCCTTTGAGATTTATTATTCTAGAAAGCCAAATGTTTCATACTTTAAAGTTTTTGGATGCAAATGCTTTGTTTTAAATACAAAAGATAACTTAGGTAAATTTGATGCTAGATCTTATGAAGCAATTTTTGTTGGATACTCAAATACTAGTAAAGCGTATAGAGTCTTCAACAAGTCATCCTTGACCATTGAAGAATCTATACATGTAAAATTTGAGGAATCTAATGTATTTGTTAAAAATGTTGTAGAAATAGATTCTTTGCATGAAGACATGGAGAAAATCACTTTGAAGGATTCACTTGCAATTGCAAGCATGCCAAAGGATGATGACGGAAATGAAGCTAAAGAAAATGAGGCTCAAGGAAATGAAATTCAAGGAGATGATGTAGAGCCTACTCAACAATTTCCAAAGGATTGGAGATACAACCCACATCATCCCAAGGACCTTGTTATAGGTGAAGTATCTCAAGGGGTAACTACACGTTCTCATCTTCATAATGTTTGTGGTCACTATGCCTTCATTTCACATTTTGAACCCAAGAACGTTCGCGAAGCCGAAACCGACTCATATTGGTTGCTAGCCATGCAAGAGGAGCTCAATCAATTTGAGCGCAACCAAGTTGGCACCTTGTTCCTAGGCCCCACGATAGACCAACAATTGGTACTAAGTGGATCTTTAAGAATAAGTTGGATGAGTCGGGTAACGTTGTTAGGAATAAGGCTAGATTAGTTGCCCAAGGTTACACTCAAATCGAAGGTGTTGATTTTGATGAAACCTTTGCACCCGTAGCACGGCTTGAAGCCATACGGATGACACTTGCATTTGCATCATATAAAGATTTTAAGTTGTTTCAAATGGATGTTAAAAGTGCTTTCTTGAATGGTTTTATTGAAGAGGAGGTGTATGTTGAACAACCCCCGGGTTTGTTGATCCTACACATCCGGATTTTGTTTTCAAACTTGATAAGGCTCTTTATGGTTTAAAACAAGCCCCTAGGGCTTGGTATGAAAGGCTTTCTTCATTTCTAATTTCAAATGGTTTTAAGAAAGGTAAAATAGATACTACCTTGTTTACAAAACATGTTGAAAATGATATTCTTATTGTGCAAATTTATGTGGATGATATTATTTTTGGTTCTACTAATGAATCTCTTTGCCAAGCTTTTGAATCATGCATGAAGGAAGAATTTGAAATGTCTATGATGGGTGAGCTCAATTATTTCCTTAGTCTCCAAATCAAGCAAAAGAAGGATGGGATCTTCATCAATCAAGCCAAGTACACAAAGGAACTAATCAAGAGGTTCGGGCTTGAAGGAGCTAAAGTGAGCAAAACTCCCATGGCAACAACCACAAAGCTTGACAAGGATGAACAAGGTAAAAGTGTAGACATTAAGCTTTATCGTAGCATGATTGGTAGTTTATTGTATTTAATGGCTAGTAGGCCGGATATTATGTTTTGTGTTTGTCTTTGTGCTCGTTTTCAATCATGTCCTAAGGAGTCTCATTTAGTAGCGGTAAAACGCATTATTAGATACCTTAAGGGCACAATTGAAATGGGTTTGTGGTATCCGAGAACCGGACTATTTGATATGAAGAGTTTTTCAGATGCCGACTATGCGGGTTGTAGGGTAGATAGGAAGAGCACAAGTGGAACATGTCAATTCCTTGGTAATTGTCTTGTATCTTGGTCTTCCAAAATGCAAAATTCGGTAGCCCTTTCAACCGCCGAGGCGGAGTAAGTTGCAGTCGGCGCTTGTTGTGCACAAGTGCTTTGGATGAAACATACTCTCCTTGACTATGATTTGCATTTTGATCATATTAAAATATTTTGTGATAATACTAGTACTATTCATATGACAAAGAATGCAAATCAACATAGTAAAACTAAGCACATTGACATTAGATATCACTTTCTTAGAGATCATTATGAGAAAGGTGATATTGAGATTGATTATGTTTCCACCGATTTTCAACTTGCTGATATTTTTACTAAACTCTAGACTATGCGAGATTTTCCTTTATTTCTGGTGAGTTGAATGTTTGTATTATTGATTCTTGAAAGAAAATTCTCTTATTTTTGTTTAACCCTTTTTGATGTATGACAAAAAGGGGAGAAAAAGTATAAGTTTGTTTGTTGTCTTTTGTTTATTTAAGTTTTTGACAAAACTATTGTGTTTTCAATGCTTTATGTATCTTACTCATTGTCATTTCCTTATACATAGCATTGTTTGAGGGGGAGCTTTCCAAATCTCTTCTTCCATTTATGTTTAAATAACTTATATGTTTTGTCATCATCAAAAAGGGGGAGATTGTTGGCCCAAGGTTACAATCACCTATTTTAGTGTGTTTTGATGATTACAAAACATATATAGTTATTTGTACTAATCATGTTTTGTTGTTTTAGTGTGTTTCAGGGTTCAAATTAAACAAGTAGGTTTCTTCCCAAAAAGAAGGTGTTTTGACTCAAGTCATCTCAATTCGGGCTCAAGAATCAAGTTTTCAAGATCATATGGAGAAGCCCACTTGAAAAACTTGTAGTCTTTAGAACCAATGTAAGAAATAGTTTGTTAAAGTTTGAGTTTGAAAAATTGGCTCTAGGATACACACACACATCTTCAATATACATGTTTTTAGTTTTGGTACTTGTTTTCAAGTTCATGCCTTGATTTTTATACATGATTCAAAAATCTTTAGAAAGTCTATATCTTGTTTTCACCATGTATAACTATCTTTTACAACACGAAACTTAACTACATATACCTACAAAAATTATCTTCAAAAATTTCCAAGTTCAAAATTCCTTCTGATTTTCTATTTCAGGCTAGACCGGTCGACCGGCCTGGTCGACCGGCACCTGCACAGGACATGCACGCCTGTGCATGTCTGTCGGCCGACCGCCCGGGTCGACCGACTGTCTGCAGGTTAGCTCTCGGGTTTTCTGGGTCGACCGCCCGGTCGACCGCCTTCAGAAACCTGTGTTTCTTCTTAGAGGACGGTCGACCCGAGCGGTCGACCCGAGCCCAACGGCTACTGCCAGCTAGGCGGACGGTCGACCGGACCGGTCGACCGCCAGGCCTGCAGAGCTCCAACGACTCTTTCTTCTTTGGTGCAATTCTGAAATCTGTTTTTAGGACTGTTTTTTGGCAGATTTTTTCTAGGTTTTATAGAATTTTTTCAGAGCAAATAAACTTTAAATAAATGAGTTTTAACCCTTTCCTCTCTCTATAAATAGAGGAGATGGGTCTCTTGCATTTTCACCAAGAAAAATCCCCAAGTTTTCATAGTTTACAAAAGAGAAGAAAAGTTTCTAAGCTCTCCATTTTCTCATTCTTTCTTGAGCTTGTTTTCAGTTGTGTCCTCTAGCAAAAATCATTCTACAACTGAGTTTTCTCACTACACTTCTAGAGCCAAAATTTCCATCCTCATTCTATAAGGAAGTTGTAAAGAGAAAGTGTTTGTAAGACGTTTGTGATCCTCTTAGTGATCACTTGGCTACTTGTTCCTTCTTCTTGTTCTTGTGGAGACACCTCTTCGGTAGAGGTTATTGTAAGTGGTGGAGCTCGGTGCTCGGGTCTTTGGTAGACCGTTGTAATCGTCCTCGGTGAATAGTGGAAACCCTTCACGGAGGTGAAGGAGGGGAGTAGAGCGGTGGCTCGAACCTCGAAACAAACATCTTGTGTTTGCGATTGCCTTGTATCCATTTTGCTTTAAATTTCTCTTGTACTCTATTGCTTTCAATTACTTGCTTGAGATCTAGTTGTCTTTCCTTGTGTTATTGCCTCTAGTTTGTGATACTTGTGATATATCTTGTGTGCATTTCATCATTGCATATTATTTATTCTTTGTTCGATCAATTCTCATACAACAAGGTTGCATTGCGCACCTCTAACCCATTCAAGGGGAATCCGGAGGAAGGAGTTCAGAACCCTTCACGGGGTATTCGGCTCTTAGTCTTGTTTTGAGAGATCGTTCCATCATTCATTCATATTAGTTTTAAAAAGATTGTTAGATTAGCAATTACACCTATTCACCCCCCCTCTAGCTGTTTTTCATATATGATATGCTTTCATGTGGTACAAATACCTGGACTTGGCATCGTGACTCTTGACCGGACACTACCACCCAGATACCTGTGTATTGTATGACATATTCATAACTATCACTTTTACGGGGACATGACTTGATTATTATATTATTATCATATATTTGGTACTCCTGTACTCCTGTGTACTTGAACCCCTGAAATAGGGAGGTTCCTGACATTACTCCTGATACCATACTCCTGTAGATCCCCGTAATAGGATAACCATGAATATAAGATTACTATGAATACTCTGTGGACATTATCACTGGATAAATTATAATAATTAGACAACTTACACCGGGATGGGGGAAACTGATGAGTACTGATATAGTCACCATGTTTATGATGGTCTTATAGTGTCGCGCGGCCATATACTTAGATTCGACCTGGAGGCCACCAGGCATTTCCATGGGGTGTACTGGCACCCCTACTCTCTTGCCTGCCGGTTGTACCATAAGCCCCTGGCCTATTCCTGTGGGAGCGGTGACATCCTATTCCTGTTCGGGCGTACAATAAGTCCCGGTACCTAGCGGTACGTTCTGACTCAGTACCAGATACTCCTTGACCGTTGTCCCGGACATGTACGGGACCCATTCTATGCATGGTTCGTCGATCTTCATCAGTTTCCAATAACTTACTCTCGGATCTATATACTGAGGTATGTGGGATAGAACACATACCGACGTATGCAAATCAGATGAGTCTTAATAATTTAATAATAACATGTTGCTGATACATGACTGGTTTACTCTTAGTTTATACTGCTCACTACTTAGACATGTGTTATCTTATAGGATTACTTAATTGCTTCCATACTATTTCATTATTATATTGTGAAGGCAAAGATAGATTATATAAAATCAGATTACAGTGACGTGAGGTATAGGGTATATATATGAGGGTTTCCTTGTTTGGATTATTCCTTCGACGTACTAATCTTACTGATCGGTAATGTGAGCTTATATAACTAATTTTCTTGTAGTTATTTACTAACTTTCTTATTTCATGTTCATACATGCTTATATTCACGATACACATTTCCTGTACACATGTATCTGTTATGTACGCCACCTGGCTTTATTGTATGTACTCGCTGGGGTTGCTAACAACCCTGGATTCTCATGTTCAGATTTTAGAGCCTGGATCATGGTGGATTGGCTGTAGTTGATCAGAGTGCGCGGCGGATCCTCCCGTGGTGGTTAGAGTGTAGCAAAAGTTTGGTCGTCGTCATAGCTCTCCTCCCAGTACCTCTCCTATTTGGCTCCCGAGGCCCTCTTGCTACTCGTGAGCACCTCTCTGTTTTTGTATATCTCTTCATGTTTTATGTACTTTTGTATTTTCTGGTAATGTAACATTCATGTAATGTTGTATCATTCTCTGTGATAACCATGTACTTGCGCTATTTCTGTTGGAATGTATGTTACCACTATGCTTCCGTCTCTGCTTCTTGCCTGTACTGATGCTTAGCGTATATAAGTGAGGGTATTTCTGACCTACGTATATACGTCGCAGTAACGTCTCCGTACCCTCCGGGTCGGGGCGTTACACCTTGTGTGAGGCTAGACCGGCTCACGCAAGCTTTTAAGTGGTCATTTTGACCTGGCTATCTCTGCTTAATGTGGGACGAAGTGGACGGGTGTAACCACCTACTTAGAGTGGCATAAATCCCACTAAAGTAGTAAGGTTAACCCACTAAATGCTTGGTCAAATATTGGCCTGGTAAACCCTCCAGCAGGGGTGGCAGAAAGTTTCAAGCAAAGCTAAAATTAGCGTCACACGAAGCTAACACAGCTCCTCAGGCGAAGCCACAAGAAAGCTTCAGGCTAACACAGCTCCTCAGGCAAAGCCACAAGAAAGCTTCAGGCGAAGCTAATATTAGCTACAGGCGAAGCTGTAAGTAGCTTCAAGCGAAGCTAAAAGTTAACTCTTTATAGGGCTATGAAGAGCTTTAAGCCAAGCTTATAAGAAAAGCTTCAGGCGAAGCTCGTATTAGCTTCAAGCGAACCTGTAATTAGCTTCAAGTGAAGTTAAAAGTTAGCTCTTTGCAGAGCTATGAAGAACTTCAAGCTAAGCTAATAAGAAATGCTTCAGGTGAAGCTAGTATTAGCTTCAAGCATAACTAATATTTTAGCCCTTCAACAAGGCTACAGAGCTTCAAGCGAAGCTATACCCTTGGGCCTGCTTGGGCCTTTTTATAAGTGATATTTGGCTTATTGTTTGCTTCACTAGAATAGTAAGATTTAAATAATTGTTTTGTCTCTGAAGATGGGCAGATCCTGACAATTAGCTTGTCTGTATCTCATCTTTTGTAAATGTCGATAAGTTTGGATATCGTTTGGACCAGTTGAAGTGCTACATAGGGAATTTGTCTTTTTGGAGTGTCAATAGTTTCTAGACCCAGTAAAAGCGGATCTGCGAACGTGCAGAGTTGTTGCATATTAATTGCAACCATCCTGAACATATGCTTGAATTGTGCGGGGGCTGTTAGTAACAAGTAAAGTTCTGTGCCTAAAATAGAGTTTCTTCTTGTTCGTTCAGAGAGGGAGTGACACACAAACCTAGGATCTATAGCTATATCTTCTTTCTCCCACTGTCATATATCTCTCAGTTTTACTTCAACTTTCTTGGCAACAATTTTCTGTCTGAGTAAGAGGCTCTGCCTACTGTCCGTCGAGTGCTAGTGATTCTGGGGGATTCCTTTACCGCTACTGGTCAAATCCAAACCAACTTATGGGCAAGGTGACGAGCTTTTAATCTTTTAAGGTAGCGATTACGTGACTACAATCCTCAGCCCAGGTTTAATTTACTTTTATTCTGTTTTAATTCTATAGTAGCATGCTAGGAAGCAATTTTAATTTGTTTTCAAAGAATATTGTTTTGCATGATTTTAAGAAATAGCACAGTATACAACCAACAATCTAAAGGGTCAAAATCTGTTTATTTATCTAAATAGTTTTTCTATCATGTAAATCATTTAATATTCTTGCAAAGGACTTGTTTTATTTTAGAAAATAATCATTTAAATTCTTTAAATCTTATCTCTCTTCAATTATTTGTTAAATTAATAGCCTTCTGTCCTTTCTTTGCATATAAGTAACTTGCAAATAATTGTTTTCTCTTTTTAGCTAATAACTTCATTACCCTAAACTCTTACAAGTCTTGTTTAGAAACTGGAAAATAACTCTGTGAGTGTATCATGCTAGATTAATTTAGGAATAAATCTGAAGTAGTTGTTCAATCCTAAATTAATTACTGCTCTTTTTTTCTAACTGTAATTATTTTATCTTGCTTGATTACTTGTCACCTTATAATATATGCTAGAATTTCTATCTAATACTACCTTCTTAACTAAATTTTGACATCCTCAATAACTTGGATACAGAACTAGTAGCTCTATCCTGTCACTATGGCCAACCCAGACCTCTCTAACAGTGCTAAACCTGAGAAATTCACTAGCACTTATTTTAAGATGTGGGCAAATTAGATGAAATACTGGTTGACCACTTTAGGTCTCATTTCAACCATAGATGATTCTATTCCTGTATTTTCTCCTAAGTCATCACCTGTTAAATCACCATCTGCTGAAACTCCTCGTTCAACTTCTTTCTCCTTCATTTATTTGAAACCTGAGGAGATTGATTATCATTGTCTCCATAGAATTCTTAGTGCACTCTCTGATGTTTTATATGACATTTATTATGAATATAAGAGTGCTAAAGAATTATGGACAACTTTCGAGGATGAATATGGCCTCGATGATGCTGCATCGAAAGATTCATCTCCTCCTTCTTCAATAAATTCATGATGTCTGATAAAAAACTTATCAATGGTCAACTTCATGAATTTCAAGATTTTATCCAACACCTTCAATCGAAAAGAAATCAGTTCTCCAACGATTATAAGGTGTCCTATCTCATTGATAAACTCCTTCCTTCATGATTAGCCTTTGCTGGATACCTCCATCACAAGCAAGGTGACCTTACACTTGTTTAAGCCCTTAAAGTGATTCACATAGAAGATCTATTGGCCCAAAGGCCTTCCACTCTAGTTTTGATGATGATTAACTCATGTAGTTATGTGTACTAATAATCTTGTGATTTTAGTTTCAGATCATTAATCAAGTTATTAGTAGGTGATTAGCTTCAACAAGAAGATTTGGAAGCTTTCACATGTTGATTGATTGGTCACTAATGTTTCAAATTTAATGTCACATTTCCATACTTATTTTAGAATAAAATCCTGCATTGTCCTAATTATTTGTTTAATTTATTTGCAGGCCCAATCCTTAAGGAGATGAAGAGAAATGAGCCCAAAAGCCTACCAGAATTCTGAATTAAATCAGAGTTAATTCGTATACATAAAATTAGGGCAAAATCAAGAGGTTGAAACCGGTTGAGAAGAATCCTCTCAGAATCGATCGGTTAAAGCCAAGAATCCAAGGCCATTTTGTCAGAATCCGAAGCTCAAACGACAAAACCAACAAAGGATAAAGCCAGAAGAAACCCCCGGAGAGACCCACCAACAGGGTGTGGCCATCTGGCCACACCCTGGCCGCGAAAACGCGACTTGGGCCGCGTTTTCGCGGCAATCTTGGGGAGTTAGGGGGAGCGTGAACTCCCCCGACCTCCCCGGGATCTTGGTGGTTGGGTTTTCTGCCTATAAAAGGCCATTATGTGCACTGAAAATGGACGTGAAGGCATATTAGGATTTAGCCTAGTTTTAATTCTTTGTAGTTTAGGTTTTTCTTTTCTTGTTATGTAATTTGTATGTAACTTAGGGTAGAAGAAGATTCATGTAAGTAAGAGAGAGAGGCTGAAGTTGAGAGTGACACCGACGATATACCCTCCTCCTTTCTTCCATTGTCTCTGCAATTAATAAAGGTAAAAGTTCTTTTTATGTTTGTATTTTCTTTTGTTTAGTCTTCCTCTTCTACTTTACCTTGGTTGTTGTTGTTGAGTGTATAACTGAATTCCAAAGCACGTATAACTAAGCTTCGTGAGAGCCAGCGATAGTTCATGAAGACGTTCTCCTCTTCCAAGATCCGCATCACTTTGTTCTTGCTAGGCTTGACGATATAATGTGCACGGGGACTGAGCTCGAGCTTATGATCTATGCGTTGAACGCCTCCAAAGCAAAGGTAGAACATGCAACGGTTTCCAGGTAAGTCATCACTCAACCTAGGTAAGTATTTCTACACTTTTCTCTCTTTCTTTTCTTTTACTTCTTTAGTGTAGATCAACACCTCCTCAAACTCTTTCTTCTCCACTTCATTGTACATAGTCGCTTTTCATCGTTTTCTGATTTTCCACCTTCTTCATCTCTCGCTTTCTTCTTAACTTTAACCATTAACTTTCTTTTTCTTTTTCATAACATAAAACAGAGAAGAACCTTCGCTTTTATTCTTAACGATTTCAATAAAGAACCGTAAAGCTTCCATCGCAAACCCTCCTTGTGGATCACGACCCGCATAGCCACTTGCTATAGCGGAAGAATTGAGCACTTGCACACTTCTTTTCTTAAGTTCTATAATCTCGTATTTTGTGTGCAGGTTTTGCCTCAATCAAATTTTGGCGCCGTTGCCGGGGAGGGTAAAACGGTTTTTATTGAAATCTGAATTTTTATTGAAATTTTTTTAGAACTAAACGAATTTTCTTCTCTGTTGCAGGTTACAGGGCAAGCAAAGCAGGAAAATAAGTTTGCAGTGACATACAAGTGGTATTGGGCCTCTGCTCTAGAAAGCAGAGACCCATTGCCCTCTGAATTGCCGCGTTTCCACGGCAAAAGCCGCGGATCCGCGGCAAGGAAGAGTTGACTACTAACAGCTTTTTGCAGGGCTGCTTAGTGTAAAAAAATTCTAGTTTGCTGCAACTTTAATTTTTCTTATATGCCATAACATAAGCCTGCTAATAATCAACAGTAAAATATTTGTTGAAAAGATAAAAAATTGATTAGACATTTGCATTTTAGGCACGTGTCTTTTTAATTCCTTTATTTTTTACTGTTGAAGAGTGCTGGAGCAAGGTACGTATGCATTGCATTTAGCATAGGACTCACTTCGTGGTTATTTATATCGCTTTGAGTGAATCTTACATATCTTGTACACTTGCACAAAATTATTTTAAGGGCACTAACCCATAACAAGATAAGGTGGGGATTTAATCACCCTTCCTTAGCCCAAAAATCAGATTCCAAGCACTCACTAACCCAAGCCTAACTAAAATTGAGTAGACGTTGGCCCTAGGGACATCTCGGACTCAATTAGGAGATTATCCTAAGGGGGAAAAATGTTGGAATCTAACTCCTGCAAAATCAGTGTCTAGGAAAGGGATTGAGGGCCGAAAGCCCGAAGGTTGGTGGTTATTTAATTAAGGAACGTCTTTGACGGAAAACCTCCCACCAACCTTGCCCTGACCTGGCTGATTAGCTTGTGGTTAAAGTCTACATTAGACCTCCCGTGGACAGTCTAACTAGTTAGGAGTCGTCTAGGTCCTAAGTCTACCCTAACTTTGGCTAGAATTTTTTCTTTTTTGTTTGTTTATTTGTTTGTTTTTCTTTGTTTGTATTCTATTGTGTGATATGGACTACAATAATAATTTTTTCAACTTCAATAATAATCCATATTACACACCGACTTTATTTTTGGATATTACCAACCCGGCACATCATAACTTTGACCAACCTAGTGTGCCGGATTGGTCTTATCCGAATCAATATAACCCATACCCCCAATCTAATAACTATAATTTCCATAATGATTTTAACTCTTCAACGAGTCAGTGGGGATTCACCTCCCCCGAACATAATTTTCAACCACCTTGTCCTCCTTCTCCACCTAGTCTACAGTATTTTCAAGATTCATACTCAGTTCCACCCGTCCAAAATAGGAAACCATCAATCATGGAAATGAGTATGCGTGAGTCCAAACACAAATCCAAAAATCTGATGGACTCACAATTTTACTACCACTTCCAAGACAATTCTTCATCTTTTCATCAAAACAATGAACATATCACCTATGAAGAGATGCTTGAATCCATGACTCAGGCTCAAAACGCTCGTAATAGTGACATAGATATGATGGTCGAATCTCTACGTTCTCACCGTTGGACCAGTTCTGATGTCACTACCAATTCTGTTAGAGCCGAAGAGTCATGTAATTTTGGAAATCAAGATTCCATTTTAGAACAACCATGTGAACTTACCCAAACTCCAAGTGATATTGATAGTTTGGCTAGTTTTTCTTTTCCTGAAATAGAACTTGAAAATGATTATGATCCTGAACACCAACTTAGTGATTCAATTCTATTTCCTGATTCGATTATGACTCCAGTATCTTCACCTGACTTCAATCTTTTCCCAGAGTCAACATTGGATCTTGTACCAATTCATAAAGAAATTGAATCACCCATCTTTGAGGATCATGTTGAACTTGACCAACTTTACAATTTTGAAAATCCCATGGATAAATTGGCAAGTTCTCCATTTTTTGATATTGAACTCAATGAGATATGTGACCTAGATTCTCACATATGTGATCCAGTTCAACTTTCTGAATCAATATTGACTCCTGTTTTATTACCAAACTTGAATAATATTCTAGAGTCAGTTTTGATTCCCCACCTATCATTCCTGAACTGGAATCACCCATATTAGGTCACATCCCATTGTTAGAAAATACATGTGGACTTGAGTTTCAACTTCTTGACTTGGACCCGCTTCTTGAACCAATTTCGACTCCTGAACCTTTACTTGACTTAAGTCACCTTCCTGAGTCGGTATTAGTTCCTGTCCTTCCTGAGTCCAAGTCAACCATTCTATTATTTCATACTCCTTTCTGGGACGAGGTGGTTGACAAATTTGACTCCGAAATCAATTATCGAATATGGAAATTAGATGGGGTTAAATATTTAATAAAGATCCTTTATGGATACATCTTTTTAATGGGTGACATTGCTGGTGGGTTCATCCGAGACCCAAGAAAAGTTGATTGGGCCATGTTTCGTGGACCAATCAGACCACCACCGGAACCACCACCTTAAGGTAACCATTTTCCTTCCCTTTCTTCTTTTTCATGCATCTATGCATTAATTCATATATTGAGGATAATGCATGAGATAGGTGTGGGGGAGGGTCTAACATAACTTTTCTTTTTCTTAAAAAAAAAAATTAACATTTTTTTACTTTTAAAAAAACTTTTTGAAAAATAGAAACAATATTTTGACTTATTTTTGTAAGAAATTAAGTTAATCTTAAGGAATAGGAAAATCCAAATTAGGATTTCTTATACTTGGTCAAAATAAGATTATTTGTTTGATTTATAGGGTTAGGAAGATAATTTGTCAAAGTAATTTAGTCTTGATCTTTACCTTGATGAAATATGCACACTTCATACACTTACACACTTAGGGTTCAAAAACAAAGATTCTTATGCCTTATAAAAAAATATATATATATAAACAAATCTAATTATTGATTAGCTAGGTGCTTTGGCCTAAGAAAGCCTTAGTATTTATGCAAAAGATAATTAGATGAGTTTGAAAAAAAAAACAAGTCTAATTATTGACTAGCTAGGTGCTTTGGCCTAAGCAAGCCTTGGTATTTATGCGAAAGATGATTAGATAAGTTTGAAAAGAAAAATCCTCTGATTAAGCTGGGTATTTGTGCCTAATAAAGCATAAGTATTCACGCTTAAAAGAGGTTCATATAATAAAATCCTTAGTTTTGTGGCCTTATTTGCTCGAGTCCTTAAGTCCTTGGGGTGTTTTCTCACCTGGTGCCCTAAGACCGTTTGGTTTGGGAGTCATCGATTAAAGGCTCGTTACATGGGCAGATTAGAAAGCCTAATAAAACTAAGGAATAATACCACAAAAAAAAGTATATATATAAAATAAATAAGGCATAAGAGTTAGAGTTAATGAACCCTTAGTCAAAATTTTCACATTCACAAGGTGCATATGACTTAGGGTAAAGCAATAGACTAGATGAGAAGCACAATTTGACTCCTTACTTTGATTGATAACAAATTTTTGAATAGAGACTAAGTTTAGGAATGAAAAATTCGGTTTTCCTAAAACTTATAGATTGCTTAGATCTTACAATCATATTTCAAATATTTTTTCTTTCAAAATGCTTTTCGAAAATACTAACTCTTTATTTCCCTTTCTTTATGGATTTTGTGGGTGCAATCCGCTGAAAACCCTCACGAGACAAAACTCGTCCTCTAGGGGAAACCTAGAGGTTTAACGGCTTGTTGCACATGCTCAGTGCAATCGCGCGACCTGCGAAAGTGGTCTAATAATCTCTAGTATAGTTTAGTTGTTTTGCTCGAGGACGAGCAAAAGATAGGTATGGGGGTGTGATTGGTCACTAATGTTGCATATTTAATGTCACATTTTCATACTTATTTTAGAATAAAAGCCTGCATTGTCCTAATTATTTGTTTAATTTATTTGCAGGCCCAATCCTTAAGGAGATGAAGAGAAATGAGCCCAAAAGCCCACCAGAATTCTGAATTAAATCAGAGTTAATTCGTATACATAAAATCAGGGCAAAATCAAGAGGTTGAAACCGGTTGAGAAGAATCCTCTCAGAATCGATCGGTTAAAGCCAAGAATCCAAGGCCATTTCGTCAGAATCCGGAGCTCAAACGACAAAACCAATAAAGGATAAAGCCAGAAGAAACCCCTGGAGAGACCCACCAACAGGGTGTGGCCATCTGGCCACACCCTGGCCGCGGAAACGCGGGTTGGGCCGCGTTTCCGCGGCAATCTTGGGGAGTTAGGGGGAGCGTGAACTCCCCTGACCTCCCCGGGATCTTGGTGGTTGGGTTTTCTGCCTATAAAAGGCCATTATGTGCACTGAAAATGGACGTGAAGGCAGATTAAGATTTAGCCTAGTTTTAATTCTTTGTAGTTTAAGTTTTACTTTTCTTATTATGTAATTTGTATGTAACTTAGGGTAGAAGAAGATTCATGTAAGTAAGAGAGAGAGGCTGAAGTTGAGAGTGACACCGACGATGTACCCTCCTCCTTTCTTCCATTGTCTCTGCACTTAATAAAGGTAAAAGTTCTTTTTATGTTTGTATTTTCTTTTGTTTAGTCTTCCTCTTCTACTTTACCTTGGTTGTTGTTGTTGAGTGTACAAGTGAATTCCAAAGCACGTATAACTAAGCTACGTGAGAGCCAGCGATATTTCATGAAGACGTTCTCCTCTTCCAAGATCCGCATCACTTCGTTCTTGCTAGGCTTGACGATATAATGTGCACGGGGACTGAGCTCGAGCTTATGATCTATGCGTTGAACGCCTCCAAAGCAAAGGTAGAACATGCAACGGTTTTCAGGTAAGTCATCACTCAACCTAGGTAAGTATTTCTACACTTTTCTTTCTTTCTTTTCTTTTACTTCTTTAGTGTAGATCAACACCTCCTCAAACTCTTTCTTCTCCACTTCATTGTACATAGTCGCTTTTCATCGTTTTCTGATTTTTCACCTTCTTCATCTCTCTTTTTCTTCTTAAATTTAACCATTAACTTTCTTTTTCTTTTTCATAACATAAAACAGAGAAGAACCTTCGCTTTTATTCTTAACGATTTCAATAAAGAACCGTAAAGCTTCCATCGCAAACCCTCCTTGTGGATCACGACCCGCATAGCCACTTGCTATAGCGGAAGAATTGAGCACTTGCACACTTCTTTTCTTAAGTTCTATAATCTCGTATTTTGTGTGCAGGTTTTGCCTCAATCATTGATTCAAGGGCCCGAGCGTCAAAGATCATATATAGCACTTGCTCGGTGGATCAAAGAGTTTTGGATCGAGTCGGCTTGGAGATTGCGCTCTACAAGAAGACTTCGGTACATAGTTTTGTTTTGTGTTTAGATCTAAATTGTAAAGATTAGAATAGTATGATATGCTCAAGTTCACAAAACACACACGTTTCATGTTTTGAATATTGGTTTTCGGTTTTTCGGTTTTAGGTTTAACCGATCTTGGTTTTCATGAATAGATAGACCAAAACAAGTTTACATGCATGCTTAACTTCCTAGACAAACTTAGTTTTGACTCACTTATTCATGTGTTTTATGTTTTGGTATTTTTAACAAAACATATTTTGGAATTAATGTCAAAAACATGGATATATATATGTTTCATGTATATAGGATTATATCCATATACATCATGCCTAAATGTTGTTTAATATCATGTTTTTGTATTTGGATGAGTTTTGGACAAATTGTATTTTCTATTCAAAAATCCAAGTTTTACAAAATACAGTTTTTGGTTTTTGGCAAAATTTCTATAACACAAATATAATTCAAAATATTTGAGATTTGTGGTAAACTTTTTAACACAAGTTTGTATTTCAATGAAAAATGATAAAACTATTTTTGTGAATTTTTAGAGATTTAATGGGAATTTTTAGGATTAAAAATTATATGTTTTTGCTGACCAGAACAGTCTCTGCCAGGCTAGGTCGGTCGACCGTAGGGGTCGACCGCACCAAGTAGCCGGTCGACCGTATCAGTCGACTGACGTGCACGGATACGTGCACGCTGGCTGCCTCATAGTCTGGTCTACCGTACGGGCGACCGACTGCATGCAGGCAACTCTCTGTTTGTTTCGGTCGACCGGGCGGTCGACCGGTAGCTGGCAACGGTCAAAATGTGACCGTTGGCCGGTCGACCTCACGGTCGACCGGTAGGCCATTTTTGGCAGGATCTGCTGCCAACGGCTATATTTTTCTGGGGGCTATAAATACCCCATTAATGGCCAGTTTTCCATAAGATTTTTTGTGTGAATTTTTCCTTACTCTCTGGTGTTTTCATAGCAATCAAAAGAAGTTTTAGGACTTAAATTGAACAATCTATTTGATGTTTTTGCTAGGGTTTGGAGTATCAAAGAAAAGGGTTTTTGGGAAAAGAGTTTTGATTCAACTTCTATATCTTAGTTTCAGTTTTTCCCAAGGATTTTCTTTGTGATTTTGATTTCCATTCCATTGGTTTTCTCCACATTTGAGCTACATCTACTTTCTTATTATATAGGATCTTTGTGTGGGAGAAAGAAATTATTTTTGGTTGTTATTTAGACCACCAAGTTGTAAACCCAATCTTTTCTTGGCTTTGTGCCTTTGGGTTGTATCCCTCAAGTTGTGAGGTGATCCTTGTATTGGTTTGTGCTAATCCCTCAAGTTGTGAGGTGATTGTTGTTGGCTTGGAGTTGTGCCTCAAGGAGGAGGTTGTGTTTGTAAGGAGAGGAGTTGGGTACTCCTTGTATTGTTATTGCCCCAAATCCTCGGTGGAGGTTCCCTTTGTGGGAGTCCTTTGTGGACAAGCTAGTGGACTTAAAATCCTTCTGGGTGAAGGCGGGGATGTAGAGCTGGGTGCTCGAACCTCAAAACATATCTTGTTATTTGCGCTTGATCCCTTGGCTCTTACTCTCTCTCTTTACTTTGTGCCTTGCATCTATTCATATTGTTCATTCATAATTATTTGCTTGGCTTGTTTGTGTGTGCATCTCTTGTCTATTGCAATTAGTTTTTTAATTCCGCATTAAGTTCATTAGATTAACATAATCACCTATTCACCCCCCCTCTAGGTGAATTTTCAAGATCAGCATAGGTAAAATTTCAAACCCTAGACTGAATTGAAAACCAAATTCAACTTGGTGGAGTATAAGCCTAAGCTAAATTTATGAATCCCGAGGGTAAAAAATTCAAGAAACCCAATCACTTTCATTCTTCTTCTCATGCCAACTTTTCTTCTTTCAAACCTTTGCAATCTTCCTTTTTCAAGCCCAAAAACTCTGGCCAGAAGATCGGTGAAAGATTCTGCTATGTCTGCAGGAGAGCCAATCACTTGGCGCTACAATATTTCAACCAAAAGACTGAACCAGTCAAGGCTCAACAAAGAGGAAACAGAGAAAATAGCAGGCACAAAGTCAACATGGTAGAACTGAGCTCCAACTCTTTTAGCTTAGCTTCCTCTCTTCCTATTGTAAACTCTTTCACTTTCTCCTCAGACTGGTGGTTAGACACGGGAGCCAATATTCATATATCATTGATCGCTCCTGATTTAAATCGTATCAGGAACGACGTGGAGAAAGTGTGAGCCTAGAAGATGACTCTATTAGAGAGATAACACAGTATATAACCAAAAATTTAAAAGATCAAAATCTGTTTATTTATCTAAATCATTTTCTTTTCATGCAAATCATTTAATATTCTTGCAAAGGACTTGTTCTATGTGAGAAAATAATCATTTAAATTCTTCAGATCTTATCTCTATTCAATTATTTATTGCATTAGTTGCATTCTGTCCTTTTCTAGCTTGTAATTAACTCTTTGTAAATAATTGTTCTCTCTTTCTAGCCAATAACTTCATTATCTGAACTCTTACAAGTTTTTTTAGAAACCGGAAAATAACTCTCTGAGTGTATCTTTCATGCTAGATTAATTTAGGAATAAATCTGAAGTAACTATTTAATCCTGAATTAATTACTGCTCTTTATTTTTATCAATAATAATTTTATCTTACTAGATCACTTGTCACATTATCATATACACTAGAATTCTAATACTACCTTCGTAACTAAATTCTGACAACTTCAAAACTTGGATACAGAATTCAGTAGCTCCATCCTGTCACTATGGCCAACACTGACCTCTCTAAGAGTGCTAAACCTGAGAAAATCACTTACATTTATTTAAGAGATCGGCAAACCAGATGAAGTACTGGTTGATCACTTTTCGTCTCATTTCAGCCATAGATGATTCTATATCTGCACTTTCTCCGAAAGCATCACCTACCAAATCACCATCTACTGAAACTCCTCCTTCAACTACTTCCTTTTTCACTTATTTAAAACTTAAGGAGATTGACTATCATTGTCCCCAGAATTCTTAGTGCACTCTCTGATAGTCTATATGACATTTATTATGAATATAAGAGTGCCAACTCTCGAGGATGAATATGACCTCAATGATGCTGAATTGAAAGATTCACCTCCTCTTCCTTCAATTAATTCATGATATCTGATAACAAACCTATCAATGATCAACTTCATGAATTTCAAGAATTTATCTGACACCTTCAATCAAAAGAAAATCAGCTCTCCCCCAATTACAAGGTGTCTTGTCTCATTGATAAACTCCTTTCTTCATGGTCAAGCAAGGCGACCTTATTCTTGTTCAAGCTCTTAAAGTAATTCGCATAGAAAATCAGCATAGGCAAAATTTCAAACCCAAGTCTGAACTGAAAGCCAAAGTCAACTTGGTGGAAGATAAGCCTCAGCGTAAATTTATAAATCCCAAGGGTAAGAAGTTTCAAGAAACCCTATCACTTTCATTCTTCTCCTCATGCCAACTCTTCTTCTTTCTTCTATTTTCAAACCCAAAACCTCTAGCCAGAAGACCGAAGGAAGATTCTGCTATGTCTGCAAGAGAACCAATCCTTGGCGCTATAATGTTTCAACTGAAAGACAGAACCAGTCAAGGCTCAACCAAGAGGAAACAGAGGAAACAGCGGGCACAAGGTCAACATGGTGGAATTGAACTCCAAATCTTTTATGTTAGATTCCTCTCTTCCTATTGTCAACTCTATCACTTTCTCCTCGGACTAGTGGTTAGACTCGGGAGCCAAATATTCATATCTGCACTGATCACTCCTGATTTAAATCCTATCAGGAACAATATGGAGGAAGCGTGAGCCTGACAGATGACTCCACTAGGGAGATAAAGGGAACTGGACGTATTGATCTCAGATTGACCTCCGCTCTGAGATAATTCTAACTCTTTAAGACGTCCTGCATATACTCTCACTTCGGAGAAATCTGATAAGCGAATCTTCTCTTCTTAAAGCCGGCTATAGGATTCTTAAAGAATCCTATAAATTTGTAATCTCCAAGTCAAATGTTTTCTTTAGAAAGGTTTTGTTTGTGATGGTCTTTTCCGGCTCAATGTAATTAATCCTTCTGATAATAAAATCTCTATTCCTGTTGCATTAAACATTAAGTCTTCTGATATCTGGCATGGTAGATTGGGACTGTAAGGTTCAATTCTATCAAGAAAATGATTAACTTGAATCTCATTTCTAAGTCCTGTTTTGACTCAACTTCTAAATGTAAAATATGTGTTCAAAGCAAACATATCCGTGCACCTTTTTATTCTATCACAAAAAATTATGAACCCCCCTCGAACTGATTCATACATATGTGTGCGACTCGTACAGAGTTCTTATCCGAGGAGACAGAAGATACTTTGTGACATTCATTGATGATCATTCTAAATTCTTTTACAGCTATCTTCTCAAATCCAGGGATGAAGTTCTCGAATGGTTCAAGTAATATAAAGCAAAAGTTGACAGCCAACTTGATAGGAAGATCAAGATCCTAAGATCTGATTGGGGAAATATAACTCAAATGATATTACAGGATTCTGCCAAAAGCATAACATTATTCATAAGGTAACTGCTCCCTACACACCTCAATCCAATGATGTAGCTAAATGGAAGAATAGAACATTGATGGACAAACTGAACTGCATGTTACTCAGCTCAAGTGCATCTGACAATCTTTTGGGAGAAGCTCTTCTTTTAGCTTGTTTCATTCTCAATTGGGTTCTCCAAAAAGATTCTGACATTACTCTATATGAACGCTGGAAAGAGGAATTCCTAACATTCAATTCTTCAAAGTCTGGGATTGCCTAGCTAAGGTTTCAATATCAGAACCTAAGAAAAAGAAAATTGGCCCTAAGACTATTGATGCTATCTTCATCGGATATGCCCCTGATAGTGATGTTAACCGATTCCTAGTGGTTAACTCTGAGATTAGTGAAATATCCAACAACACCATTATTGAAGCTAGGGATGCTATTTATTTTTACGATATCTTTCCTTTCAAATCTAGACTCTCTAGTGATCTATCTTGTACTCGTTCTGTTTTTGATATTTCTTCTTCTAATTCTTCTCCAACTTCTGACTTTGAACCTAGAAGAAGTAAAGAACTAGAACCCTTACGTCCTTCTCCAACTTCTTTACCTATCTTGTAGAAGGTGTAATGTCCTTAGATAATAACTAGATATTTGTATTCTTTTAAATATTTATTTGGTTTCAAATATTTTTTTATTATTATTAAATACGTGAAACTTTTTTTGAAATATTTGATGTTAATTTTGTTATATATATTATTGCCATTATTATTTATTAACATTTTTATTAACAAGGTACTATAATTTCTATTACTATCATTATTATTATTAATTATTATTAGCAGTAATTGTTACTACTATTGTTTCATTTTGATCATTATTATTTATAATTATTAGTGTTTTTATTGTTATTAATATTGTTTTTATTATTATGGTCATTGTTAATTATTATTATTGTTGTTGTTATTATTATAATCGTTGTTAATTAATATTATTAGTAATTATTATTGTTGTTACTATTATTATTATCATTGGTGTTGCTAATCATTATTCATATTTTGTTGTTACTACTACTACTTTGATTCTTAGTATTTCATCTTCACTCAATACCTATTACCCTTTAATCCGTACCCATTAGCTCATTATTCCCAAACCCATTATGAAAACACATTATCTAAAACCCACCAACTCACACCCATTATCATTACCCTATATATAATCTTATCTCCTTCTAAAACTAATCCTAAACCTAACCCTAATCTTCTTCTTCTTCTATCTCCCTGCCGCCATTATCATCATCTCCCTACTCTTCAACCCCTCATCTGATCTGTTCGCCGTGGTCAAGCCATCTTCCCCATCATCTCTGGCAAGCCATATCTTTGCCGAGCTCCCCTCCTCTGACAGCACACCACTCCCCATCTTCACCATCTCCCCCACTTGTCACTGCACATAACCCAGACAATGTACTATCCGACCATGTCGAGCCCTCCTCTCCTCGTTCTCCTTCCCGCAGTGTTGCCGGAGTCGATCCGCACACCTTCGGCCCTTCGTCGAGCCGTTGCTTTGTCGAGCTCGCTCTCAGCCTCCTGCCTGGCCACCTACTCCCCCTTCTTCTCTCGCACTGCACACCAACACCACGACCACATCTCCAACCTTCGCCTTGTCTCCCTAAGGCCGCTGCTCCTCCTGAACCGTGCACCCTCAAGCCATTCACCCCTCTACCAACACAACCTAAGCTTCACCCTCAACCCCCTCCTCTGTGCAAGCCCCCTCCAACAGAGATCCCCACGCGCAGGCTAGCGCACCACCCCACCATCTCCACGCACCACCGCCCCCACAAACTGAGCCCCTTAGTGGCTACCCCCCCAAATCCTGTACGCCATGGTCGAGCACCTCCCTGGACCATCACCTCGCACACCACATCCCCCTATTCTCCCATATTCCTTCTCCAATCAGGCCACCGTAACCCAACACCTGCAACATCCCCCATCGCTATGCTCTCTTCCGCCGTGCAGTCGAGCAACACGAGAGCTCGGAGCACCTACCAGACCACCATCATCTCTCTAGCGGTCACCTACCTTCCTCCGCCTCTGCAGCCTCTGCGGCGAGAAGACCAGGCCGCCACCCCTTACAGCGTGACCATTCCTTCTCGCTTCATGTTGAAAGTATACCTAGAGGGTGGGTGAATAGGTGTAAGGCTAATCTATGACAAATAATACAGAATTTAAAAACTAATTGTAACACACTTAGTGTAACTAAAGAGTGTAGTTGAATTCCTGGTGAAGTGCTCTGGACTAACTCCTCTTGATTCCTCTGAATAAGAGTTGAGGTGCTATATGAAGCTCTCTTGGTTTAACACAAGTCTAGCACACAAACAACAATACCAAGATATAAGTATAAATGAGCAATATGAATGATGCAAGGTACAATATAAAAGAGAGAGATTTAGAGAAAGTAGTTCAAACGCAAACACAAGGATATGTTTTGAGGTTCGAGCACCCAGCTCTACGTCCCCACCTTCACATAGAAAGATTTCCACCAACTCGTCTACACAGGACTTCCAACACAGGGAACCTCCACTGAGGATTTGGGCAAATACAATTAGGGAGTACACAACTCCTCTCTTAACCAATACAACCTCTACACTTAGATGCAAGGCACAAAATAAATCACCTCTACATTTAGAGGGATAGGCACTTAGCCAAATAATGATCAACCTCTCACTAGAGGGATAGGGCTCAAAGCCACTCAAATACAATCATCTCACACTTGAAGGATTCTAACACAATCTCCAGCTCTCACTAGAGGGATATCAACACAATTACCTCTCACTAGAGGGATATCACAATGAATGGAAGGTTTACAACACTTGGTGGTTATAACGACCACAAACCAATTTTCTCACAAAAAAATACGATCCTATAGATAGGATAGATAGATAGATAGGCTCAAGTGTGAGAAAACAAAGAGTTTGGAAATCAAAAACTCAAAAAAAATACTTGGGAAAGCTTCTAGGATATAATAGAAATGAAGATCAAAAATTAATCCCAAGGACTTTTCTTTTTCTTGATTTTTCCAACCCTTTAAACAAATAAAGATAAAATCTTTTGGCTTAAAAACTCTTTTAAAAACTTGGATATAAACACTAGAAAGAATGAGAATTTTTGCTCTTGAAAATCTTATTGAAAACCAACTCAAATGGGGGTATTTATAGCCCCCACAAAATTCTGCCCGTTGGCAGCAGGAAAGGGCTGTTTTGCCATTCCGGTTGACCGCTCGATCGACCGGCCCAACGGTCATATTTCTAATCATTGTGCCTCCGATCGACCAGCCCGGTCGACGGAGACTGGATACAGAGAGCAGAGCTCTATGCCGGTCGACCGGGACCATTTTTAGAGAGCAGAGCTCTATGGACGGTCGACCGGCCCACCAGCTCAAGCTGGCGTGCATGCTTGTGCACGTCGGTCGACCGGTCTGGTCGACCGACTTCTGTTACGGTCGACCGGTCCGGTCGACCGGCAGACAGCCAGTACAGACTTTATAGGACTTAAAAATTTAGGTTTTTATCTTTAATTAAATGCCATAAAATCACATAAATTTCACAAAATTCCGTTCTTATTAGATCTCTGAAATACAAATATGTGTGATAAAAATTCAACACATATTTCAAACAATTTGAGCCATTTTTGTGTGATAGAAAATTTGCCTTAAAAAAACTGTATTTTCTGAAACTAGGATTTTTGAAATGGAAATCCGATTTTTTCAAAACACATGTAAATATAAAAACATGATATTTAAACAACTTTGAAGCATGTTGTATATGGATAGAATCCAATATACATGAAATATAGTTTATCTATTTTTTCAACATGAAATCAAATATTGGTTAATCCGAAAACTAAAAACCAATAAACTTAAAATAAGTGTATATGTATAGTGAACTTGAGCATATCAAATATCTAATCTTTACAAAGATCTAAACAAACTATACTAAAACAAACCGATGTCTTCTTATAGAACGCCGTCTCCAAGTTGACTCGATCCAAACGTAATCCACCGAGCTTGATTCCAACCGAGTGTTAGCTGTGAACTTGACGCTCGAGCTCTTGAATCACCATGTGAAAGCCCCAAAACACCTTTGTTGAACTAATCACCTACTAATATCTTGATCAAATATCTGAAACTATAATCACAAGATTATTAGTAAACTATAACTACATGAGTTAATCATCATCAAAACTAGAGTGAAGGGCCTCTGGGCCAACAATCTCCCCCTTTTTGATGATGACAAAACTCATGGAGTTATATATGCATGGATTAAAGTTAAGCTTCATAGAAGCTCCCCCTTAACTCCTGCATAGCAATAAACAATGAAGATATGTCATGAATGCTCAATATAGATATGTATAAACATGAATAAAACAAGAAAAAGAAACAAACATGATCTTTTTATACCAATGAAATAAATATGCTTTAGACATCAATTTTAAAATAAACATGATCTTAAAAATAATGTTGCTCTTGATACCAACAAAGACTCTATTTTAAAATAAATATGTTCTTAAAAATAATGTTACTCTTGATACCAATAAAAACTCTTGATACCAACAAAACAATAAATGATGCTTTTGATACCAATACCAGCAAAAGATGCTTTTGATACGAATGGTAAAGGATAACAAATTTAAACACATATGCATATAAAAACAAACATATATAAACAAACATACATATATCAAACTCCAAAATATCTCTCCCCCTTTTTGTCAATTCATCAACAAAAGGGTTCAAACAATAAAAGGGCATAAATAATATTTTTCTCCCTTTTTGCATATATCAAACAATAAAAGTATATATGCTATATACATTTATGAAGAGGAGAGACGTGAAGTTAACTCCTCCTGCATACATATGCATTTATATTAAAAGAGATGGCTAAACCCTAACCACATAAAGCATAATATGCAATGTATAAAAGGAGAAGTGAAGCTCCTACTACACACATGTACTACATACCAAAGAAAGATCAATCACATCAATATGACATATACTCAACATGAATCTATATATAGAGAAGATGTTAAGCTTTTCTTACATATAAACAATACAAATCAAAACATTATGATACTAATTGAAAGATATAAACATATAGGTAATCTTGTCACCAATTTTAAAAATTAGTACCAATTGAAAATAATTTTCTTTAGGAGTATAGGAAACCAAATGAAAACTAACATATCATTTTTCAACATAAAGAGTGGGAGTAAGATACCAAAGGTAAGCAAAACCAATTGAAAGGTAAAACATGAATTTCTCCCCCTTTATGAAATACTCATGAAAACAATGCATAAGCTTGTATAAGATACCAATTTAAAAATAATTGTCATTAAGGACTAAATCAAGCTTAGCATAACCAAATTTCTGCTTAAAGATATAGAGATATAGTAAGCACAATTAAAACACATATATATGTATGAAAAATTAATTACAATCGAAATTGATACTATTTGAAGTTAAAGCATACATATATAGAAACAAATATGAGTATACAAAATAGATATCAATTGTGATACCAATTGAAAACACAATGAGAATCAAGTGTATAACTCATACTCCCTACTACCCATTTCATGCACATGTTTAAATAGATTTTCAGTAATGCATACAAGGCATGGTCGCCCAATAAATCGTCCTTTAGATGAATAGGGGTTTTCAAAAATAGGATTGAAAATAATTTTAGCATTTTTGAAAACTCTGCCATATGAAGAATACGCAACTAGTTATAAGATAAAATTGTAAACTAGCAGAAATCCTTCAAGTAAGGAATAAAATAAGAATATATTCCATGAAATATGAAAATCACTAAACTAATGACACTCAAAGTCTATGTAGCACATATACTACTCATAAAAACAAAATCATGAGAAAGCATCAAATAATGTGAGTGTATAAGTTTTGTGTGAAAGACATAGTCATGAAATAGGCAATTAAGCTCAATGTGAAATTTCTTAAAATAAAAATACGAAAATCATTAAAATTTAATTTTCAATAATACAACTTCAAGGCATATGTATGTTTTGTACAAACTAGAGTATACATACATATCCAAACATGAACGAGTCCACAAAAATATATGCATGAAGGCAAGTGGCTCAAGGATGTATATGTATAACTATTAGTTTAGACAAAATAGACATATACCTGAACCTAATGAAAACATTCACAAAATATGGAATACAAGTCAAAATGCATGAATCATCAAAAGTAGGCTATACTAATACATCTAATAAGTATAAATGAGTAATCAAGCACAAACATTTAATAATTAATTTGTGGTTCACTAGTTGTACAAGTATATACTCAAGTTTAATAAAAACTAACATCCAAACTGTTGGCCCAAATGCCCATCACTCTAGTTTTGATGATGATCAACTCATGTAGTTATGGTACTAATGATCTTGTGTTTATTTAGTTTCAGATTTGTGATCAAGATCTTAGTAGGTGTGTAGCTTCAACAAAGGATTTAAAGTCAAGTTTTGGAGCTAGCACGGTTTGATTCAAGAGCTTTGCATCAAGACCACATCAAGTACTCAAGAGGAGTCTAACTCTTTGGATCGAGTTTTGACCAAGTCAAGAAGAGGAGAAGACTTCAAGTGAAGACTTCAAGAAGAAGACTTGTGTCTAGGTTTGTTTTTTATTAAGATTTTATTTTTAGATAAAATGTAAAGGATAGAATAGTTGGTGGATTGCTCAAGTATATCATACACACACACTCTCTTGATTTAGATGAGCTTTCATAAAAGAATTTTATTTTGGAAAAATACCGTTTTGATTTTTGGTATTCAAAGTTCACATGTCTTTAACCAAAATCATGTTTAGTGCTTATTGTCAAAAACATAAATATTTCACCATGTATGTGTAGTGAATCATATCCATACACTTTATGCTTTCAAAGTGTTTAAAATATCTTATTTTTGTATTTGGAGAAGTTTTGGAAAAACAAATTTTGAAAAATTACAGTTTTTGTTTTTAGCCAAAATTTATAAGTTACAAAAATAGTTCAAATTATTTGTAACATGTCTTGATTTTACTTAAACATGTTTGTTTATCAAAGTGTAATATTGAAACTATTTTTTTAGAATTTTAGAGATTTTATGGGATTTTATTTGTGTCAAAATGCCATGTTTTTCAATCCCAAAACTGACCTGACCTGGCTTCTGCCGGTCGACCGGACCGGTCGACCGAGCTAGGAATCGATCGACTGGGACAGTCAACCGACGTGCATAGAACGTGCCCGCCAAGTTTGCTGGAGGGCCGGTGATTAGTCTACGATTATGCATTATTATATCGCATTTCCTACCGATTTATGAATAAATTGTCGGTCTAAACCGTGTTTTGGTCTTTATTGCAGGTAGATCCAAAGTTCAAGGGCAAAGGAGTAATAAGAGCTTAATTAAACCTCTTTTATGGTAATTAATCCCGCATTACTTGGAGGCCAAGTAAAGGATTATCTAGAAGATTCATTGAACCTAGACTCCTGCGCATGTCAGACGAATATTCGGGCGAAATTACCAGAAACAGGATATACCCTGAACATTCTCGAAGCCAGAGGGAGCCCCTGACGGAATCCAGGGACCCACCTCCCTGGTATTGCTGCGAAAACGCGGCAATTGCCGCGTTTCCACGGCAAAGGAGTGGAGCCACGCGTCGATTTTCGACGCGTGGCCCCGTCTCGTCTTCTGGATACTTCCTATGCCTATAAATAGCCCTGCCTTTGGCCAAAATGCAAGCAGTTTTCGTTTTTAGGAGTAGGTGCAGATTTTAGGAGTAGTGTAGGTAGGTGCTCTTCATTTCTTGTATTTTCATTTCTTTTTAGATCATTGTAGTAGGGCTAAGTGATTCATAGAGAGAGAGATAGAGAGGGATTGATGTAATAGATAGTGACAGTCTATGTAAAGGTGCCTCCTTTCTCTTCCATTGTAATCTCCTTCATCGTCTACATGATTTCTTGCTAACTTTTCTTCTCATGGCAATCTAACTACTAACCACTAACCAATTACATGATAATCCACATGAATCGGGTAGCCTCTATTAAGGCCTTGTTCCTGCAAGAGCCATTGATGGCCAATGATGATGGGTTCTAACATCTAACTTGCTAACTTGCTAACTTGCTAACCAAGCTAACTCTCTTTTATTTTCATGCTTTCTTTTAGTAGTGTAATGAGTGATGCTTGTGTTAGCTTGATCTTGATGCATGTTTTGATGTGATGAACCATCCATGTGCCATGCTTTGTATCGTCTCTTAAAGCCAAGGATTAATGATGGCCGAGGATCAAAATGTGAGGCAACTATCATGAAGAGGTTAGCATGGTTAGTGGAGTATTTAGTAGTTAGTAGCCATGAGTTTTCTTTTCTCCTTTTTTAGAAATCATTTTCAAAACTCTTTTCTCATTTTTCTATCTATGTTTCCACCGCCTTCTTAGTTCATCCTTGTTTCCATTTTCTTTTCTATTTGTTTTCCAAACCACTTTCTATTTTGTTTTTACATCGCCGTTTTCATCGCTCTCCTCACCTGCCAAATTCTAGATTTCCTTTTCCTTTTCTTTTCACTTTTTTTTTCATTCTTTTCAACAAAGAAGAATTGTTAACATACAACGTGAATAGAAACTGTCAATGCTTCTATCGCCTTCCTTCCCTGTGGATACGACCCGTTGAGCCAATGCTATAACGGAAGTATCGAGGGTACATTAGCACATACGAGCTTTTCATCGATTTCATAAACAAACACTTTTTTGAGTGCTAGTTCCGCCCCGATCAGCCGGTCGACCGACCCGGTCGATCGACCCGGTCTACCGCAGAGAGCTTCTGCTCTATGGAAAGCCCCAGTCGACTAGGCCAGTCAACTGAGGCTTCAACTGTCAGAACTCTGATCGTTGGTGGTCGACCGGGCCGGTCGACCTCAGCCGCCAGGGCTGAAAAATTGCCCCAACGGCTTGTTTTTCTAGCCTTATAAAAGGAGGGCTTTTGGGACTATTTTTCAACAAGATTTTCAAGTGGTTTTGCACCAGTTTTTCCTACATCTTTTAAGAGGTTTCTCGACTTGTTTTGAGAGCAAATATTTTCAATCAAAAGGGGAGTTTATCAAGAGTGTTTTAAAAGTGATTTTATTGAGTTTTCCTCCACCTTTTCAATCCTAGTTTTCTCACACAACACTTGAGCTATCCATTGCTATATCTACCTATAGGGATCTTTGTTGGGAGAGAATTATAGCTGATCAAAGTGTTGTGATCACCAAAGTTTCATATTTGTATTTGAGGAGGCGGACTTGCGGGTTCGCGGTGTTTCGAATTCGCGTTTGAACTCTTTGTTTGAGGTGCGGCCTCGGCGAGCTTGTGGGCTTGCGGTGTGTTCGGAACTAGAGAGTCCAAGAGTTCTAGTGGGAACTTCTTGTAGGTGTTGCGGCACCGAGTGATCCGGTGAGATCGGTTTATAGTGGAAATCTTTCAAGTTTTGAAGGCGGGGACGTAGAGCAAGTGTGCTCGAAGCTCAAAACAAATCTCCCGTGTTTGCGATTGCTCTCTCTATCTCTTACTTGTTTATATCTTGCATGCTTATATTGCTTTCATCTTTATACGCTTGATATATATTGTGTGCTTAATTGTTATATGCTTGGGGATTGTTGGCTAACACTTATATTCAACCAAGAGAGCCAACGCGGCACCTTAACTCTTATTTAGAGGAATCTTGAGGAGTTAGTCCAGAGCCCTTCACGGGAAATTCGGCTACACTCTTGTTATACGTGGTGTTTAGTTTAATAAGTTTTTATTCCGCATTAATTGACCATTAGATTAGCTCATCACCTATTCACCCCCTCTAGGTGATTTACAATTGGTATGAGAGCCAAGTGCTCTTGATTTGGGTCTAAGAACCTAGAGTTAAAGATCCTCATTTTATAGCTAATCATAATATTTGTACACACACCATGGATTTCATGTCACCTTCCCCTTTGACATTCTTAACATCCAAACTTGGAAGGTTAAGATGTCCTTATTCCTCAAAGACCTAGGTATGAATGTTTATTTTGCCACTATTAAAGATTCATATTGTTTAAATGGCAAAAATATTGAGGCTAATGCAAAAGCCCTACATGCTTTAAGATCTACCGTAAATGATGTTTATTTATCAAGGGTTGCTAATCTTGATTCGGCTTTTGTAGTTTGGAACACTATACTCTCCCTCGACGAAAAAGAACAATATTATGCGGGGAGCGACTCGGATGTTGGAAGTGGCGCTTCCAACGTGTGCTACATGGTCCAAGGGGATAACCCCCTTGAGGTAACTATCGAATCGGAGGTGGAAGAAGATGTTAATATGTCTTATGATGAGCTTGAATTATTTTATCAACAACTTCTCGAAAAATATGAATTGCTTAAAAAGGACAACAAGAAAATGAAAAACAAATTTGATGCCATGTTGAATGAAAAAGATTCTTTACAAGAAAAATTGGAATGTTTTTCAAAAGAAAATGAAACTTTGAAAAATGAGAATATTTCCTTGCTTTTTAAATTAAATGATCTTTGTGAAGGAAATACTTCTTTGAAAAAATAAAATTGTTTTGGTGGAAAAACAAAAAGAGATTGCTTTAAATGAAAACACTTCTTTAAAAAGAAAAATTGTTGAAAAAGAAAAAGTAAATATTTCTAAAAGGAAAAAGATTGTTGACCATGCTTTACATGCCATATTAATCAAAATGAGATTAAATTTTTGAAAAATAAAATAAACTGTTTGAGCTCAACTTTAAGCACATGTGCATTTAATCACAAAAGATTGGAATCCCTGTTTCAAAAGAAGCAAGTTCCCCATTTTCATGCACAACACCCACATCATGCATATGCACACTTTGCACACCACGATCACACTCATGCACATATGCATCCTAGAGTGTACAAATGTACACATTGTGGCCGCAAAGGCCATTTAGCAAGATTTTGTTATGATAGAATAAATTCTTCAAATTTTGTTAATAATAAGAATGTTTGGGTTCCTTATAATGTTAACCCTCAAAGACCTAAAAGAAAATTGGTACCAAAATCCCCACCTTGTGTATTTGATGTAGGCGCAGGCTCTCACACGACGTGAGAGGGATGGTGCCTTGATGGTGGATGCACATGGACATGATTTGGTGGGACAACCACCATGTTTTGGAGAATTAGAGCGTAGTTCTTTGGTTTGGTAACTATCTCTAGACTCCTACTTTAGTTTACATGATTTTCATTGATAATTTCTTTAGCATGTTCATGTTTTTGTGCTTCATGAGGTATATAACTTGTTTAAATGTAATTTTTATCTAAACTTGTGTATATACATGTACAAGGAGTGAGCAACAAATTGATTCATATATGTTTGCACTTCATTGTTCATTTGTACTCACTACATGCACATGTATAGCCTAGTTTTGATGATTCTCTCATTTACACTTGTTTTACCTATTTTCATGTTTTACTTCATGTATATGGTATTTTTAGTCAAAACTAATGAATATACATGTATGTCTCTTGAGTCATTTGCCTTCATGCAATTTACTTTATGGACTCATTTTATATTTGGGATATGTATGAATATTGTTAGTTTTGAATAAAAAATATACATATACCTAGAAGTTTGTTTTTAAGATGAAAAAAGAATTTTTATGATTTTCATCTTTAATTGAAAATTGAATTTTTATGATTTTTGTTTGATAAAATGAGATTCGTGTTTGTTTTGAGCTTTATTTATTATCTTCATGGAAAATACTAATTACATGATTTTGTGCACTTACAATTTATTTGTTTATTCATGACTTTGTTTCATGATTATTTTTGAGCTTTATAGATCTTGAGTGATAACTTTATGTATTTAGTATGTTTCATGATTTGGTTTCATGTTTTTAAAGGATCTTTAACTAGTTTTTCAAAAATTCCTTTTAACTAGTTATTGTTCTTCATTTAGTAGTGATTTTCAATGCTAAAATATTTTTCAAACTCTATTTTTGAAAACCCCTTCCAACCCCTTCATGGGAGGACGGATGGGCGTGTATGCCTTGTAAGCTTTATTGAAAAATCTTTTATCTGGAGCATATAAAGGGTGGTAGTTATGAGTTATATACTTTATTTACATTATTATTTTCAATTGGTATCTCAATGATATTCATTTTGTATATACTCATATTTTGTTTTCTATATATGTATGCTTCACCTCAATTAATATCAATTTCTATTTGTTTTCTCTTTTCATACATATATATGATTTACTGGTGCTTGATTCTCAAGATATTAACATGTTTAAAGCACAAAGTATGTTTATGCTAAGCTTACTTCAAATCTTAATTTTCAATTGATTTCTCAATTTGTATCTTTTATATAAGCTTATGCATTATCTTCAATTGGTATTTTTTTACAATTGGTATTCTTTACTGATATCAAAATGTACAATATATTTCAATTGGTATCTATTGAACTATTTATTTCAATTGGTATCCATGAAAATTTATATTGGTATCAATATATAAAAAAAATTAATACTTTCTTTCATTGGTATCAAAGTTACAATTTGTATCAAAATTTCATTGTTATTTCAATTGATAAATGTTTCAATTACAATTAAAAATTCAAAATTTGTAATGATTATTTATATTTGGTATCTTAAAATTTGATTTACTAAGATATCTCAAAATTGTTTTATTGAGAAAATTCAAAATTTTGTTTTAATAAGAAATATTAAAAATGTTTTGATGTGTATTGCCTATATGCAAGGGGAGCTTAACATCTCTTCTACATATAGATTCATTTTGAGTGTATCTTATATTGAGGAGCTTGACAACTCTTCTTTATGTGGTACACGTGTGTAGGGGGAGCTTCACATGTCTTCTTATGCATTGCATATTATGCGTTATGTGAATTAGGGCTTGTCATCCCTTCTTCATGTAATGCATGTATGTAGGGAAGTTAACTTAGCGTCTTCCTCTTCATGAATGTATATCGCATATATCTCTTTATTGATTGATTTGAGTTTTGATTGAGGTAAAACCTGCACAAAAAAATACGGAATTTCAGATTTAGAATAAAGATGTGCAAGTGCTCAATTCTTACCGCTATAGCAAGTGGTTATGCGGGTCGTGACCCACAGGGAGGGTTTTGCGATAGAAGCGTTTACGTTTTTGTATTAAAATCTTTATGAAAACCAAACGAGAGTTCTTCTCTGTTTTTAAGTTAAAAAAATGGAAAAGAATTATGTTAAAGTTAGAAGAAAATGAGAGATGAAGAAGGTGGAAAAAATCAGAAAACTGCGAAAGCGACTATGTACAAATGATTATTTACAAGGAAGTGAAAAGGAGTGGTGTTGGTGATTTAATTTACAGAAATGAAAGAAAAGAAAGAAGAGGAAGAAATACTTACCTAGATTGATTGATGACTTACTTGAAAACCTTTGCATGTTCTATCTTCATTTAGGAGACGTTCAACGCATAGATCATAAGCCCGAGCTCAGTCCCCGTTCGCATTATATCATCAAGTCTCGCACAAGCATGAAGTGATACGTCTTGAGGAGGAGAACGTCTTCATGAACTATCGTTGGCACTCACATAACATTGTTATACTTGTGCTTTGGAATTCACTTGTAAACTCAACAAAAACAAACGAGGTAAAGTAGAAGAGGAAGACGAAAACAAAAGAAAATGAAAGTAAAGAAGAACATAAAAATGTTACCTTTTATGGCTTGAAACGATGGAAGAAAGGAGGAGGGTACATCGGTGTCACTCTCAACATAAGCCTCTGATTGAGGCAAAACCTGCACACAAAATACGAGATTATAGAACTTAAGAAAGAATATGTGCAAGTGCTCAATTCTTCCGCTATAGCAAGTGGCTATGCGGGTCGTGATCTACAAGGAGGGTTTGCGATGGAAGCTTTAAAGTTATAAAAATGGAAAAAGAAAGTATAGTTAAAGTTAGTAGAAAATGGAGGATGAAGAAGTTGGAAAATTCAGAAAACAAAAGAAGGCGATTATGTACAATGAAGTGGAAAGAAGAATGAAAACGATTTGGAAGAAGTGGTTGGTGATCTAAACTAAGAAAGAAAAGAAAGAAAGAAAAGTGAAGAGATACTTACCTAGGTTGATTGATGACTTACTTGGAAACCTTTTTGCAAGTTCTACCTTTTTGCTTCGGAGGCGTTCAACGCATAGATCATAAACTCGAGCTCGGTCCCGTGCATATTATATCGTCAAGCATAAGAAGAACGAAGTGATGCGGATCTTGGAAGAGGAGAACGTCTTCATGAACTATCGCTGGCTCTCACGTAGCTTGGTTATACTTGCTTTGGAATTCACTTGTACACTCAACAAATACAACCAAGGTAAAGTAGAAGAGGAAGAGGAAAGCAAAACAAATGAAAGTAAAGCAGAATAGAAAACAAACAAAACATTTACCTTTATTACTTGCTGAGACAATGAAAGAAAGGAGTAGGGTACATCGTCGGTGTCACTCTCAATATCAGCCCCTCTCTCTTACTTACATGAATCTTCTTCTACCCTAAGTTACATACAAATTACATAATAAGAAAAGAAAAACCTAAACTATAAAGAATTAAAACTAGGCTAAATCCTAATCTGCATTCACGTCCATTTTCAGTGCACATAATGGCCTTTTATAGGCAGAAAACCCAACCACCAAGATCCCGGGGAGGTCGGGGGAGTTCACGCTCCCCCTAACTCCCCAGGATTGCCGCGAAAACGCGGCCCAAGCCGCGTTTCCGCGGCCAGGGTGTGGCCAGATGGCCACACCCTGTTGGTGGGTCTCTCCGGGGGTTTCTTCTGCCTTTATTCTTTGTTGGTTTTGTCGTTTGAGCTCCGGATTCTGACGAAATGGCCTTGGATTCTTAGCTTTAACCGATCGATTCTGAGAAGATTCTTCTCAACCGGTTTCAACCTCTTGATTTTGCCCTGATTTTATGTGTACGAATTAACTCTGATTTAATTCAGAATTCTGGTAGGCTTTTGGGCTCATTTCTCTTCATCTCCTTAAGGATTGGGCCTGCAAATAAATTAAACAAATAATTAGGACAATGCAGGCTTTTATTCTAAAATAAGTATGGAAATGTGACATTAAATATGCAACATTAGCAACCAATCACACCCCCATACCTATCTTTTGCTCGTCCTCGAGCAAAACAACTAAATTATACTAAGGATTATTAGACCACTTTCGCAGGTCGCGCGATTGCACTGAGCATGTGCAACAAACCGTTAAACCTCTAGGTTCCCCCTAGAGGACGAGTTTTGTTTCGTGAGGGTTTTCAGCGGATTGCACCCACAAAATCCATAAAGAAAGGGAAATTAAGAGTTAGTATTTTCGAAAAGCATTTTGAAAGAAAAAAATATTTGAAATATGATTGTAAGATCTAAGCAATCTATAAGTTATAGGAAAATAGAATTTTCATTCCTAAACTTAGTCTCTATTCAAAAATTTGTTATCAATCAAAGTAAGGAGTCAAATTGTGCTTCTCATCTAGTCTATTGCTTTACCCTAAGTCATATGCACCTTGTGAATGTGAAAATTTTGACTAAGGGTTCATTAACTCTAACTCTTATGCCTTATTTATTTTTATATATATACTTTTTTTTATGGTATTATTCCTTAGTTTTATTAGGCTTTCTAATCTGCCCATGTAACGAGCCTTTAATCGATGACTCCCAAACTAGACGGCCTTAGGGCACCAAGTGAGAAGACACCCCTAGGACATAAGGACTCAAGCAAACAAGGCCACCAAACTAAGGATTTTATTATATGAACCTCTTTTAGGCGTGAATACTTATGCTTTATTAGGCACAAATACCTAGCTTAATCAGAGGATTTTTCTTTTCAAACTTATCTAATCATCTTTCGCATAAATACTAAGGCTTGCTTAGGCCAAAGCACCTAGCTAGTCAATAATTAGATTTGTTTGTATATATATATATATATATATATATATATATATATATATATATATATATATATATATATATATATATATTATAACTTATCTAATCATCTTTCGCATAAATACTAAGGCTTGCTTAGGCCAAAGCACCTAGCTAATCAATAATTAGACTTGTTTTTTTTTTTTAAGGCATAAGAATCTTTGTTTTTGAACCCTAAGTGTGTAAGTGTATGAAGTGTGCATATTTCATCAAGGTAAAGATCAAGACCAAATTACTTTGATAAATTATCTTCCTAACTCTAAAAATCAAACAAATAATCTTATTTTGACCAAGTATAAGAAATCCTAATTTGGATTTTCCTATTCCTTAAAATTAACTTAATTTCTTACAAAAATAAGTCAAAATATTGTTTCTATTAAAAGTAAAGAAAAATGTTAATTTTTTTTTATTTTAAAGAAAAAGAAAAGTTATGTTAGACCCTCCCCCACACCTATCTCATGCATTGTCCTCAATGTATGAATTAATGCATAGATGCATGAAAAAGAAGAAAGGGAAGGAAAATGGTTACCTTAAGGTGGTGGTTCCGGTGGTGGTTTGATTGGTCCACGAAACGCGGCCCAATCAACTTTTCTTGGGTCTCGGAGGAACCCACCAGCAACATCTTTAATATAACCAATTAAAAAGATATATCCATGAAGGATTTTTATTAAATATTTGACCCCATCTAATTTCCATATTCCTTAACTAATTTCGGAGTCAAATTTGTCAACCACCTCGTCCCAGAATGGAATATGAAATGATAGAACAGTTGACTTGGACTCAGGAAGGACAGGAACTAATACCGACTCAGGAAGGTGACTTAAATCAAGTAAAAGTTCAAGAGTCGAAATTGGTTCAGGAATTGGGTCCAAGTCAAGAAGTTGAAACTCAAGTCCACATGTATTTTCCAACAATGGAATGTGACCTAATATGGGTGATTCCAGTTCAGGAATGATAGGTGGGGGAATCAAAACTGACTCTATAATATTATTCAAGTTTGGTAATAAAACAGGAGTCAATATTGATTCAGAAAGTTGAACTGGATCACATATGTGAGAATCTAGGTCACATATCTCATTGAGTTCAATATCAAAAAATGGAGAACTTGCCAATTTATCAATGGGATTTTCAAAATTGTAAAGTTGGTCAAGTTCAACATGATCATAAAAGATGAGTGATTCAATTTCTTTATGAATTGGTACAGGATCTAATGTTGACTCCGGGAAAAGATTGAAGTCAGGTGAAGATACCGGAGTCATAATCGAATCAGGAAATAGAATTGAATCACTAAGTTGGGGTTCAGGATCATAATCATTTTCAAGTTCTATTTCAGGAAAAGGAAAACTAGCCAAACTATCAATATCATTTAGAGTTTGGGTAAGTTCACATGTTTGTTCTGAAATGGAATCTTGATTTCCAAAACTACATAACTCTTCGGCTCTAACAGAATAGTTAGTGACATCAGGACGGTGGGAACGTAGAGATTCGACCATCATATCTATGTCACGATTACGAGTGTTTTGAGCCCGAGTCATGGCTTCAAGCATCTTTTCATAGTTGATAGGTTCATTGTTTTGATGAAAAGATGAAGAATTGTCTTGGAAGTGGTAGTGAAATTGTGAGTCCATCAGATTTGGGGATTTGTGTTTGGACTCACGCATACTCATTTCCAAAATTGATGGTTTCCTATTTTGGACGGGTGGAACTGAGTATGAATCTTGAAAATATTGTGGACTTGGTGGAGAAGAAGGACAAGGTGGTTGAAAATTATGCTCGGAGGAGGTGAATCCCTACTGACTCGGTGAAGAGTTGAAATTATTATGGAAATTATAGTTATTAGATGGGGGTATGGGTCATATTGATTCGGATAAGACCAATCCGGCATACTAGGTTGGTCACAGTTATGATATGCCGGGTTGGTAATATCCGAAAATGAAGTCGGTGTGTAATATGGATTATTATTGTAATTGAAAAAATTATTATTATAGTCCATATCACACAATAGAATACAAACAAAGAAAAACAAACAAATAAACAAACAAATAAAAGAAAAAATTTCTAACTAGGTTAGGGTAGACCTATGACCTAAACGACTCCTAACTGATTAGACTGTCCACAGGAGGTCTAATGTAGACTTTGACCACAAGCTAATCAGCCAGGTCTGGGCAAGGTTGGTGGGAGGTTTTCCATCAAAGACGTTCCTTAATTAAATAACCACCAACCTTCGGGCTTCCGGCCCTCAATCCCTTTCCTAGACACTGATTTTGTAGGAGTCAGATTCTAACATTTTCCCCCTTAGCATAATCTCCTAATTGAGTTCAAGATGTCCCTAGGGCCAACGTCTACTCAATTTTAATTAGGCTTGGGTTAGTGAGTGCTTGGAATCTGATTTTTGGGCTAAGGAAGGGTGATCAAATCCCCACCTTATCTTGTTATGGGTTAGTGCCCTTAAAATAATTTTGTGCAAGTGTACAAGATATGTAAGATTCACTCAAAGCGATATAAACAACCAAGAAGTGAGTCCTATGCTAAATGCAATGCATACGTACCTTGCTCCAGCACTCTTCAACAGTAAAAATTAAAGGAATTAAAAAGACACGTGCCTAAAATGTAAATGTCTAATCAATTTTTTATCTTTTCAACAGATATTTTACTGTTGATTATTAGCAGGCTTATGTTATGGCATATAAGAAAAATTAAAGTTGCAGCAAACTAGAATTTTTTTAAACTAAGCAGCCCTGCAAAAAGCTGTTAGTAGTCAACTCTTCCTTGCCGCGGATCCGCAGCTTTTGCCGTGGAAACGCGGCAATTCAGAGGGCCCTTGGTCTCTGCTTTCTAGAGTAGAGGCCCAAGGCCACTTGTATGTCACTGCAATATTAATTTCCTGCTTTTATTGCCCTGTAACCTGCAACAGAGAAGAAAATTCGTTTAGTTCTAAAAAATTTTCAAAACAAAATTCAGATTTCAATAAAAAAACATGTTACCCTCCCCGGCAACGGCGCCAAAATTTGATTGAGGCAAAACCTGCACACAAAATACGAGATTATAGAACTTAAGAAAGAATATGTGCAAGTGCTCAATTCTTCCGCTATAGCAAGTGGCTATGCGGGTCGTGATCCACAAGGAGGGTTTGCGATGGAAGCTTAACGGTTCTTTATTGAAATCGTTAAGAAAATAAGCGAAAGTTCTTCTCTGTATTAAAGTTATAAAAATGAAAAAAGAAAGTATAGTTAAAGTTAGTAGAAAATGGAGGATGAAGAAGTTGGAAAATTCAGAAAACAAAAGAAAGCGATTATGTACAATGAAGTGGAAAGAAGAATGAAAATGATTTGGAAGAAGTGGTTGGTGATCTAAACTAAGAAAGAAAAGAAAGAAGAAAAGTGAAGAGATACTTACCTAGGTTGATTGATGACTTACTTGGAAACCTTTTTGCAAGTTCTACCTTTTTGCTTTGGAGGCGTTCAACGCATAAGTCATAAACTCGAGCTCGGTCCCCGCGCACATTATATCGTCAAGCATAAGAAGAACGAAGTGATGCGGATCTTGGAAGAGGAGAACGTCTTCATGAACTATCGCTGGCTCTCACGTAGCTTGGTTATACTTGCTTTGGAATTCACTTGTACACTCAACAAATACAACCAAGGTAAAGTAGAAGAGGAAGAGGAAAGCAAAACAAATGTAAAGTAAAGCAGAATAGAAAACAAACAAAGCATTTACCTTTATTAATTGCTGAGACAATGAAAGAAAGGAGTAGGGTACATCGTCGGTGTCACTCTCAACATCAGCCCCTCTCTCTTACTTACATGAATCTTCTTCTACCCTAAGTTACATACAAATTACATAATAAGAAAAGAAAAACCTAAACTATAAAGAATTAAAACTAGGCTAAATCCTAATCTGCATTCACGTCCATTTTCAGTGCACATAATGGCCTTTTATAGGCAGAAAACCCAACCACCAAGATCCCGGGGAGGTCGGGGGAGTTCACGCTCCCCTAACTCCCCAGGATTGCCGCGGAAACGCGGCCCAAGCCGCGTTTCCGTGGCCAATGTGTGGCCAGATGGCCACACCCTGTTGGTGGGTCTCTTCGGGGGTTTCTTCTGGCTTTATCCTTTATTGGTTTTGTCGTTTGAGCTCCGGATTCTGACGAAATGGCCTTGGATTCTTGGCTTTAACCGATCGATTCTGAGAGGATTCTTCTCAACTGGTTTCAACCTCTTGATTTTACCCTGATTTTATGTGTACGAATTAACTCTGATTTAATTCAGAATTCTGGTGGGCTTTTGGGCTCATTTCTCTTCATCTCCTTAAGGATTGGGCCTGCAAATAAATTAAACAAATAATTAGGACAATGCAGGCTTTTATTCTAAAATAAGTATGAAAATGTGACATTAAATATGCAACATTAGTAACCAATCAGCCTCTCTCTCTTACTTACATGAATCTTCTTCTTACCTAAGCTTACATTCAAATTACAATTACAAGAAAAGAAAAACCTAAACTACAAGAAATGAAAACTAGGTTAAATCCTATCTCTGCATGGTCATCCATTTTTCAGCGCAAAGACTGCCTTTTTATAGGCAAAACCTTAACCATCAGGATCCCGGGGAGATCGGAGCAGCAAACGCTCCCCTAACTCCCCAACCTTGCAAATAAATTAAACAATTAATTAGGACAATGCAGGCTTTTATTCTATAATAAGTATGGAAATATGATACTAAATATGCAACATTAGTGACCAATCACACCCCCATACCTATCTTTTGCTCGTCGTCGAGCAAAACAACTAAACTATACTAAGGATTATTAGACCATTTTCGCAGGTCGCGCGATTGCACTGAGCATGTGCAACAAGCCGTTAAACCTCTAGATTTCCCCTAGAGGACGAGTTTTGTCTCGTGAGGGTTTTCAGCGGATTACACCCACAAAATCCATAAAGAAAGAAAAATAAAAAGTTAGTATTTTCGAAAAGCATTTTGAAAGAGAAAAATATTTGAAATATAATTGTAAGATTTAAGCAATCTACAAGTTATAGGAAAACTGAATTTTTCATTCCTAAACTTAGTCTCTATTCAAAAATTTGTTATCAATCAAAGTAAGGAGTCAAATTGTACTTCTCATCTAGTCTATAACTTTACCCTAAGTCATATGCACCTTGTGACTGTGAAAATTTTGACTAAAGGGTTCATTAACTCTAACTCTTATGCCTTATTTATTTATATATATATATATATTTGGTGGTATTATACCTTAGTTTTATTAGGCTTTCTAATCTGCCCATGTAACGAGCCTTTAATCGATGACTCCAAAACCAAACGGCCTTAGGGCACCGGGTGAGAAGACACCCCTAGGACTTAAGGACTCGAGCAAACAAGGCCACAAAATTAAGGATCTTATTATATGGACCCCTTTTAGGCATGAATACTTATGCTTTATTAGGCACAAATACCCAGCTTAATCAGAGGATTTTTATATATATATATATTTTTTTCCAAACTTATCTAATTATCTTTCGCATAAACACTAAGGCTTGCTTAGGCCAAAACACCTAGCTAATCAATAATTAGATTTATTTATTTATTTATTTATTTTTTTATATTTTTTTATAAGGTATAAGAATCTTTGTTTTTGAACCCTAAGTATGTAAGTGTATGAAGTGTGCATATTTCATCAAGGTAAAGATCAAAACTAAATTACTTTGACAAATTTTCTTCCTAACCCTAAAAATCAAACAAAATAATATATTTGACTAAGTATAGGAAATCCTAATTTAGATTTTCCTATTCCTTAAAATTAACTTAATTTCTTACAAAAAATATGTCAAAGTATTGTTTCCATTTTAAAAAAGTTTTTAAAGGTAAAGAAAATGTTAATATATTTTTTTTTAAGCAAAAAGAAAAGTTATGTTAGACCCTCCCCCACACCTATCTCATGCATTGTCCTCAATGTATGAATTAATGCATAGATGCATGAAAAAGAAGAAAGGGAAGGAGAATGTTACCTTATGGTGGTTGTTCCAGTGGTGGTCTGATTGGTCCACGAAATGCGGCCCAATCAACTTTTCTTTGGGTTCATAGGAACCCACCAGAAGTTTCTCTAATATGACCCATTAGAATGAAATATCCATAAAGGATTTTTATGAAAAATTTAACCCCATCTAATTTTTAAATTCCATAACTAATTTCGGAGTCAAATTTGTCAACCACCTCGTCCCAGAAAGGAGTATGAAATGATAGAATGATTGACTTGGACTCAAGAAGTACATGAACTAACACCGACTCAAAAAGATGACTTAAGTCAAGTAAAGGTTCAGGGGTCGAAATAGGTTCAGAAATTGGGTCCAAGTCAAGAAGTTGAAACTCAAGTCCACATGTATTTTCTAACAATGGGATGTGACTTAATGTTGGTGATTCAAGTTCAAGAATGATAGGTGGGGGAATCAAAACTGATTCTAAAATATTACTCAAATCTGGTAACAAAACAGGAGTCAGTATTGATTCGAAAATTTGAACTGGATCACAGATTTGAAAATCTAGGTCACACTTCTCATTGAGTTCAATATTAAAAAATTGAGAACTTGCCAATTTGTCAATAGGATTTTCAAAATTGTATAATTGGTCAAGTTTAATATGATCCTCAAAGTTGGGTGATTCAATTTCATTATGAATTGGTACAGGATCCAATGTTGACTCCGGAAAAAGATTGAAGTCAGGTGAAGATACCGGAGTCATTATTGAATCAGGAAGAAGAATTGAATCACTAAGTTGGGGTTCAAGATCAAATTCATTCTCAAGTTCTATTTCAGGAAAGGAATAACTTGCCAAACTGTCAAAAAAATTTTTCAAAATTTGGAGTTTGGGCAAGTTCAAATGGTTGTTCTGAAATAAAATCTTGATTTTTCAAAACAACATGACTCTTCGGCTCTAACAGAATGGTAAGTGACATCAGAACGGTGGGAACGTAGAAATCCGACCATCATATCTATGTCACGATTACGAGCGTTTTGAGCCTGAGTCATGGCTTCAAGCATCTTTTCATAGTTGATAGGGTCATTGTTTTGATGAAAAGATGAAGTATTGTCTTAGAATTGGTGGTGAAATTGTGAGTCCATCAGATTTTGGGATTTGTGTTTGGACTCACGCATACTCATTTCCAAAATTGATAGTTTTCTATTTTGGACTGGTGGAACTGAGTATAAATCTTGAAAATATTCTGGACTAGGTGGAGAAGGAGGACAAGTTGGTTG
This sequence comes from Agave tequilana, assembly GCA_038442645.1. Classification (NCBI taxonomy): domain Eukaryota; kingdom Viridiplantae; phylum Streptophyta; class Magnoliopsida; order Asparagales; family Asparagaceae; genus Agave; species Agave tequilana. Next base: position 98,959 of record JAVJIF010032673.1, read on the forward strand.
AAAATTATGCTCGGGGGAGGTGAATCCCCACTGACTCGGTGAAGAGTTGAAATCATTATGGAAATTATAGTTATTAGATTAGGGGCATGGGTTATATTGATTCGGATAAGACTAATCCTGCACACTAGGTTGGTTAAATTCATGATATGCCGGATTGGTAGTATCCGAAAATGAACTCGGTGTGTAATATGGATTATTATTAAAGTTGAAAAAATTATTATTATAAGCCACATCACACAATAGAATACAAAGAAAGAAAGACAAACAAATAGCAAACAAAAAAGAAAAAATTCTAACCTAAGTTAGGGTAGACCTATGACCTAGACGACTCCTAACTGGTTAGACCGTCCATGGGAGGTATAATGCAAACTTTGACCACAAGCTAATCAGCCAGGTCAGGGCAAGGTTGGTGGGAGGTTTTCCGTCAAAGACGTTCCTTAATTAAATAACCACCAACCTTCGGGCTTTCAGCCCTTAATCCCTTTCCTAGACACTGATTTGACAGGAGTCAAATTCCAACACCTTTCCCCCTTAGAATAATCTCCTAATTGAGTCCGAGATGTCCCTAGGGCCAACGTCTACTCATTTTAGTTAGGCTCGGGTTAGTGAGTGCTTGGAATCTGATTTTTGGGCCAAGGAAGGGTGATTAAATCCCCACCTTATCTTGTTAATGGGTGGTGCCCTTAAGATCAGTTTGTGCAAGTGTACAAGATATGTAAATAAGATTCACTCAAAGCAATGAAAATCAACCAAGAGGTGAGTCCTATTCTACATGCAATGCATACGTACCTTGCTCCAGCACTCTTCAATAGTAAAAATAAATGAATTGAAAAGACATGTGCCTAAAATGCAAACGTCTAATCAATTTTTTTTCAACAAATGTTTTACTATTGATTATTAGCAGGCTTATGTGATAGCATATAAGAAAAAGTAAAGTTGCAGAAAACTATAATTTGCAAAGCAAGCAGCCCTGCAAAAAAAATAACGTTAGTAGTCCACTCCTTTTTGCCGCGTTTTCGTGGCGTTGGCCGCGGATCCGTAGCAAAGCAGATGGCACTTGGTCTCTGCTTTCTAGAGCAGAGGCCCAAGGCTACTTATATGTTACTACAACTTTAATTTCCTGCTTTGCTTGCCCTTTGACCTGCAACAGAGAAGAAAGTTCGTTTTAGTTCTAAAAAATTTTCAAGAAAAATCAGATTTCAATAAAAACAACGTTACCCTCCCCGGCAACGGCGCCAAAATTTTATTGAGGTAAAACCTGCACACAAAATACGGAATTTTAGATTAAGAATAAAGATGTGCAAGTGCTCAATTCTTACCGCTATAGCAAGTGGGTATGCGGGTCGTGATCCACATGGAGGGTTTTGCAATAGAAGCGTTTACATTTTTGTATTGAAATCTTTATGAAAACCAAACGAGAGTTCTTCTCTGTTTTTAAGTTAAAAAAAAATGGAAAAGAATTATGTTAAAGTTAGAAAAAATGAGAGATGAAGAAGGTGAAAAAAATCAGAAAACTGCGAAAGCGACTATGTACAAATGATTATTTACAAGGAAGTGAAAAGGAGTGGTGTTGGTGATTTAATTTACAGAAATGAAAGAAAAGAAAGAAGAGGAAGAAATACATACCTAGATTGATTGATGACTTACCTGAAAACCTTTGCATGTTCTACCTTCGTTTAGGAGGCGTTCAACACATAGATCATAAGCCCGAGCTCAGTCCCCGTTCGCATTATATCATCAAGTCTCGCACAAGCATGAAGTGATACGTCTTGAGGAGGAGAACGTCTTCATGAACTATCGTTGGCACTCACATAACATCGTTATACTTGTGCTTTGGAATTCACTTGTAAACTCAACAAAAACAAACGAGGTAAAGTAGAAGAGGAAGACGAAAGCAAAAGAAAATGAAAGTAAAAAAGAACATAAAAATGTTACCTTTTATTGCTTGAAACGATGGAAGAAAGGAGGAGGGTACATCGGTGTCACTCTCAACATAAGCCTCTCTCTTACTTACATGAATCTTCTTCTTACCAAAGCTTACATTCAAATTACAATTACAAGAAAAGAAAAACCTAAACTACAAGAAATGAAAACTAGGCTAAATCCTATCTCTGCATGGTCGTCCATTTTTCAGCGCAAAGACTGCCTTTTTATAGGCAAAACCCTAACCATCAGGATCCCGGGGAGATCGGGGGAGCAAACGCTCCCCCTAACTCCCCAACCTTGCCACGGAAACACAGCTAGGGCCGCGTTTCCGCGGCCAGGGTGTCGCCAGGTGGTCACACCCTGTTGATGGGTTGCCCTAGTTTCGCCCTCTGACTTTATCTAGAGTTGGTTTTCTGTTTGAGTCCTGAATTCTGACGAAATGGCCTTGCATTCTTGGCTTTAACCGATCGATTCTGAGAGGATTCTTCTCAACCAGTTTTCAACCTCTTGATTTTGCTCTGATTTACTGAGTGCGAATTAATTCTGATTTAATTCAGAATTTTGGTGGGCTTTGGGCTCATTTCTCTTCATCTCCTTAAAGATTGGGCCTGCAAATAAATTAAACAATTAATTAGGACAATGCAGGCTTTTATTCTATGATAAGTATGGAAATATGATACTAAATATGCAACATTAGTGACCAATCAAGTTTACCCCTTTGTTAATTTTTTTGTTTCTAACAAAGAGGGGGAGAACATTGTTTTGTGTTTACTTTAACCCCTTTGTTGATGATTGACAAAAAGGAGGAGAAGTATTTTAATATATATGCATGTTTTCCTTTCTTTATACATAAAGGGGGAGAAGAATTTTGTTTATGCATATTACTTTGTTTTGCAAATAGGAGAAAAAGAATTGATGTATTTCATGCTTGCTTATGCATGTTTATCTACTTGTATTTGCATACATGTTTATGAACTTTCATTGCATGTTTGTTTATTTATTGTTATGCATGAGTTAAGGGGGAGCTTCTTTGAAGCTTTTCTTTAATCCATGCATATATAACTCTATGAGTTTTGTCATCATCAAAAAGGGGGAGATTGTTGGCCCAAAGGCCCATCACTCTAGTTTTGATGATGATCAACTCATGTAGTTATGATACTAATGATCTTGTGTTTATTTAGTTTCAGATTTGTGATCAAGATCTTAGTAGGTGTGTAGCTTCAACAAAGGATTTAAAGTCAAGTTTTGGAGCTAGCTCGGTTTGATTCAAGAGCTTGTGCATCAAGACCACATCAAGTACTCAAGAGGAGTCTAGCTCTTTGGATCGAGTTTGGACCAAGTCAAGAAGAGGAGAAGACTTCAAGTGAAGACTTCAAGAAGAAGACTTGTGTCTAGGTTTGTTTTTTGTTAAGATTTTATTTTTAGATAAAATGTAAATGATAGAATAGTTGGTGGATTCCTCAAGTATATCATACGCACACACACTCTTGATTTAGATGAGTTTTCATAAAGAATTTCATTTTGAAAAAAATACCGTTTTGGTTTTTGGTATTCAAAGTTTACATGTCTTTAACCAAAATCATGTTTAGTGCTTATTGTCAAAAACATAGATATTTCACCATGTATATGTAGTGGATCATATCCATACACTCTATGCTTTCAAAGTGTTTAAAATATCTTGTTTTGTATTTGGAGATGTTTTGGAAAAACCAATTTTGAAAAAATACAGTTTTAGTTTTTAGCAAAAATTTATAAGTTACAAAAATAGTTCAAATTGTTTGTAACATGTCTTGATTTTACTCAAACATATTTGTTTATCAAAGTATAATATTGAAACTATTTTTATAGAATTTTAAAGATTTTATGGGATTTTATTTGTGTCAAAATGCCAAGTTTTTCAATCCCAAAACTGACCTGACCTGGCTTCTGCAGGTTGATCGGACCGGTCGACCGACGCGAGGAGTCGGTACGTGCACGCCAAGTCTGCTGAGGGCCGATCGACCGACCCGATCAACCGCAGAGAGCTTCTGCTCTCTGGAAAGTCCCAGTCGACCGACAGAGAACTCTGTTCTATGTTCCAGGCAGCGGTCGACCGGGCCGGTCGACCGAGGCTCGAGCGGTTAGAAATCTGACCATTGGCGGTCGACCGGGCCGGTCGACCATCAGCCGCCAGGGCTGAAAAGTTGCCCAACGGCTAGTTTTTCTAGCCCTATAAAAGGAGGGCTTTTGGGACTGTTTTTCAACAAGATTTTCAAGTGGTTTTGCACCAGTTTTTCCCACATCTTTTAAGAGGTTTCTCCACTTGTTTGAGAGCAAATATTTTCAATCAAAAGGGGAGTTTATCAAGAGTGTTTTAAAAGTAATTTTATTGAGTTTTCCTCCACCTTTTCAATCCTAATTTTCTCACACAACTCTTGAGCTATCCATTGCTATATCTACCTATAGGGATCTTTGTTGTGAGAGAATTTTAGGTGATCAAAGTATTGTGATAACCAAAGTTCCATCTTTGTATTTGAGGAGGCAGACTTGCGGGTTCGCGGTATTTTGAGTTCGCGTGTGAACTCTTTGTTTGAGGTGCGGCCTCGGCGAGCTTGTGGGCTTGCGGTGTGTTCGGGACTAGAGAGTCCAAGAGTTCTAGTGGGAACTCCTTATAGGTGTTGCAGCACCGAGTGATCCGGTGAGATCAGTTTATAGTGGAAATCCTTCAAGTGTTGAAAGCGGGGACGTAGAGCAAGTGTGCTCGAACCTCCAAATAAATCTCCCGTGTTTACGATTGCTCTCTCTATCTCTTACTTGTTTATATCTTGCATGCCTATATTGCTTTCATCTTTATATGCTTGATATATATTGTGTGCTTAATTGTTATATGCTTGGGGATTGTTTGCTAACACTTATATCAACCAAGAGAACCAACGCGACACCTCAACTCTTATTTAGAGGAATCTTGAGGAGTTAGTCCAGAGCCCTTCACGGGAAATTCGGCTACACTCTTGTTATACGTGGTGTTTAGTTTAATAAGTTTATATTCCGCATTAATTGACCATTAGATTAGCTCATCACCTATTCACCCCGCTCTAGGTGATTTACACAAACATGTAATCAAATCGTGAAGCATAAAATAAAACATATATCAATATGATCATTATGTAAATACACATGTATTAGACTATGATATACAACGTAACTAAACTATAGTGAGAACACAAAATATGAGTCCATATAAACAATGGTGTATCTCAAATACTAATCGTGTATATCACTAATCTAATTATCATGAAATTTATCATAATAATCATGAAACATCAAAACATTCTAAAATCAATAATAAAAGTATGTAAACTTAAATGAGAGTTAGAGATCGTTACCAAAACCATGAGGGTACATCTCTATGTCTCCAAATCAAGGTAGTCCTCCCGCCATACTCCTCTTGAAAGTGATGCATCCAAAATAGTCACCATTAAGCTCAGAACGCATCCACCTTAAGGCACCATCACTCTCACGTCAAGTGAGAGCCCACACCTACATCAAATAAATAGGAGTGGATTTTGGTACCCATACTCTTTTGAGCCCATGGGGGTTAGCACCTTTCCTAACCCAAACAAATTTATTTGCTAAATTTTCATCATGTACTCTATCATAACAAAACTTAGCAAGGTGGCCCTTACATCCACAATGTGTACAAGTGTACACATGAGCATACATAGTGTTGTGTGTATGAACGTGATGAGCATGTGTATGCCGTGGTTTGTGTGCATGCATAGGAGGAACATGTTTCTTTCGAAACATAGATTCCAAACGTGTGTGGTTCATGGCACACTGGCTCAAAATGGAGCCCAAAAAATCAACACTCTTCTTTAACAAGCAAATATCATTTTCAATTATAGAAGAGGTGCAAGAAATAGATACACTAGGTGGTGAAGCTATACTAGCATGGCAAACATGTGTATCTAAATCATTTTTCAAAGAAATATTTTCATTAGAAATCAAATCTAATTCCTTTGAAATAGAAATAATTTTGTTTTTCAAAGAATCATTTTCTTTTATAACAAAATCAAGTTTTAAAGTTAAATCCTCATTTTTGCTCAAAACGACATTGCAATCATTCTTATTTTTCGAAATCTTGTTTTCATTTAGGGCAAGATCAAGTTGGAATTTAAGTGAGTCACGTTCACTTGAAATCTCATTCCTCTCTTGCAAAACAATCTCAAGTCTGGAAGACAAATCTTTATTTTTATATTTAATCCAAAGCTTTTCTTTTTTAAAACTTTATATTTTTCAAACAATTTTTCACATACAATAGAAAGTTCTTCATTTAATGCATCAGCATCAATAATATCATCTCCTGAAGAACTAATACAATCATCTAGTTGAGATTCTGAATATACCTCAAGGGAGTCATTCCTTGGACCATGTAGCATCGTTGTTCGGATTCATCCTTACTAGATTTCATCTCCACATGATTCGTCTTTTGGAGCGCGGGAGAAGTCGACGTGTTCCACACTGTAAAGGCGGAGTCACAATGAGAAACCATACAAAAATATTCTTTGTTAAGCGTGCTTCTATGTGCCATTAGGGCTTGTGCATTGGCCTCTATATGCTTGCTATTACCAAGATAGGATTTCATAGTAGAGGCAAGAAAAACATGCAAACCTATGGTCTTAAGATACATGCTCACTTAATCTTCCATATGTCGATGTTAGAAACATCAAACATAGGAGAAACATCAAACATAGGAGGGGTCAAGCAATCCATGAGTGTATGAATAAACAAGTATGTGTGCAAATGCAAATACTAGATTAGCAACCAAGATCTCACTCCTAGATGGTTAAACCAAATATCAAGAGCGTAGGCTCTGATACCAATTGAAAGTACACCTAGAGGGGGGTGAATAGGTGTAAGGCTAATCTATGACAAATAATGTGGAATTTAAAAACTAATTACAATACACTAAGTGTAACCAAAGAGTGTAGCCGAATTTCCGGTGAAGAGCTCTGAACTAACTCCTCTTGATTCCTCCGAATAAGAGTTAAGGTGCTATATGAAGCTCTCCTGTTTTAACACAAGTATGGCACGCAAATAACAATACCAAGTATATAAATATGAATGAGCAATATGAATGATGCAAGTACAATATAAAAGAGAGAGAGTTAGAGAGAGTGGATCAAACGCAAACACAAGGATATGTTTTGAGGTTCGAGCACTCAGCTCTACGTCCCCACCTTCACACAGAAGGATTTCCACTAACTCGTCCACACAGGACTTCTCACACAGGGAACCTCCACTGAGGATTTGGGCAAATACAATTAGGGAGTACACAACTCCTCTCTCAACCAATACAACCTCTACACTTAGAGGCAAGGCACAAAATAAATCACCTTTACACTTAGTGGGATAGGCACTTAACCAGACAATGATCAACCTCTCACTAGAGGGATAGGGCTCAAAGCCACTCAAACACAATCACCTCACACTTGAGGGATTTCAACACAGTCTCCACCTCTCACTAGAGGGATACAAATACCACTTTCACAATCACCTCTCACTAGAGGGAATCTCCACCTCTCACTAGAGGGATACAAATACCACTTTCACAATCACCTCTCACTAGAGGGATATCAACACAATCACCTCTCACTAGAGGGATATCACAATGAATGGAAGGTTTACAACACTTGGTGGTTAAAACAACCATAAACTAATTTTCTCACAAAAATAATAAGATCCTACAGATAGGATAGATAGATAGGCTCAAGTGTGAGAAGGCAAAGAGTTTGGAAATAAAAAACTCAAAGAAAATACTTGGAAAAACTTCTAGGATATAATAGAAATGAAGATAAAAAAAAATCCCAAAGGCTTTTCTTTTTCTTGATTTTTCCAACCTTCAAACAAATAAAGATAAAATCTTTTGGCTTAAAAACTCTTTTGCAAACTTGTATATAAACACTAGAAAGAATTAGAATTTTTGCTCTTGAAAATCTTATTGAAAACCAACTCAAATGGGGGGTGTTTATAGCCCCCACAAAATTCTGCACATTGGCAGCAGGAAAGGGCTGTTTTGCCCTTCCAGTCGACCGCCTGGTCGATCAGCCTAACGGTCATATTTTTACCGTTGTGCCTCCGGTCGACCAGCCCAACCGACCAAGACTGGATACAGAGAGCAGAGCTCTCTGCCGATCGACTGGCCCGGTCGACCGGGGCTATTTTCAGAGAGCAGAGCTCTCTAGACGGTTGATCGACCCGGTCGATCGGCCCACCAGCTCAAGCTGGCGTGCACGCTTGTGCACGTCGGTCGATCGATCTGATCGACCAGCAGACAACCAGTACAGACTTTATAGGACTTAAAAACTTAAGTTTTTATCTTTAATTAAATGCCATAAAATCACATAAATTCCACAAAAATTAGTTCTTATTAGATCTCTGAAATACAAATATGTGTGATAAAAATTCAACACATATTTCAAACAATTTGAACTATTTTGTGTGATAGAAAATTTGCCTTAAACCAAAAAACTGTATTTTCCAAAACTAGGATTTTTGAAATGGAAATCCGATTTTTTCAAGGCACATGTAAATACAAAAACATGATATTTAAACAACTTTGAAGCATGTTGTATATGGATAGAATCCAATATACATGAAATATAGTATATCTATATTTTTGACATGAAATCCATTATTGGTTAAACCGAAAATCAAAAACCAATAAACTTAAAACAAGTGTGTGTGTGTGTGTGTATAGTGAACTTGAGCATATTTACTATCTAATCTTTACAAAGATATAAACAAACTATACTAAAACAAACCGATGTCTTCTTGTAGAACGCTGTCTCCAAGTTGATTCGATGCAAACGTGATCCACCGAGCTTGACTCCAACCGAGTGCTATATGTTAACTTGACGCTCGAGCTCTTGATTCACCATTTGAAAGCTCCAAAATACCTTTGTTGAAGCTAATCACCTACTAATATCTTGATCAAATATCTGAAAATAAATATCACAAGATTATTAGTAAACTATAACTACATGAGTTAATCATCATCAAAACTTAGAGTGAAGGGCCTCTGGCCAACATATGTGTCTAATTGGGTATGTATTTTATTAATTTGTGTTTTAATTATAGTTATATGTATGCATGAGTGTGTTATGTAAGTATGTATGTATGTAGATAAGTGAGTGTGTGGGTACATATTTGAGTGTGTTATGCGTGTGTTAATTCCCCTCCCCCTCTGTGTATTGTTGCGTATTACAGTGATACAGACCCGTTTGGTGTGACCTTGACCCTTCATAAAAGATTGAGATTGTGCTCATTGTTAACCAGAAACACTGGCGATTCGAAGATCGACCAATGAGATGATCCAGAGATCTGTACCGGTTCGTGCGGTGAAGACCAGATGGCGATTTAGATGCAAAATCGCATCATTTCATGTGAATTTTATTCTTATATTATCTCCTTATTTACTGTTCTCATTAGGCGTTTATATATTACTCATATCATTTCATGTGAACGATTGATATATTTTACCAGTATGATTACCTATATCACTTCACGAGGTATCAGTGAGCGTTCACCTTATTTATTTAGATGATATGAGCGTTTATCAGCGTCATTTCATGAGTTAGTTGTTCGACGCTATAGGCTTATCTTGGATTGTTACTTATTTTGATTCACGGGTTAGCTGGCTTAGTTCATATTTAAGGATAGATGACATATTTTATGTGGAATATTTCATCAGATAATTGTTAGTGATTGTTCCGACGACTAGAAATCTTTTGGATATCGTGGACAAGTAGATACATTGCTATACTGATAGACTTACCTTCCTGATTTTTGAATTGGTACAAACTTATTTAGAATTGGAGTGGACATGAGCTTCATATTTTTATGAAGTCTTGATTGATATGTAGATGAGATGTATGATGATGGATGATGATCAGATGTGTGAATATGATACCTTGACTGTGATGTATACGATGATACTGACTTTTGGACTGTTAAGAGTTATTACCTTTGGATTCACCATTGAAGAGTTTGACTTAGTATAGATGATCTTATTGATGTTGACTACTAGATGTAGAGTCGATCTAGATCACATGTGGATCGAGAACATTACACTCTATAGTTATGATCTTGGTTTCTGTTAGATAAGTCTGATGTTGAGGACATTCCATTCTTTATTTGTGACCTCAGTATCTGTTGATTTAGTTGAGCTCGAGGATATCCAATACTTCAATATTGATTTCAAGTTATTGTTGTTATTCAGTTATAAAGATAGAGTTATTGAGATAGAGATTTAGTTAATACCAGTGACAATGTTATATCTTTAGAGTTTATGACAATTATGAAGATAAAGTTATTGGTGACACTATTGTGGTTAGTAGTCTTGTATCTTCAGAGTTTATACTAATCGATAGATATTTGTTTTAGTTATCAGTAATTAGAGATATCATTGTGATTAGTGACTCTATATCTCCAATATTCAGATGTCAGTTACCAGTTATCAGATATTAGTTTTTCGTTATTCAGTTATCTGCTATTATTGATATTATCAGTTGTTGTAGATATCTGATCACTAATTCATTTTAATAATAACTTATATCATTACTTGTTAATAAAAGACATCATAACCCAGGGAACATGGGAATTAACTGATAATGCATGTCGTGTATTTGAAAGGACCTTGTTATGTTTATGCCGAGTTTAGGTTTCATCATGGGAAACCAAGATAGTACGGCTATCTACTTATTCAGTTCTCAGTTTTTTATGGTTATGCCTAGACTATGGCGTCACACTAGTAATTCTTTTATGTGGGGTTGTGGTCTTTAGTTATTAGGGCCTTACGGTCCGTCCTACTTTAGTGCCAGGAATGTTAGACTGTGATACCAGGCATACACGGTATCCTTTCAAAGCACATGATCTACATTGACAGGAGTTACAACGACAATTTTTATTTGATATGTAAGAAAATATCTGTGGCATGAGACACAGCTAAGTACTACATTAGTCAGGTCAATAGTAACTAACTAGATTAGGAATATATGATAGATCACACCTCTTTAACATCAATTGTTTTCTTTTACTATGATATGAGTTATATTTAGTTCATACCTTTGTTCATGATATTGTTTATTCAGTTACCTTCTATTTACAGTTTTAGATATATTATTATCATATCCACACGAGCACCTTTCCCTCTTTTTATACAGTCATTTGGTCACCTCTGATGACCCTGAATTTGCACGTCCAGATATTTGATGTTTTATTTCATTACTCAGGTGTTGATGAACTCGTATACTTCGCGAGGAGTTTGTAGTTTCGCTTTGTTAATTACCAGTATTCTTCTCTTTTGCATTCCTATTATATTTCCTTATTCTTAATACATCAGATCCAGTTGTCATTCCTTTTCCGTATTCATTGTTATCATGTATGGACATCTATATGTGTTATTGTAGTGATCGTGATTTATTATAGTCAATTTTTATAGCTTGTTCGAGTTATTTAAGACTTACTGCGTATACATAAGGTATTTTTCTTGCGTATATGCGTCGCTGACTCTCGTCGCGTCTCCACTCCAGCGTATTTTGGGAAGCGAAGCAAGATAGAAGGTGATCCTAGCTCCTTCAAAGAAGCAATAAACTCTTCTGAATCTCCTTTCTGAAAAGAAACCATTGACAGTGAGATCAAATCCATATTAGAGAATAACATTTGGATTCCGCTGATCTTCCTCACCAGGATGCAAAGCTGTAGGTCGTAAATGGATCTTCAAGAAGAAACTCCAAAACAATGGCATAGTTCACAAATAAAAAGCCAGATTAATTGCCAAGGGTTTCACCCAACAAAAGGGTATCGACTTCTTTGACACTTATTCTCCTGTTGCCAGGACCTCTTCTATCAGAATCTTTCTTGCACTTGCATTAATTCATAACATATTCATATATCAAAAGGATGTCAAGACTGCTTTCCTGAATGACGATCTCGAAGAAGAAATATATATGGATCAGCCAGAAGAATTTATAGCCAAGGGATAAGAAAACAAAGTGTGTAAACTTGTGAAGTCATTGTATGATCTTAAACAAGCACTTAAACAATAGCACCAAAAGTTTAACAAAGTTGTTGCATAATTTGAATTCACTGTCTATGAACACTATAAATTCATTTAGACCAAGAACTTTGATAATGATTATATAATTCTTTGTCTATATCTAGACAATATTTTTATTCTTGGATCTTCTCTTGATACAATCCAATAGGTAAATGATTATCTGTACCTAAATTTTGACATGAAGGATCTAGGTCCCGCTGATATAATATTGAGAATGAAGATATCCAGAACTCCTAATGGAATTTCATTGAGTCTGTCTCATAGCATTAAATGAATGCTTCACAAATTTAATTTCTATGACTCTAAATCTATTTCTACACTCTATGATTCTTCAATTACTTTGAAGAAGAATACGGGTGAGCCTGTGTCTCAGCTGAAATACTCTCAATTAATAGGCTCTCTTCTTTACATTTCTTACAGGACTAGGCCTGACATCTTTTATTGCAGTAGGTAGACTAAGTAGATGCACTAGTAACCCTAGAAGATAACACTAAACTACATTAGAGAGAGTACTCAGATATCTTAGAGGCACAATTGGCTATTGTTTGACTTACACTGGATATCATGATGTCATAAAAGGGTATAGTGATGCCAACTGAGTCGCTGACTCTCAATTTTAAGTTTATTACCGGATATGTATTTATATTCGGTGGTGCTATTGTATTCTGAAAATCCTGTAAACAAATAATGATTACCAGGAGCACCATGGAGTCTGAGCTCATTGCTCTAGACACTACTTACTTGGAAGCTGAATGGTTAAAAGATTTTCTATCTGAATTCTATATCATGCCTAGACCCATTCTTCCAATCTCAGTTCATACTAATTCGAGATCCACCATTGAGATTCTAAAGCAAGAGAATACTAATGAGAAGATGAATAGACATATTTAGATTAGACTCAACTATGTACAATGCCTGTTGGGCAAAGTTGTAATTTGGACTTTGAAAAGTCTGAGAAGAATCTTGTTGACCCATTGACTAAGGGTCTTTCTAGGAGTGTGATCCTAGAATCATCGAGGGAGATGGGATTAAGCTTACAGTAGAGTTCACCGATAGCAGGAACCCAACCTACTTGATCAGGAGCTAGTTCTGTGAAAGTGGTTCAATGTGATAGCATAAAGCTATACTGGTGATACTCGTGTAGAGCATCGACCTAGATATGTTTATATCCTATATGTAGCACTGTACCTATTGCGCTTCTCTATGTTGATGATGCTCTTATAATACATCTTGGTAAGGCTAAGTTAAACTCTTAATAAATTCAATGCATGAAGTGCGGAGGGCATAAGCTCCAGTTATAGTACCTTTGAAGGACTTACCTACGTGAGAGGATCTGTGATGGCCGCAGTTGAGGGGAGGGGCAGGGCTGACCACTAGAAACTTCTCATGAGTCAGTTATTGTGAGTATGACCCTTAATGCTCAGCCCACTCGCTCTTTAGATAGAGACTTATTGTGTGTGTCTTTCATAAAAATCTAGTTAAAATGGCCTAATTCAAGGCGTAGTCCATTACGTATCTCAGGTAGCGATGAAATTCACTAAAGGTAGATTCAAGACGCAATCTATCGACTCCAAATCCATAGTATGATGTTGCCAAAGTTTTACTTTTGTTTTATGGCTTATGATTTGTTTATATCATATTATTTTCTTTTATCTTTCTTGAAACTCAAGTTCTGGGGGGATTGTTGGATATGTATTTGGTTTTTGAACGGAAAACTTGAGTTTCCCTCTATTTGCCTTTGGATTTTAGTCCCACATTGGATAGGCAAAAGAAGTTTAAATGGCATATATACCAACTCTTTTTAAGCCTATTGTGATGAGTGTTAGGCCATGAGCCAACTCCCTACAAACGCGCGCACACGCTGAACCGAACCGAGCCAGGACGGGTGCGGGTGGCGCGTGCCCACGACCTGTGGACACGACTGCAGCTCCGTTCAAGGGGTTCTTGGACCTGCTACTACATTTTGAAAATTATTTTTTGCCTTTCGGAACTTCTGGGTAGAGTAACCTGAGTTTAGACTTGGAGTTATTTCGGAGTACCTGGAGACTCAGGATGACTCCCGAGCACTTAGACTCAGAGCAGAAGCTGAGCACTCGAAATCTTTCACGAGTACTTGGACTTCGAGTGATCTCGTAGCGGACTTCAAGTGATCTCAGAGCACTTGGGATCATCATATGCACTAGGACCTTGGAGTCTTTCCTGAGCATCTGGAGACTCGGTGTATTTCCCGAGCTCCGTCTCACTATCCCGAAGTCCTTCACTGTTTGGTCTCTAACGTTTCTTGACTCGGTAAAAGCAGATCTGCGAACGTGCGAAGTTATTGCACATTAATTGCAACCAACTAGAACGTGCGCTTGATTTGTGCGGGAGCTGTTAGTAACTGGTAGAGCTCTGTGATTATAAATAGAGTTTCTCCTTGTTCGTTTAGAGAGGGAGTGACACACAAACTCTGAGATCTACAGCTACATCTTCTTTCTCCTACTGTCATATTTCTCTCTGTTTTTCTTTAATTTTTTGGGCAACAATTATCTGTCTGAGTAAGAGGCTCTGCCTACTATCCTAAGCCGAGAGCTTATGATTTCGGGGGATTTCTTTATTTCTACTGAACAAAGCCAAACCAATGTCTGGGCAAGAAGACGGGCTTTTGATCCTTTAGAGTAAGGACTATGCGAATGCATTTCCCAGACTAGATTTAATTTACTTACATTCTATTTTAATTCCTTAGTAACATGCTAAAAAGTTAGTTTAATTTGTTTTCAAAGAATATTGTTTTGCATGATTTTAAGAAATAGCACATAATACAATCAATAGTGATGTTTTTATGCCTTTCAGAAATGAAATTTAGGATTTGTTCTTCAAATCCTTTTACTGTTTATCATGCTAAAGTTGATTAAATTTTTGCTATGAATTATTTATGAAAATCCATATGTCATATTTTACTAAGGAAAGGATCTCATATGCTCAAAAAAGGGGGCAAAAAAAATCCCAGACGCCAAATCATTTGAGCCCCAGTCTATAATAATAAGCTGCTCAGAAATATTTATAAGTTTTTCAAAACAATTAGATTCAATTATTAATTTCATTATATTGACATTTTGGGGGAAAAAGTCCTGAGATGATTTAAAACATTATTCTTGATACTTATGCTTCGAAACAAACTCGTGTATTTGCAGACCAAAAAGTTTCTGATGTAACATTTCAAGCGAGGAAAAGATACACATTCCCACAATAAATTCCGAGCAAGTTCATAATATGTATATCGTCGATACTGACACACAACGTAAGAACAAAACTGGTAGCCTAAGGTGTTAGGATTATGACGTGAATACGTCGTGAAGTTTGATTAATGTCAGATTTGGCTGTTTTCTTTTCTGGATCTGTTTTGAGTCTGATTTGGATTTAAGTTTTATTTATTCTGATTGAAGGTATTTTGAGTCTAAGTTGGATTCAATTTTCCTTTATTCTGATTGAAGTAGTATGTTTATAACTAGGAGAGTTCTATCGTATATAAATAACCCCTTAGGGGTAGCCTTCAATGTATTCCAAGAGACTCCTATGATTTTGTAATTCCTAAGGGTGTAATTCATCTAGATGAGAAATTCGTAAGAGAAACTTAGCCACAAGGGTTCGCAGTTCTTGGCAGCCATCAAAGGCTTGTAACTTCTCAGCGTGAGGTGTAAGTAATTCTTATTGGACTCCCCCAAAGTTTTAATAAAGTTTCTTCCTCTTCTTTTGTGGACGTGCATATGATCTGTTTATTCGGTAGAACCACGCTATATTGTGTGTTGGCTTTCTATCTACTTTGAAATATCTTCTTCTTCTTTTCTTCAAGTTGCCTTAGTAGATCCTGTGGTTCGTATCCGCTGCGCCGCCCCAGTCAATCCGGTCGTTGGGGATTCCTCTTCTGAAATCACAACAACTGGTATCAGAGCATACAGATTGCTTTCCAACAATTGGTATTAGAGCAAGGTAACTTGAAGATGTCTGCGACCAAGTTTGATATTCAGAAGTTTGATGGTGTCATCAATTTCAGCAGGTGACAGATTAGGATGAACGCCATCTTTACCCAGAGCGGGTTGAAGAAACCATTACTCGGGAGGGAGAAAAAGTCTCAAGACATGACGGAAGAAACTTGGCAGGAGTTGGATGAGAAAGCCTTGACAGTTATTCAGTTTTGCTTGTGGACGAAGTGTTGGATGAGTTTTCTACAGAGAAAACAGCGTCTTCGCTGTGGGAGCGACTTCAGAATCACTATTCGAAAGAAGTCGTTGGCGAATCAGTTGATTCTGAAGCAGCGTTCTCTTTCTTTTTCACATGCATGAAGGTACAACTATCAAGTCTCACATTGCAGAATTTTTCTTTATTATCAATGATCTAGAAAAGATAGAGGTTAAGATAGAAGATGAGGATCAAGCACTTTTATTACTATATTCTTTACCTTCTTCATATAAGAACTTTAGAGAAGCTATCATCTATGGAGGTAAGTCAACAATCAAGGTCAATGACGTCAAGGAGCATCTACTCAATAAGGATAGAATTGACACTCAGTTAACGGGTGAGTCTCATCATGATGATTCCAGACAAGTTCATTATTCAAGGGAGAAGTGTAATAATGAAAGTTTCACGGGTAACTCAAAACACAAGAATTTGACATGCAATTATTGTTACAAAAAGAGGCACATTAGATCTGAGTGTTGGCTTCGAAAGAAGAAGCAACCAGATGCTAATGTCACTGAACTGGTTGAAGGAGATGAAGAGCAGTGCGACGTTCTATCTATTACTAACAGACCAGTTTGTAACAATGATAGATGGATCACAGATTCTGGATGCTCACAGCATATCAGTTCCAATAGGAAGATGTTCTCTTCATACACTTCGGTTCAAAGGGGGAGAAGTCTTCATGGGGAATTCCGCTACAAGCAAGGTGATTGACGAGGGAATAATCCAGTTTCGGTCTCATGATGGATGCCTCACTACTCTTCAAAGCGTTCGTCATGTTCCCGAATCAAGGTACAATCTCATCTCTATTGGAGCCCTACATAAAGAAGGGTTCTATTTTAGTTTGAAAGATGATCTTATGGAAGTTTTCAAAGAGATCCATGTGATGTTTCAAGCCGAACATGTTGGCAATGTATATATTGCTGGCCCAGAGGCCTTCCACTCTAGTTTTGATGATGATTAACTCATATAGTTATGTTTACTAATAATCTTGCGATGTTTAGTTTCAGATACTTAACCAAGATATTAGTAGGTGATTAGTTTCAACAAAGGAGTTTTGGAGCTTCTCACATGCTGATTCAAGAGCCCGAGCGACAAAGTCATATCTAGCACTCGTTGGAGTCAAGCTCGGTGGATCACGGTTTAGATCGAGTCGACTTGGAGACGGCGCTCTACAAGAAGACTTCGGTACTTAGTTTAGTTTTTATTTTAGATCCATTTGTAAAGACTAGATAGTATGATATGCTTAAATTCACAACAAACACACTTGTTTAAGTTTTCATGTTTATTGGTTTTCGGTTTTTGGTTTAGCCGATCTTGGTTTTCATGAATAGATAGATCAAAATAAGTTTACATGGTTTAATGTGTATTAGATTTGTTCTATATACATATTTGCTTCATATCTTAGACAAACTTAGTTTGATATGCCTATTCATGTATTTAGGTTTTGTATTTTAACAAATCATATTTTTGGATTTAAAGTCAAAAACATTGATATATATCTTTATATGTATATTGGATTATATCCATATACTATATGCTTTAAAAGTTGTTTAATATCATGTCTTTGTATTTGGATGAGTTTTGGACAAAACGTATTTTCATTTGAAAAATCAAAGTTTTAGAAAATACAGATTTTGGTTTTCGGTAAAATTCTAAGTCACAAAAATGGTTCAAAAAGTTTGAAATATGTGTTGAAATTTTTCACATATGTTTGTATATCAAAGTATTATACTGAACTTATTTTTGTGAATTTTTAGAGATTTAATGGGATATTTTAGAATATTAAAAACCTAAGTTTTCTGTCCCTTAATGCTGCCTGCCAAGCTCTGGCGGTCGACCGGACCCAGAGTCGGTCGACCGGACCGGTCGACCAACTGCAAGTACCCCACTCTCAGGTGGGGGCGGTCGACTGACCGGTCGACCGTAAGGCTTGGACGGTCGACCGAGCGGTCGACCGGCCAAAGAGCATTTGCTCTCTGGACTGGGCCGGTCGACCGGAGGGCTCCAACGGTAAAATTTTGACTGTCGGCGGTCGACCGGGCCGGTCGACCGCTAGCCGCCAGGGCTGAAAAATAGCCCCAATAGTTAGTTTTTCATGGGGCTTATATATACCCCATTTTGTAGGCTGTTTTAAAGAGATTTTAAGAGCCAAAAATTCAGAGCTTCCCTACCATTTAATTCCAAGTTTTCAAAAGAGTTTTGAGTTTAAAGTTTTCATCTTTATTTGTTTTTAAAAGTGTTTTTTTATTTCAAAGAAAATAGGCTTCTGGGAATTGGTTTCTAGTCTAAAAATTCTATATCTATTTGGGGATTTTCCCAAGTGATTTTCTTTGTTAAAAACACTTTATATTGCACACTTGAGCTATATCCTCTATTCTATCTATTTAGGATCTTTGTTTGTGGAAAAGATTGTTTGTGGTTGAGATAGACCACCTTGTTGTAACCCTCCTTCTTTGTTGTTATCCCTCTTGGGTAGAGGTTGATTTGGAGTGGTGGTTGACTCCCTCTAGTGAGAGGTTGAGATTGTGTATTGCTCCCTCTAGTGAGAGGTGGAGCTTGTGTTGGATTTGTATCCCTCTTAGTGAAGAGGTGGACTGTGGTTGTTTGGCTAAGGGCCTACCCCTCTTGTGTGAGGTGGTGTTAGTTGTGCATTGCCTCTGTGAGAGGTTGTATTGGTTGAGAGAGGAGTTGTGTACTCCTGATTGTATTGCCCTCAAATCCTCGGTGGAGGTTCCCTGTGTGTGAGTCCTGTGTTGACAAGTTACTGAATTGAAAATCCTTCTCGGTGAAGGCGGGGACGTAGAGCTGGGTGCTCGAACCTCGAAACACATCTTATTGTTTGTGTTTGATCCATTGACTCTTAACTCTCTCTCTTTACTTTTGTGCCTTGCATCATTTCATATTGCTCATTCATATTATATGCTTGGCTTGCTTGTGTGTGCCTCACTTGTCTTATCCACAAGAGCTTCATATAGCGCCTCAACTCTTATTCAGAGGAATCAAGAGGAGTTAGTCCAGAGCCCTTCACCGAGAATTAGGCTACACTCGTTGGTTGCATTAAATGTTATTGCAATTAAGTTTTAATTTCCGCATTTAGTTCATCAGATTAGCCGTACACCTATTCACCCCCCCCTCTAGGTGTACTTTCAATTGGTATCAGAGCTTACGCTCCTGATATTTGGTTTAACCACCTAGGAGTGTGATCTTGGTTAGCTAATCTATCATTTGCATTTGCACATATATATTGTTTACACACACTCATGGATTGCTTGTCACCTCCCATGTTTGATGTCTCCAACATTGACATGTAGAAATTTAGGATGTCCATGTACTTAAAAACCCTAGGCTTGCATGTTTTTCTTGCCGCTACCAAGAAATCCTATCTTGGTAATAGCAAGTATTTAGAGGCCAATGCACAAGCCCTTGAGGCACTTAGAAACACGCTTAACAAAGAATATTTGTGCTTAGTTTCTAACTGTGATTCCGCCTTTGCAGTGTGGAACACGTTGACCTCCTCCAAGCTTCAATTGTCAATCCAAACGGAGGATGAATCTAGTGGAGAATCTGAGCAACAATGCTACATGGTCCAAGGGAATGACTCCCTTGAGGTAAACTCAGAAACTCAATTAGATAATGATGATGCTAGTTCTTCTAGTAATGATTATGTTGATCCAAATGCCTTGAATGAAGAACTATCCATTGTTTGTGAAAAATTATTGGAAAAATATAATCTTTTGAAAAAGAAGACTTTTGCTTTGAATAAAGAAAATGAAATTTATCTTCTAGACTAGATTTGGTTTTGCAAATAAAGTAGAGATTTCTAATGAAGGGGATTCATTGAAATCTAAACTAGATCTTGCCCTAAAGGAAAATAAATTTTTGAAATCTAAAAATGATTGTAATGAAGTTTTAAAGAAAAATAAAACTATAACTTCAAAACTTGATTTTGTTTTAAAAGAGAATGAATCTTTAAAAGCAAAATCACTTCTATTTCAAAGGAATTGGAAATTTTTTTAAATAAAAATGTTTCTTTGAAAAATAATATTGATTCACATGTTTGCCATGCTAGTGTAGCTTCACCTAGCTCACCTATTGCATGCACCTCTTCTTCTAGGATTGATAATGATATTTGTTTGTTAAATAAGAGTATGAATTGTTTGGGCTCCACTTTGAGCCATTGTGCCATGAACCATACACGTTTGGAATCTTTGTTTCGAAAGAAACAAGTTTCTTCTATGCATGTACACCATACACGGCATACACATGCTCCTCACGCTCACTCTCATAACACGTTGTATGCTCATGTGTACACTTGTACACATTGTGGACGTAAGGGCCACCTTGCTAAATTTTGCTATGATAGACTTCATGATGTAAATTTAGCAACTAAATTTGTTTGGGTTAGGAAAGGAACTAACCCCCATGGACCCAAAAGAGTATGGGTACCAAAGATCACCCCTATTGTATTTGATGTAGGTGTGGGCTCTCGCATGACGTGAGAGCAATGGTGCCTTGAGGTGAATGTGCTCCGAGCTTTATGAGGACTATTTGGATGCATCACTTTCAAGAGGAGTTTGGTGGGAGGACCACCTTGTTTTGGAGACATGGAGAGTTGCCCTCATGGTTTTGGTAACTATCCCTTACTTCGCATTTATATTTTCATGCTTTTTAGATCATTTATTTATAGCATGATTAGTTTTAATGTTCATTATGTCATATGCCATGTTCATCAGATTAGTGATATACATGATTAGTATTTGAGACACCTATGTTTATATGGATTTATTTTTAGTGTTCTCACTTTAATTTAACTAATGTGTATGTCCTAGACCTAATGCATGTGCATTTGTCATAATGATCATATGTATGTTTATGAGTTTTTGTTTTGATTTCTATGCTTCATGATTTGGTTACATGTTTTTCATTAAAACTTGGATATATACTTGTACAACTAATGAGGCACAAATAGATTATTACATGTTTGTGCTTGAATGGTCATTTGTACTTATTAGATGTGCTAGTATAGCTTAGTTTTGATGATTCATGCATTTTAACTTGTATTCCCATCTTGGACATGCTTTATGATCATGTGTTTTCACTTTATGTATATGTCTATTTTGCCAAACCTTAATATATACATGTATACCCCTTGAGTCATTTGCTTTTTCATGCAAATCTTTATTATGGACTCAATTGTGTATAGGGATATGTATGTATACTTCTTGTTTTATCAAAACATACATATGCCTTGAAGTATAAATTGTTTTAATGAAAATTTAGTTTTAATGATTTTCATGTTTTCATGTTTAAAGGAATTTCAATTGAGCTTATTGTCTACCTTTCATGATTATGTTCTTCACATTTTATTTGTACACTCACTTTTCTTGTTTACTTATACTTTTTTTTCATGAGTCATATTCATGCTTCATTGACTTTGAGTGTTGGCTATCATGTGAGTTTCATGTTTCATGAAAAATATTTTTGTTTTATTCCTTACTTGAAGGATTTCGTACTAGCTTTCAAATTTTTCTTATAACTAGTTCGTATTCTTCAATATGGTAGAGTTTTTCAAACACATTTTATCTTCAAACCTATTTTTGAAAACCCCTAACCTATTTAAGGGCGGTTGGTTGGGCGACCATGCTTTGTATGCTTATTATTGAAAATCTTTTTAAACTTGTGCATGAAATGGGTGGTAAGTAATATGAGTTATATACTTGATCATATTATATTTTCAATTGGTATCATTGGATCATTTCAATTAGTATCAATATTGACATTTTTTTGTATACTCATATAGATGTTTTGATATATGTATGCTTACACTTCATATAGTATCAATTTCGATTGGTATCTAACTTTTCATACATATATATGCTTTATTTGTGCTCAAAGATATATATGAAAATACAAATTTTGGGTATGCTAAGCTTGATTTTTTTTATGACTATCTTATCTAAATTGATTATGTTTCAATTGGTGTCCTAATACAAGCTTATGCATCATTTTAGTTGGTATTTCATAAAGGGAGAGAAAATTCGTATTTTATCTTTCAAATAGTATTTTGGTTTCCTTTGATTTTCACTCCCATACTTTATGATGAAAAATGATTAGAACAATTAATATTGATTTTAATTTGGTATCATATGTTCAAAATGAAAATACTTACAATTGGTATCAAGATGTTTACTTGTTTACCTTCAATTGGTATCAAGAAGGAATTGGTAATCAAGATTATCTATATATCTTTCTTTTTGGTATCAAAATTTTGATTGGTTTCTTCAAGATTTGTTTTCAATGCCTCATTTACTTTCAATTGGCATTTCTTAAAATTTTTTTTTATATGTTCACTTTCAATTGGTATCATAATGCACTAGATTGATATATTTTTTTAATTGGTATCCATGAAAATTTATTTTGGGATCTTAAAGTTTGATTTACTAAGATAACTCAAAATTTGGTTTATTGAGAAAATTCAAAATTTTGTTTTAATAAGAAAATTAAAAATGTTTTGATTTATATTGCCTATATGCAAGGGGAGCTTAATATCTCTTCTACATATAAATTCATGTTGAGTGTATCTTATATTGAGGAGCTTGACAACTCTTCATTATGTGGTACACATGTGTAGGTGGAGCTTCACATCTCCTCTTATGCATTGCATATTATGTGTTATGTGAGTTAGGGCTTGTCATCCCTTCTTCATGTAATGCATATATGTAGGGAAGTTAACCTAGCGTCTTCCTCTTCATGAATGTATATCACACATATCTTTTTATTGATTTGTTTAATGTCACCACTTTGTTGATTTTTGCTTTTGACAAAAAGGGGGAGAACATTTGTTTTTACTTTCACCCTTTTGTTGATGATTGACAAAAAGTGGGAGAAGTATTTGAGTTTTTTATGCATGTATTTGAGTTTTTATATGCATATAGTTGAGTTTTTATTTGCTTCTTTTTATTTTATTGGTATCAAGAGCTTCTATTGTTTGATTAGTTTTTTAATTGATTGGTATCAAGAGCATGTATTTAAAACATGTTTATTTTAAAAAGGAAAAAGAATTTATTTTAAATGTTTGGTATCAAGAGAATGTTGGTATAAAGTGCATGTTCATTTCATTATTTTATGTGTGTTTATGCATATTCATGATTAGTATTTATTGCATATCTTATTGTTATTGCTATGCATGTGTTAAGGGGGAGCTTCTTTAAAGCTTAACCTTAATCCATGCATATATAACTCCATGAGTTTTGTCATCATTAAAAGGGGGAGATTATTGGCCCAGAGGCCTTCCACTCTAGTTTTGATGATGATTAACTCATGTAGTTATGTTTACTAATAATCTTGTGATGTTTAGTTTCAGATACTTAACCAAGATATTAGTAGGTAATTAGCTTCAATAAAGGAGTTTTGGAGCTTCTCACATGGTGATTCAAGAGCCAGAACGACAAAGTCATATCTAGAACTCGTTGGAGTCAAGCTCGGTGGATCACGGTTTGGATCGAGTCGACTTGGAGACGGCGCTCTACAAGAAGACTTCGGTACTTAGTTTAGTTTTTGTTTTAAATCCATTTGTAAAGACTAGATAGTGTGATATGCTCAAGTTCACAACACACACACTTGTTTAAGTTTTCATGTTTATTGGTTTTCGGTTTTTGGTTTAACCGATCTTGATTTTCATGAATAGATAGATCAAACAAGTTTACATAGTTTAATGTATATTAAATTTGTTCTATATACATATTTGCTTCATATCTTAGACAAACTTAGTTTGATATGCCTATTCATGTATTTAGGTTTTGTATTTTAACAAAACATATTTTGGATTTAAAGTAAAAAACATTGATATATATCTTTATATGTATATTGGATTTTATCCATATACTATATGCTTTAAAAGTTGTTTAATATCATGTTTTTGTATTTGGATGAGTTTTGGACAAAACGTATTTTCATTTGAAAAATCAAAGTTTTAGAAAATACAGATTTTGGTTTTCGGCAAAATTTCTAAGTCATAAAAATGGTTCAAAAAGTTTGAAATATGTGTTGAAATTTTTCACACATGTTTGTATATCAAAGCATTATAGTTAACTTATTTTTGTAGATTTTTAGAGATTTAATGGGATTTTTTAGAAAATTAAAAACCCAAGTTTTTTGTCCCTTAATGCTGCCTGCCAGGCTCTGGCGGTAGATCGGACTGTCGACCGGACCCAGAGTCGGTCGACCGGACCGGTCGACCGACGTGCACAAAATGTGCACGCTGGCCAGCCACTTAGGCCGGTTGACCGAGCGGTCGACCAACAGCAAGTACCCCACTCTCGGGTGGGGGCGGTCGACCGACCGGTCGACCGTAAGGCTTGGACGGTCGACAGAGCGGTCGACCGGCCAGAGAGCATTTTCTCTCTGGATTGGCACGGTCGACCGGGCCGGTCGACCAGAGGGTTCCAACGGTCAAATTTTTGACCGTTGAAAATTTGACCGTTGGCGGTCGACCGGGCCGATCGACTGCCATCCGCCAGGGCTGAAAAACAGCCCCAACGGCTAGTTTTTCATGGGGCTTATATATACCCCATTTTGTAGGCTGTTTTAAAGAGATTTTGAGAGCAAAAAATTCAGAGCTTCCCTAGTGTTTAATTCCAAGTTTTCAAAAGAGTTTTGAGTTTAAAGTTTTCATCTTTATTTGTTTTTAAAAGTGTTTTGTTATTTCAAAGAAAATAGGCTTTTGTGAATTGGTTTCTAGCCTAAAAATTCTATATCTATTTGGAGATTTTCCAAGTGATTTTCTTTATTAAAAACACTTTATATTCCACACTTGAGCAATATTCTCTATCCTGTCTATTTAGGATCTTTGTTTTTGGAAAAGATTGTTTGTGGTTGAGATAGACCGCCTTGTTGTAACCCTCCTTCTTTGTTTTTATCCCTCTTGGGTAGAGGTTGATTTGGAGTGGTGGTTGGCTCTCTCTAGTGAGAGGTTGAGATTGTGTATTGCTCCCTCTAGTGAGAGGTGGAGCTTGTGTTGGATTTGTATCCCTCTTAGTGAAGAGGTGGATTGTGGTTGTTTGGCTAAGGGCCTACCCCTTTTGTGTGAGGTGGTATTGGTTGTGCATTGCTTCTGTGAGAGGTTGTATTGGTTGAGAGAGGGGTTGTGTACTCCGGGTTGTATTGCCTCAAATCCTCGGTGGAGGTCCCTCGGTGGGAGTCCTGTGTGGACAAGTTAGTGGATTTGAAATCCTTCTCGGTGAAGGCGGGGACGTAGAGCTGGGTGCTTGAACCTCGAAACACATCTTGTTGTTTGCGTTTGATCTATTGACTCTTAACTCTCTCTCTCTTTACTTTTGTGCCTTGCATCATTTCATGTTGCTCATTCATATTATATGCTTGGCTTATTTGTGTGCCTCACTTGTGCTTAACCACGAGAGCTTCATATAGCGCCTCAACTCTTATTCAGAGGAATCAAGAGGAGTTAGTCCAGAGCCCTTCACTGGGAATTCGGCTACACTCGTTGGTTGCATTAAGTGTTGTTGCAATTAAGTTTTAATTTCCGCATTTAGTTCATTAGATTAGCCGTACACCTATTCACCCCCCCTCTAGGTGTACTTTCATATATGTTGCGGAATTCGGAGGTTCTAGTTGGTGAATTGTAGTTATCCTCGGCTTCAAAAGCGGTGGTAGTGAAACAATCAGAAACTACGATGGATTCGAGCTCGGATGTTCAATTGTACCCCGAAGGGAGATTGGGACTAGACGCGCAACAAGGTAGTCCAGATCGTTACTCCTATGGTGGAGCAAATTTGTATAGATCTTGTGTAGATCAAGGAGATCATTAGGTAATAAAGTTCAGGTTGGGCATGAATTTATTTGACCTAATCAAGATGTGAACTCCATAAGGGGGTTATGGAGAAGAGGAAGTAAGATGGAGATGAAGTCAAGTTTGTTCAATTGTGCGTGAATGTCAGCACATGGAACATGATGGCTATTCTCGGACTTGGACGTATTGTTGTCAAGGGGGAGATTATTAGGATTATGACGTAAATACGTCGTGAAGGTTGATTAATGTCGGATTTGACAGTTTTCTTTCTGGATCTGTTTTGAGACCGAGTTAGATTCAAGTTTCTTTTATTCTGATTGAAGGTGTTTTGAGTTCAAATTGGATTCATGTTTCTTTTATTCTGATTGAAGGAGTTTGTTTAGAACTAGGAGCGTTCTATATTCTATAAATAACCCCTTAGGTGTGGTCTTCAATGTATTCTGAGAGAATATTATGAATTTGTAATTCTTAAGGGAGTAATTTCTCTAAGTGAGAAATTCGTGAGGGAAGCGTAACCACAAGGGTTCGCTGTTCTTGGCGGTCACAAAGGCTTGTAACTTCTCAGCGTGACGTGTAAGTAATTCTTATTGTACTCCCCTAAAGTTTTAATAAAGTTTCTCTCCGTTTCTCTTGTGGATGTACACACGATCTGTTTGATCGGTGGAACAACGTTATATTGTGTGTTGGCTTTCTATCTACTTTATAATATCTTCTTCTTTTCTTTTTCAAGTTGCCCTAGTATATCCTGTGGCTCGTATTCGCTGCGCCGCCCCTAGTCGATCTAGTCGTGGGGGCGTCCTCTCCTTAAATCACAGCAATTAGTATCAGAGCATACAGATTGTTTTCCAACATAAGGAGGATTCCAGCAGATCTTATGTCGTCAACGTCTTCAAACTCTCCCAGCACAGTGTTTACACCAGCATAAACCTTCTCTTCTCCATTTTCGTGCAAGAAGTGGCATCCAATGTTTCAAGTTAGAAAATATGATCAAAAAAATTAAAAACAAAACAGATAATCTTATTTAATCCAGTCAATTATATTTTGCACACCTTACATCTTCCATCTCGCGCAATGCTCGGGCGGGCTCTCATCCTTGATAGCAACAACTACCATTTATCTACTCTCAAATGCAGGAGATAAATTTAATTCAAGTATGTGAACAAGTGTTAGTCGTGACAATGTGCGCGTGAACGCAAGCGTGTGCAACTTGACGAAGATGAAGTAGACAGCTAAACAGAGACATACCGATAAATAGCTAGAGAGCGAAAGAAGCTCTCTTTCTCACTCCTTTGACAATTTCCTCAAGTCAAGCAAAATGGCTAGCCTACCTCAGGTTAAAAGTGCTATTGGGATTTTGAAATCCAATCCAATGCCCATTGCGGCCAATGCCCACTCTCTCCACCACAATAGCCATTAGCTCCCTGTAGCCTTTAGCCCCCCCACCACCAAACACACAACTGTGGGCGTATTTGTTTCGCCGCAAAGCGCAAGTCGTAAAACTTCTTTTCCATTTTCCGTTGTTTGTTTCGCTGAAAAACAAGTTGCAAAATGTAACTCTTCTTTTCCCACTTGCAATTGCTACAGTTAAATTTATGATCATGTAAATCTCACTTTTACACTCATATTTCCCACTTGCAGTTGCTACAGTTAATTTTGTGGTCATGTAACTCTCACTTGTAGTACACTTACAGTTCAAAACAGTTACTTGATAATTAATATATAATTTAATATTATTAAATATTTAATATTTTAAATAGTGTTCAATTTCTTATTTAATTATTTAATTATTTTATATTTTTAATCTTTAATTTTTTATTGTTTTTAATATTGTTTTGATATTTAATATTTTACTATTTTAATTTAATATTTTTATTTAATATCTTATTTAATACTTTATTATTTTATTAATAATTATTTAATTTTTTATTATTTTATTTAGAGTTAATATTTTATTAAATAACAATATTATATTTTAATATAAAATTACTATATATTTAATTATTTATTTTTTAATATAAAAAATTTCTATATTAATATCATAATATATTTTATTATTATATTAATATTTTATTATGTTAATATTGTTATAATAATTCAGTATAGTAATACTATAATGATAATTTATTATTAATTATAATTATATTTTATTTTGTTAATTTTTATTTCTATAATATTACAATAATATTATAATAAAATTAATATTATAATAATTTTCAAGTATTTTTAATATTATAATATTATAACTATATTTTATTTTTTTGTAAGATTTTTTAATATTTATATTTTATTAGTATTCTTAAAATTTTAATGTTCTTTAGATTTTCTTAAAATTTTATATTATTTATTTAGTTAATATTTTAGTAATATTTTACTATTTATACTATTATTTTATTAATATTATTTTTATAAATAAAATATTAAGATTATTAAGTTTTTATCACAAATTTATTAATACAATTTAATTTGCAACAATAGATTTAATTTAATATTATTTATAATATTTAAATCACTGCTACAGTTAATTTTGTGGTCAACTTTTTCGCTTACACTTTCACATTACCAACCAAACACCATAAAACACAATATATACTTTACCACTTACACGTTCATTTTATCAATCAAACACTGTAAAACACAATATACTTTTCCATTTACACTTCACTTTATCAACCAAACACCATAAAACACAATATATTTTCTCTGTTATAGTTCACTTTTTTCATTCTCATTTTAAGACTTACGACTTGCGACGTTTTTGCAAAGAAACAAACAGGCCCACTGTGTATAAATTCCACACAACTCGGTACACATCTCGTTAAGTTCAAATCCGACCCCACGTCTAAAACTCGAAAATACAGTCAGTTGCCCCCCCCCCCCCCCCCCCCCCCCCCCCCCCCCCCACATCTTCTTCCTCAATTCATGGCCATATGGTGGCCTTCTTCTTCATCAATGAAGGATGCCAACAACTGAGATCTCCATGCGGTAGTCCGAGGCGGCAGCATGACAACTACAAGCACGGCTTTAGACCCATTTGCCGATCATTTCTTTGTCAATAAAGAGTTTGTGGGCGAAGGACGCTCATTTTTTCCTGAACTGGGAATGTTCTCATGAGCTTGAGGAACTCTGAAAGCCTTTCTTAAGAAAATCTCAGCAGCCCCACAGGAACGTGTCATAGCTGACCTGCAACAGACTCAAGAGGAGCCTCACAGGCGAGTTTCTCAGAGTCCACGGTCGAAGAGAAGGTAGGCTCCTACTGCTTGCTGCCCACTGTGATTAGATTCTTCAGTTAATTAGTGAGATATCTAAGTTTGATGGATTTGGATATAAAATCTACAGGAAAACCAGCAGAAGAAAGTAGTGTGCCAAGTTCCTGATGGTCTCTCTTCTGACACGTGGGCGTGGCGCAAATACGGGCAAAAACCAATCAAGGGTTCTCCTTTCCCTCGGTAAGTCCTTGTTTCGGTTTGCAATTTTCTACATGTTTTTCAAGCTGTAGTTCAAAGTTTTGCCAGTCCATAAAAATCCATTCAGACTGACATTTTCTGAACTGCAGTTCACTGTATTTTTACTTATTTTTTATATTTCCATGAGGATGTTGAAATTTTCTTATTAAGTTCAGTTCTTTCAGTTATACTCGTTTTCTTTGAACTTGTCCTTCAAATTAACCGTGTGATTTCTCTTGCATTGTTTTGTTGACATATTACTTTTGGATCAATGTAGGGGCTATTATAGATGCAGCAGCTCAAAAGGGTGCTTGGCTTGGAAGCAGGTGGAACACAGTGGGACAGACCCAATGTTGCTCATTATAACCTACACCGCCGAGCACAACCACCCCATTCCAACCCGCGGCAATTGGCTTGCTGGAAGCACACGCAACAAGTTCCCTCCTCCTCCTCGTCCTTCCAAAGATTGCGAGCATAATTTCGCTTCTAAAAACAATCGTCCAGTTCCCTATGGACGTTGACTATGACTGACCTCTCACCTACTACTCCACTTGGGACCTCAATGGAAGATGAGCTACCCATGCCAAAGGACGGGCATTGTTGAAGAGGAGCATGCCGATGATGGCTAATGAGGATATGGTCTTTATAGATTCGCAGAAGCTTGTTGATGACATTGAGGACAAACACTTTGTTAACAAATTCTTCTCTAACGTATGGCAGGTCGAGGGCAGTGCCACAGAAAGTGGTCTTCGCAGATGACACGGAGTTTTGCTTTTCTTTTTTGGTTTCTTTGTTGCCCCTTTTTTGGTGAGAACTGGATTGAAAGGAAGAATGAAGATGGTCCATATTCTCCTATTTCTACCGATTTCACTATATTCTTTTAATTTGTTACATGTAAATAGAAGAGGTATTGATATGCAACAAGAGGTTTTTTTTTTTTTTTTGAGAAAACAAGAGAGGATATTGTGCAGGCGAATTAATGAACTCTGGCTGTTCCTGTGACGTTCAGTGTGGCTGGGATGTGTGCCATGGCCTTTATTTCATGGACTGCACATTTCCAAGTCTAACGATTTATGACAAATTTTGTCCTCTTTCTTACTGCCTTTGAATTAACTCAGTTTTCTCTTTTAAGGTTTTTATAATTGTTGTTGGACATTTATCTCTTTGTCCAAAACTTTAACTGAGATAAGATTGATATTCTTTATATCACGTAGAATAACTTGAGGAGAGTTGGCAAGAGAAGTTGTAAGTTCAAAACATAACACCATTTTTGTTAGAGAAACTTCCTCTTGTATTGGAAAGAGGATGCGAGATATCCATTCAATTTTGATATTCTCCATTGCGCGTAAGTAACTTCAAAGATAAGAATAATAGGTCATAGATAAAAGATAGGGAAGGAATAAACTCAGAATAATTCACTTAATTTGGTGCCTTAGATTTTTATAGCATGTTTCGTAATTATATTATCCAAAATTTTTGCTAATGAAAGTTATTGGGTTTGTGTCTTGCATTTGATTAAAAGCATCCAAGCTAAAATATATGACTGGAGTTGAGGATTAGTGCCACATTAGAAACTACGTGGAAATATGGGTGCTTAATATGTGATCGAGATTTAAGACCTAATAAATTGACTTTTTGAGTCAAAATTGTCTGAGTCTTTATTAGTATCTCTCAGCTCGAGCTTATAATACATTGTGACGATTGGGTGAAGCCAAGCATTCGGTGATACAATGGTGCATGTGGATAGCAAGTATAAGACTAGGTGGTTGCTACAGTTTCTTCAACATTAGTTCGGCACATGATGAGTACAATCATAAGGTTTAGCTTTTAAAGGTAGGCCAAAATTTGGGCCCATAGTAGAGCTGATTATACAAAGTTATCTCTAAAGGTTTGCCTGGAAGTTAGACATTGTTAGTGTTTGGAGTGCCTCATATTCATTGGAGAAGAATCAAGGATCAGGTGGAGGTGTTGCAAGATTCAGAGATCAAGCACAAACATATATATAATTTGTGCATATTGATTAGTCGACTAACAGGCATTATGAGTCGACTAGGCTCTAGGCTAGTCGACTAAGACTATACTGGCTACAGCCGACTAGGCCTTACAAACAGAGAGTTGGATTCTTGTATTGTGTTACAGTAGTCGACTAATTTATCAGTATAGTCGACTAATACTTGGTATCAGTCGACTAATTCTTGACCCCAGTCGGCTAATATGGAATCTGACAGTTTCCTAATACGGTTATATTTTCAATTTTTTTAGATTCGGGTCTCCTTCTTCTCTGAGACGGGGCTGATTAGATTGTTGAAGTTTGGGTTGGGCTAGATCATCCTAGATCCTATATAAACCCCTTAGGGCTGGCCTTTTAAAGGTGTGTAAAGAACAAAAGAGATTTTCACCATTGAAAGTTATAGGATGATCCTTGGGAGGGGAATGAAATATATGTGGAGGGACCTTTTCTTTTCTTTTAGATATTGGAGGCCTTAGATTTTTATAGAATGTTAGGTAATTATATTATCCAAAAATTGTGCTAATGAAAGTAACTGGGTTTGTGTCTTGCATTTGATTAAAAGCATCCAAGCTAAAAGATTTGACTGGAGTTGAGGATTACCACATTAGAAACTACATGGAAATATGGGTGATTAATATGTGATCGAGATTTAAGACCTAATAAATTGACTTTTTGAGTCAAAATTGTCTGAGTCTTTAGTAGTATCTCTCAGCTCGAGCTTATAATACATTGTGACGATTTGGTTGAGGCCAAGCATTTGGTGATATAATGGTCTATGTGGATAGCAAGTCTAAGACTAGGTGGTTGCTACAGTTTCTTCAACATGAGTTAGGCACATGCATGATGAGTACAATCATAAGGTTTAGCTTTAAAAGGTAGGCCAAATTTGGGCCCATAGTAGAGCTGATTATACAAAGTTATCTCTAAAGGTTTGCCTGGAAGTTAGACATTGTTAGTATTTGGAGTGCCTCATATTCATTGGAGAAAATCAATTATCAGGTGGAGGTGTTACATGATTCAGAGATCAAGCACGAACATATGCGTGATTTGTGCATATTGATTAGTCGACTAACAGGCATTATTAGTCGACTAGGCTCTAGGCTGGTCGACTAATACTGGCTATAGTCGACTAGGTCTTACAAACAGAGAGTTGGGTTCTCGGATTGTGTTACAGTAGTCGACTAATTTATCAATATAGTCGACTAATACTTGGTATCAATTGACTAATTCTTGACCCCAGTCGGCTAATATGGGATCTGACAGTTTCCTAATACGGTTCTATTTTCAATTTTTTTAGATTCGGGTTTCCTTCTTCTCTGAGGCGGGGCTGATTAGATTGTTGAAGTTTGGGTTGGACTAGGATCATCCTAGATCCTATATAAACCTCTTAGGGTTGGCCTTTTAAAGGCGTGTAAAGAACAAAAGAGATTTCCACCATTGAAAGTTGTAAGAGAGAGATATTCCTATAACTCTTTTAATTTCTTTTCTGTTTTCGATAAAGTTTTCTCCCCTCCTCCCTATGGATATAAGCACATTGTCGAACCACGTTAAATTTGGTATTTCTTGGTTCTTATGATGATTAGTTTCTTTTGCTTGCTAGCGGCAGATTCGCTTTAAAGTTTTCACTATAGAGCCGTTAAATCAGGTTTCTCTATTGTTTGATCCGTGATAAATAACAACAATTAGTATAATAACGATAATTAGCAAGACGACCACGACAACCAAGTTCGAGATAGAAAAATTTGACGTATAGTCTAACTTTATGCTGCGGAAGATGCGAGTAACATCGTTGCTCATAAAGGAGGGCACACACGAGCCCCTGCTTGGTATTGCAAAGAAGCTATCGAAAATGGAGGATGATGTGTGGAACGACATCGTCTTCCGTGCAATGGTGACGATTATACTGTGCCTATCAGACGAGGTCCTCTATAACGTGATGGACGAGAAGATAACTGTGTTGGACCCTAGAGGGGTTAATTGGATCAACAGTAATTAAAATTAAATATACTAGTAATAGGACAAATTGTATAAGAAGACAAACTGGTAGAATCACCCAACCTGATGGTAGGATGACACAGTATGGTGATAGAAGCAACAGGAAGAAGAAAACAACAAAGTAACAGTAAATGCACAACAGATAAAACACAATAATAACAGTAGAGAATGAAATTTTAGGGTAGTTCGGGAAACTTCCTACAATCACCACCTAGAGGTTGTTGGCCCAGAGGCCTTCCACTCTAGTTTTGATGATGATTAACTCATGTAGTTATGTGTACTAATAATCTTGTGATTTTAGTTTCAGATGATTTACCAAGATATTAGTTGGTGATTAGCTTCAACAAAGATGGTTTGGAAGCTTTCACATGGTGATTCAAGAGCCCGAGCGACAAGATCATATATAGCACTCATTGGAGTCAAGCTCGGTGAATCACGGAGGTTTGGATCGAGTCGGCTTGGAGACGGCGCTCTACAAGAAGACATCGGTACCATAGTTTAGTTTTGTGTTTAGATCCAAATTGTAAAGATTAGAATAGTATGATATGCTCAAGTTCACAATACACACGTTTCATGTTTTGAATATTGGTTTTCGGTTTTTCCGTTTTTGGTTTAACCGATCTTGGTTTCATGAATAGATAGATTCAAAACAAGTTTACATGGTTTAATGTATATTAGATTTGGTCTATATATATATGCATGCTTCAACTTTCTAGACAAACTTAGTTTTGACTTACTTATTCATGTGTTTATATTTTGGTATTTTTAACAAAACATATTTTGGAATTTAAAGTCAAAAACATGGATATATATATGTTTCATGTATATAGGATTATATCCATATACATCATGCCTAAATCTTGTTTAATATCATGTTTTTGTATTTGAATGAGTTCTGGACAAAACGTATTTTCAATTCAAAAATCCAAGTTTTAGAAAATATGATTTTTGGTTTTTGGCAAAATTTCTATAACACAAAAATGGTCCATATTGTTTGAAATTTGTGTTGAAATTTTTAACACAAGTTTATATTTTAATGTAAAATGATAAAACTATTTTTGTGTAATTTTAGAAAGTTTAGGGGAATTTTTAGAATTAAAAATAACATGTTTTTCTGATCAGAACTTCCTCTGCCAAGCTAGGTCGGTCGACCGGACGGTCGACCGTACCAAGTAGCCGGTCGACCGTAGCGGTCGACCAACGTGTACAGATACGTGCACGCTGGCTGTCCGATAAGCCGGTCGACCGACTGAGAGCAGGTTGCTCTCGGGTTGCTCCCGGTTGACCGAGCGGTCAACCGGACAGGGAGACGTTTCTCTCTGTTTCTGGGTCCGGTCGACCGCCCGGTCGACTGGTAGCTGCCAGCGGTCAAAAAGTGACCGTTGGCCGGTCGACCGACTGGTCGACCGGTAGTTCATTTTTGGCAGTTTCTGCTGCCAACAGCTATAGATTTCTGGGTGCTATAAATACCCCATTGGAAAGAGGTTTTCCCTAAGATTTTTGGTGCTAATTTTTTCTGACTCTCCAGTGTTTTCACAGCAATCAAAAGAAATTTTTGGGCTTTAAATTGAACAATTTATTTGGTGTTTTTGCTAGGGTTTGGAAAATCAAAGAAAAGGGTTTTTGGGAAAAGTGTTTGATTTAACTTCTTTATCTTGGTTTCTAGTTTTTTCCAAGGATTTTCTTTGAGTTTTTTATTTCCATTCCTTTGGTTTTTCTCCACACTTGAGCTACATCTAATATCTTATTCTATAGGATCTTTGTGTGAGAAAAGAGATTGTTTGTGGTCTTTTGATCACCAAGTTGTAAACCCTATCTTAGCTTGGCTTTGTGCCTTTCCCTCATTGTGTTGAGGAGGTTATGCTATTGGGTTGTATCCCTCAAGGTGTGAGGTGATCCTTGTGTAAGCTTTGTGCTAGTCGCTCAAGTTGTGAGGTGATTGTTTGTTGGCTTGGTGTTGTGCGTCAAGGAGGAGGTTGTGTTTGTAAGGAGAGGAGTTGGGTACTCCTTGTGATTGTATTGCCCAAAATCCTCGGTGGAGGTTCCCTTTGTGGGAGTCCTGTGTGGACAAGCTAGTAGATTAGAAATCCTTCTCGGTGAAGGCGGGGACGTTGAGATGAGTGCTCGAACCTCAAAACATATCTTGTTGTTTGCGCTTGATCCATTGACTCTTACTCACTCTCTCTTTATTGTGCCTGATTGGTATTCACAAGGTATGTGATGTTAATTGTACAAGAATCAGGTATTTAAGAGATGGTTTAGGGTTTAGAATTCACCTTTGATCTTGTTTACTTTGAATATGTAAGAATTATACCTTGTTTCAATCTTTCGTTATAGCAAGTAGCTAAAACGAGTCGTACCACGAGGAGAGCAAGCGTAGAAGCTTTCACGATACTAGTGAGACAAGAAACAATACTCTTCTTTGTTAATCACACAAGAGAAAACAATATACAAGAAGTTGAGGATTGGTGGTGGTGCATTGTGAAAAAGAAGTGCAATGAATGAAGTGTGATGAAGTAAAGAAAAGAAAAGAATACTAGAATGAAATGTGTAAACTCTCTTGATTAGAAAGATGCATGGCTAGCATTACTCAACCTCCTTGCTAACATACTACCTCTTTTGTTGATTGCAATATTGTCTCATCAAGAATCATAGACAATTGAAAAGTACTTGCATGTTTCAAGTGTGGTATTCTTTCTTTGAAGACTTAGTGTTCCTTTTAGTGAGTTAACTAGAATGCTCTTCTTGAATACTAGGTTCTCTTACTAGGTGTGCAATGAGGAAATATAGGCTTGGTACTCATTTAATGCAAAGGTTAGAAGAATCAAACTCTTTAGGACTTCAAAGCTTAACTACAAAGTTAGCTTGAAGTGCTTGAGTTGTTCTTGCTACTCAAATGACACAATCAATGGTAATCCATCCTTTTGATCCAATCAAATGCTCTTTATAAGAGATACACAATTCATCTAGAGATCTTACAAGCAATCACCAAAGGATACAACATACTCCATTAGAATTTACAAGAAACTTGAAATCATACAAGAATTGAAGTTACAATCAACTAGAGCTAGTAGTAGCTAGGTGAGATTAGCTAGCCATGCATTCAAGAAACTAGCCCTCCATTACTCTAACAAGAAAGCTATAATTCTCCATGGAAATCAAAGATCTAAACAACTCAACTAGAATTAAACTCGAACTAGAAATTGAATGCAAGAATTAAAAGCATAAGAAGAGAAAGCATACTCAATTCTAGTAAAAAGAAGATGAGAGCTCCATTGAATCTTTGCTTCAAGGTTGTCACAAGTCTTGATTACAATCTCTCAAAGTGAAGAACTCTCTCTCAATTTAACTAGAGATCAAGGAGGAAGGAGAAGAGAACTCAAATCCTAAAACAAAAATTACAACTAATCCAAAATTTTTCTCTCTCTCTTCACTGGAGCTCGCGCAGGTCTCTGCCCAGGTATTTATAGGCAAATTTGAGAATCTTATCAGATCTTGACCGTTGGCACGAAATCCTAGGCTCAACGGCCTCTGGATTGCCGCGGCGGCGCGGCATGGGCGCGGCACGGTTGCGGCCGTTGAGTCCAGATTTTCTGTTGGGATCTGGTGGTTAGGTCGTTGGCCATGTGGGCTGGTTAGATTCTCCACTTGGCGCTCAGATCCTGGTGAGATCTGATTTGATCTTGGGCTAATTTTTAATTAACCCCCTTAATTATCACTAATTAAGGTGGTTAATTACTTTTCCTCTTTAAAGTGGAGATCTGCAAAAATAGAGAGAATATGAGTTAAAAATCACATTTAATATATAATATGCAAGGTATAAGGGTGGTATAAAATGCAAATATGGATACTAATCACACCCCCATACCTAGCTTTTGCTCGTCCTCGAGCAAAAATAAAAGAAAAAGAAAGAAAAATCCTAACTAATTATTACACCACTTTCGTAGGTGACACGATTGCACTGAGCACGTGCAACAAGCCGTTAAACCTCTAGGTTACCCTAGAGGAGGAGTGTTG
This sequence comes from Agave tequilana, assembly GCA_038442645.1. Taxonomy (NCBI): domain Eukaryota; kingdom Viridiplantae; phylum Streptophyta; class Magnoliopsida; order Asparagales; family Asparagaceae; genus Agave; species Agave tequilana. Next base: position 136,479 of record JAVJIF010032673.1, read on the forward strand.
TCTCCTGAGGGTTTTCAGCGGATTACACCCACAAAATCCAAAAAGAAAATAAAAGGGGTTAGTGAAATTTTTGATCCATGCTTTAAAGATTTTAATTTGACCTATAGGTTTCAGGTTACTCTTAACTTTTCATTCCTTTTATAAGTATCTAATTGGAGTATTGTTTTCATTTTAGGTTAAGATTTTCGGGAAAAGATAAAAAACCTGATTCTGCATCAATCTTAGGATATTTACATCTATAAATATGAAGGATCTCTCTCAGACTAAGTTCATTTATTTACTTATATGTATAATATATTTTTTTTTTTTTTTTTTTTTTTTTTATATATGTGTATATACAATGTTTATTTATTTACATTCCCTTATCATCCTTAGTTTCCTAGTCTACCCATGTAGCGAGCTTCTTACCGATGACTCCCAGACCAGACGGTCTTAGGGCACCAGATGAGAATACATCCCTCGGGTTCGAAGACTCGAGTAAACTAGGTCACTTAGGAATCTAAGGACTTAACCACTTTTAGGCGTGACCGGTAATGCTTCCTGAGGCACGACTAACCAGCTTAATCAGTGGCTAAGTATTTATTCTCACTTTTAGGCGTGACCGGCAATGCTTCATGAGGCACGGCCAACCAGCTTAATCGGTGATTTTTTTCTTTTTTCTTTTTTTTTTTTTTTTTTTCTTATTTATATACACACTTTTTTTTTTTTTTATTTTATTTATTATATATATGCAAATAAAGTCACTAAGTCTTTGATTATTCCTTCAATATGTTCAATGTTCATATCTAAAGAAAGAATTGAAATCAAGTAATTTTTCTAATCCTTTATTACTTAACCTAAAAATCTAACAAAACTCTTCTTTTCAACTTATAATTAGAAATCCTAGTTAAGAGCTTCCTTAATCCCTAAATTTCAAATTAGATTCTTTAAACATGGATCAAAGAATTTCTTCTTTTTTTTTTTTTTTTTATATTTTTCTAAAAGGAAAGATAAAATCTAAAAAGAAAGTGGAAAATCTAGAGAAAAAAAAAAAATCTAATAAAAAAAATAAAAAAAAAAATAAAAAACCTAACAAGAAAATGAAAAATCCTAAGTTAGTATCTACCCCCCCATACCTATCTCATGCATCGTCCTCGATGTATGCAAGATAAAAAGAATGCATGAAACAGGTAAAAGGTGAAAAGTCACTCCCTCCTCCTTTTTGGAACCGATGTGGTGCTCGGCCCAGCTGATTGTGTCCTCCTTAATGTCGCCTCAATAGTATCTAGCCTAGAGGATTGCTCCTCTAACCTGGAAGATTGCTCCTCCACCTTCTTTCTCAGCCTTACCTGACCTCTAAATATTTTCTTCATGCCCTTCCAGATAGTGGACATGAAGGCTCGCGAATCAGTGGGTGGTTCCTGTCTCCAAAATTGAGACTCGTCTACCTCCTCTACATTTTCCTCCGAAGAGGATTCCGCAGGAATATCTTCTGGTTGGGCACTAGGTGTCCAGAGGGTGTGTAAGCAGCCAGTGTATGCACTGGTGGGTTTCTCTGCTACAACATACACTCGATCAAAGGAGGCAAATACATCGTCTGAAATAAAGTCTTTACACAAACGTGTAATCAAGACGGGATGAGAAAATTTTGCTCCGCGAGTGCGAGAGGAGTTATCAAGTATGGCATGAAAAATAGCCCGATTTAAACAGACCGTGTGTGTGTAAGTCATGAGATCATGAATGATTTGTAATACAGGTCTGTTGAAAGATGTGGTATGATCTAATCCAAAAATATTGCGTTGGAGCCAACGTCCAACACAATGTACATTCCTGAATGTGGATTGGGCTTTGAGCCCACGGTCTTGTTCAGTGCAACGGTCTCCCATGATAAACATGTAATCAATAAGTGGCAAAGGTTCAGTGTAATGGGGATGAATGGGCACAGCAGTGATATCGGAAATGAGTGGAATGGTGACAATGATGTCACCAAATGGCATATGAACCGTGAATTCATTAGTGTCAAAGTTAATAGATGCACGATCTAATGTGTCATAGAATGTATTGACCAAAGTAGGGCAATAATATGCATCATCGTTCTGGATATCATAAAGTAAAGAAGACCAATTCCACGCATGTATACGATCTAAAAATATATGCCCGAATCCCCTTTGATTATTCAAAATTTGACAGAAATCCCTTTCCACAAAAAAACTAGGAGCCATAATTAACAATGCAAATTAGAGTAATGAACAAGAGATCAAACCACCCCCGGATTAACTTGGGGGGAAACCAAAAAGACTGGTGCAGAATGCACAGAGAGAGCCTCGGGAAAACTGGATCTGTATCTGTCTCCAGAGAACGAAAACAGTCGATCTAGGCTTTTCCGGCGCGCCTGATCTGACAGAGATGCCGCGGTGGCGCGGCAGGGGCGCGGCGGATTGGTGGAATTTGGGGATCAGAACTTGGGGGCAGGTCGGCTATGGAGGAAGCTCTTTAGATCTGAAGAGATATTCTCGGGAGAGTGGAAATGAATGAGGGAGGAGATGTTTTATAAAGGAAAGAAAAAGTGGGACTTCCAAAAGTACCCCTAGGTCAAATCTTGAATTACAACCCTTGGTCAAAATGTTTTGAATATGAAAGGAATCCTAGGGTTTGAAATTCTGTTCAAAAATCCAAAAAAAAAAAAAAAAAAAAAAAATTTTTTTATTTACAAAATGTAAAAGAGAAATATTTACAAAAGAGGTCCCCAAATGATTTTCAAGAGAATGCATGGGAAAATATACAGATGGAAAAGTCACAAATAAATTGGGTCAGAAAGACCCAATTCGTGAGCGTCTTGTGACAATGACTCCGTGGTGAAAAATGGCTTTAAACGTTGTCCGTTTACAGTGAATTTATTGCCATTGGATGGATCAAGAATCTCGACTGCTCCGTGAGAAAAGACAGTCTGCACAATAAAAGGTCCTGACCACCTGGTACGTAGCTTACCAGGGAAAAGGTGGAGTCGAGAATTGTATAACAGAACCTGTTGACCGACAACAAAAATCTTTCTGTGAATGGCTTTGTCGTGAAACAGCTTGGTCCTGTGCTTTGTGATCCGAGCATTATCGTATACCTCATTTCGTAACTCTTCCAGCTCGGATAATTGTAGCTTCCTGAGAACACCGGCTTTATCCAAATCAAGATTTAGTTGCTTTAAAGCCCATAGTGCACGGTGTTCTAACTCAACGGGCAAGTGACATGCTTTTCCAAATATAACTCGGTACGGAGACATACCAAGGACAGTCTTGTAAGCGGTCCTGTATGCCCATAAGGCATCAGTCAGTTTGACGGACCAATCCTTACGATTCTGTCCTACGGTCTTCTCCAGAATGAGTTTTATCTGTCTGTTTGTGACCTCAACTTGCCCATTGGTCTGAGGATGATAAGCCGTGGACAATTTATGAGTAATGGAATATTTCCGCATCAAGGCTTCAAAAGCCCTATTGCAGAAGTGACTCCCATTGTCGCTCAATATCGCACGGGGGGCTCCGAAGCGTGAAATGATGTACTCTCTTAAAAATTTAATGACAACTTGGTTGTCATTAGTCCGTGTAGGAATCGCTTCAGCCCACTTGGAAACATAATCTACGGCTACCAAGATGTATTGGTTGCCGTAGGACAGAGGAAAGGGTCCCATGAAATCAATGCCCCAGAGGTCAAAAATTTCGACTTCCAAAATGGGTGTGAGGGGCATCATGTTCTTTTGAGTAATCCGACCCGTCATCTGACATCTATCACAAAGCTTGCAAAAGGTAAAGGCATCCTTAAAGAGAGTGGGCCAGTAGAATCCACTCTGGAGCACTTTTTCCGCAGTTTTTCGTGGACCAAAGTGTCCACCGCAAGCTAACTTGTGACAGAATGTCAAGACACTCTGATGTTCATCCTCCGGAAGGCATCTTCGAATAATTTGGTCAGGACAGTACTTGAATAGATACGGTTCATCCCAAAAGAAAAACCGCATCCGGCAACGGCGCCAAAAATTGATCGTGTAGGGAAGTAGCACTCAAAATATGTATTATCTATGAATCAATTGAAATGCTTAAATGTGCTTAATATACCCACGATACTACCGTTATAGCGTTGGCTCAACGGGTCGAATCCACGGGAAGAGCTAGCGATGGAAGCTTTACACGTATGGTAGTGAAGTGATAAAACTAGTATCCTTCTCTTGATTATAAACTTAGTGAAGCAAATGCAAAAGAAACCAAAAGAAGATGGATATGTTCATGTGGAAGTGGAAAAGAAATCAAGAAGTGGTGTGGATATTGTATTCACAAGAAAAGAACAAGAAACTTAAAGAAAGCAATCCAAGACTAGCTTACCTTGCTAGCTTGCCAAAGCTTACCAAACTCCTTGATAATGAAAGCTTTGCCTAACGTTGTCACTCCGTTGGCTTAGAATTCCTCTCACGTGTTGACCTAATTACTTTCTCATTTGCAAGATGGTGGTTTAACCATCGGAGAAGAGAAGATCATACACTTGCAAGATTAACAAAAGCAATCACCCATGAGTAGTGAAGTGGCTAAGCTAGTGGTTAAACTAATACATGGAATGAAAATCTAGCTACAAGAAGCCATTAAAGAACTAAAACAAAGCTTGAAGTAAATTGCATGAAATAAAGAAAGCAAGTAAGAAAGCATGTAAAGAAAGCAAGAAACTAGAATCAAACTCAAGTAGAGGAATGGAGGATGGATCAATCCTTGCATAGCTTCAATTGTCACCATTGATCATTACAAGCTCTCTCCCTCACAATCACTCTCTTTTGTAATGAAATCTAGGGATAGAGAAGAGGAGGGATCTACAAGAAATAAACCTAGAGAAAATACATGAAAATTACAACTAATGAACTAAACTCCTCTCTTCTATGATCAGTCCCAGCTCGCAGGTGATAGTCCAGTATTTATAGCAGATCTGAGAAGCCTCTGGAGAGAATTCTGTTACCACAAAATCCGGAGCCAAACAACCACCAGATTGCCGCGCCCCTTGCCGCGCCCCGCGGCAATCTTATGGCCGTTGGATCTGATCTTTCTGGTAGAGATTGGTTAGGAGTTGGTTATCCACGTGGCATGGTTAGTTTCTTCGTTTGTTGCGAGGATCTCTCTGGATCTGGAGTGAGATTTGACTTTATCTTGGATCTTTAACTAATCACCTTAATTATTGCTAATTAAGGTAATTAATTACTTTATCTCCTTTTAATTGTGTACCTGCAAATAAGTAGAGAAGAGGATTAAAAATCATATATTTAGTTGTATTATGCATGGGGAATATGATATAAAATATGCAATATTGGATACTAATCAAGAGGCGTCACACATAATCTCAAAAGGTTTGGTCCAATCTGGTGCAGAAATTATCGGAGCTGAGACAAGTCTACTTTTAAGCTCTTTCCATGACTTTCGACATTCTTCATCAAAGATAAAGGGTACATCCTTCCCTAAGAGATTTGTCAAAGGTCTTGCAATGTTGCTAAACCCTTGAATGAATCTTCTATAGAAACCAGCGTGCCCTAAGAATGATCTAATGTCCTTTAAGCATTGTGGTTCAGTGAGCTTCATTATGACTTCCACCTTAGATTTGTCCACCTCGATTCCTATTCGTGATACCTTGTGCCCAAGTACTATTCCTTGCTTGACCATGAAATAACACTTTTCCCAGTTAAGTGTCAAATTTTTCTCCATGCATCGTTGTAAAACAAGCTTCAGATGGTACAAGCATTGCTCAAAAGAATCCCCATAAATTGAAAAGTCATCCATGAAAATTTCCAAAAATTTCTCCACCATGTCCGAGAACAGGCTCAACATGCAACGTTGAAATGTTGCTGGAGCATTGCAAAGGCCGAAGGGCATCCTACGGTAAGCAAATGTTCCAAAGGGACAGGTGAAGGTAGTCTTATCTTGGTCCTCGGGAGCGATTGGGATTTGGTTATATCCTGAATATCCATCCAGGAAACAGTAATATTCGTGTCCCGCCAATCTCTCCAACATTTGATCGATGAATGGAAGTGGAAAGTGGTCCTTACGTGTGGCGGTGTTTAACTTCCTGTAATCAATACAAACTCGAATCTTCGTTGGAAGACGTGTTTGTATCAATTCTTTATTCTCATTTTCCACCACAGTAAATCCAGCTTTCTTAGGCACAGCGTGGACTGGACTTACCCATTGACTATCAGATATGGGATAGATAATCCCATTGTCCAATAGTTTCAAAATCTCAGATCTAACAGCTTCTTGCATAATGGGGTTAAGTCTCCGCTGTGGGTCTCTTTTCGGTTTAGCATCTTCCGTCAGATGAATTCTTTGTTGAACAATGGAAGGACTAATCCCTTTGATATCAGCCATGGTCCAACCAATGGCTTCTCTATTTTCCCTTAACACAGTCAGAAGGTCCTCTTCTTGTTGCTTAGTAAGATTTGATGCAATGATTACCGGAAAAGATTCCTCCTCATCCAAGTACTTGTACTTGAGATGATTGGGAAGAGCTTTAAGCTCAGAAGAAGGGACAGGATCTATAACAGGTTGCTCATGGTGCAAGGGAAGAATAGGTGTGGAATTAGTAGTCCTTTCAACAGTTGATCCAACAATCTGATCAAGAGTTAGGTCATCCGACTCCAACTCAAACTCTTCTTCAGACTCATACTCAATTTCCTCCACATGTTCACTGGTCAATCCTTCAATCAAGTTCACATCAAAAGACTCATTGCTCACATCCCTTGGCTGCTTCCCTAGATGGAAGACATTCACCTCCTTCGTCATATCTCCGAACGTCAGCCGCATTGATCCATTTCTATAATTGATTATCGCATTCGCAGTGGCTAAGAAAGGACGTCCGAGAATGACGGGTGTTTGTGCTCTGTGATTTTGTACAGGTTGTGTTTCTAAAACAACAAAATCCACGGGGTAAATGAATTCCCCGACCCGTATCAAAACATCTGTAATTTCCCCCTTAGGAATCTTTACAGAGCGGTCAGCCAACTGAATAGTCATCTGGGTAGGACGAAGGTTGCCTAACCCTAACTGCTGATATACGGAAAAGGGGAGAAGATTGATGCTCGCGCCCAAGTCTAGCAAAGCCCTATTTATGGTGGTCTGCCCTATGATGCAAGAAATGATAGGGCTCCCTGGATCTTTGTACTTCACAGGGATCGGACCATTGAGTAGTTCACTTAAGTTGGAAGCCAAAAAGACTTTCTTAGGGACATTTGCTTTTCTCTTTTTAGTACACATTTCTTTCAAAAACTTGGCGTAAGATGGAACTTGTTGAATGGCATCTAAGAGAGGGATATTGATTTGTACTTGATTGAATATCTCTCTTATCTTCTCCATGTGAGCATTCATCTTATGGTTTGTGAGCCTATTTGGGAATGGGACAATAGGCTTATATATTTGCTCATCAACTTTCTCTTTTCCTTTAGACTGGGACGTGGATGGTTGTGTGCTTGAAGAAGGATTGTCTTGCAAAGGCTGGATTGGAACAGAAGGTGGTGGCATTGGCAAAGATTTGGGAGAATGATTCGAAACCTTATTATCTACATGTTTCCCAGACCTAAGGATTTGAATGGCTTGACATTGGCTTTGGCTGGGTCCCAAGTCTTCAACTTCGTGCAGAGGAAAATGGGCTTTGGGATTTGGTACAGGTTGGCTAGGCAGCATTCCTTTTTGCCTTTCGGTAAAAGAGTTAGCCAACTGCCCTATCTGAATTTGCAATTTGTTCATGTCCTGCTGCTGATTGTTCATCATTGCAGCTTGGGTCTTAGATAAGGTCTCTATCATTTTCTCCAACTCAGAAATTTTCTTGTCTGAAGGATTGGGTGGTGGATGTTGTTGATACTGGGGTTGAAAATTTGCTTGGTATGGCACAGGATTTTGATAGGATTGGAATCTTGGGGGGCTCTGGTATGAATGAACATTTGGTGGGTTCTGGTGATAAGTCGGTGGATGAGACTGAGCAGGGTATTGTTGTGGAAATAGTTGTCTCGGCTGCTCAGGTCCAGACTGACTCCAAGAGAAGTTTGGATGATTACGCCATCCAGGATTATAGGTTTTGGAGTAAGGATTGTAAGTGGGTCTGGTGTATGCGGCATTTGTACTCTCCTGAAACATTTGAGTTTGATAAATTGGACACTCCTCAAACAGATGATTCAGATCATGGCAGTAGGTACAACCCGGATTATCCACAGGTGATGGGTTGACCTGATTCACAGCAGAGTTTTCCCTGGACTCTAGCAATTCAATCCTCTTCATCAACTGAGTTATCTTAGCTTCTGCAGCTATCGAGGATCCTATAGAATGTAAACCAGTTCTGAAAGTTGTGGGTGTGGGTTTCTCAGGACATGACTCCCACTGGATTGTCTTTTCCGCTAAGGCCTCAAAAAGATCCCAACCCTGATCTTCATCCTTCTTTAAGAATTCTCCTTGACACATGGTTTCAAGGAGCGTCTTAGTCTGATAATCAAGCCCATCATAGATAATCTGGCACTGACGCCATTTTTCTATACCGTGATGGGGACACAGGGCTACTAGGTCTTTGAAGCGCTCAAAATACTTCCAAAACGGTTCATTGGCTTCTTGTTTGAACTGCATTATATTCTTCCTCATAATGGCTGTCTTATGGATAGGATAAAACTTTTTAAGAAAGACCTTAACGAAATCATCCCAAGAAGAAATCGAGCTAACTGGGAGATTATAAAGCCACTTCTTAGCGATATCCTTAAGTGCAAAGGGGATGAATCTAAGTCTGACAGCATCATCGGTAAGCTGGGAAATCCTCATCATAAGGCATACTTCTTCAAACTCTCGGATGAAGAAGTATGCATCCTCAGATTCAAGGCCATGGAATCGTGGAAGTGTGTTTATGAACTGGGGCTTCAACTCAAAATTATTTCCATTAGTGTTCGGGAGGAGAATACAAGATGGAAGTGATGTGCGGATAGGATAGAACTTGTCTTGCAACGACACGTTGGTAGTCATGATTGTGTCGAGTGGTGGTGTATGTGGCAGTGTAGGAACTCTCACAAGCCTCGCAGAATTAGGATCTCTATACCACTCTTGCATACAATTACACAATCAACGTGCACCTTTCACACAAGCGAAAAATGAAAAATAACACTCAAGAAAAAGAAAAAAAAATCAATCCAAGCTTTCTAGGTTTCCTGGACCTATACGACTCCTAACGATAGATCGTCCACAGGAGGTTTGGTGTGGACATTGACTATAAGCAAATCGGCCAGGGAAGGGTAAAGTTGTTGGGGGTTTTCCGTCAGAGACGTTCCTTAATTAAGTAACCAACAACCTTCGGGCTTTCGGCCCTCAACCCCTTTCCTAGACACCGATTTTACAAAAGTCACTTTCCAACACTTTTTCCCCTTAGGATAATCTTCTAAGTGAGTCCGGATGTCCCTAGGGCCAGCGTCTAGAAATTTTTAATTAGAAGCTTAGGATTGTGAGTACGTGGGGAAAATAGTTTGTGGGCTAAGGAAGGGGTGATAAAATCCCCACCTTATCTTTTTTATGGGATTTGCCCTTAGAATCAATTAGTGCAAGTGTACGATATCAACAAACAAGGTTCACTCAAAGCGTAATTAAATCAAACAATGAGTGAGTCCTAGTCTATATGCTATGCTTACGTACCTTGTCCTACGCGCTCTTCAACAGTAAAAGTAAAGAAATTGAAAGACACGTGCCTAGAGATGCAAATGTCTAAACAATTTTTTTAACTTGCAACAAATTTTTTACTGTTGATTAGCAGATATCAGGTGAAGCAAACAGAATTTAAAATATAGCAGCAGCTGTATTTTGCAGAGAAGCAAGCCCTGCAGAAAAATGGTCAGTAGTGAACTCCTCTTTGCCGCAATTCTGCGGCAAAAGCCCAGAAATTGCGGCAATTTGGAGAGATCCTGGTCTCTGCTTTCGAGAGCAGAGGCCCAGGTCCGCTTATATGTCACTGCTATGCAAGATTTGCTGTTTCTTCAACCTGTAACCTGCAACAGAGAAGAGACTTCGTATTAGTTCTTCACTTTTCAACCAAAAACCGTTGCTCTCCCCGGCAACGGCGCCAAAAATTGATTGGGAAAAAGAGTTGTGTAGAGTGTTAGCACAAATATGTAACAAAGAGATGAAGGTTAGAATCCACCTTGGTGCTAAGTCCACTTCACAAATGTATTTAAAGATTGATTTACCCTTTCCAATCTCCGATATAGTAAATGGCTATACCGGGTCGATCTTCTGGGAGAGCTAGCGATGGAAGCGTTACGGTTTTCAAGTGAAGCAAGAAGACGAAGAATCTTCTATGTAATTACACAAGTGCAAGAAGAAAAGAAGTGGTGATTGTGTACATCATGGAAAAAGAAATCAAAAAGAACTTGTGTGAAGTGTGTTGTAAAGAAAGAGAAACTAGTAAAGAAAGTGTTGGAAAAACTTTTAGATGATAAGATACATGGCTAGCTAACTTTACCTCAATGCTAACTTACTATACTCAATGGTGATGCTTTATTGCCTCGTATTGACTCATTGGCAATTGATATAACTTGCTTGTTTGTTCAAGTTCTTTACCTTCTTGAAGATGAGTGTTCTCTTGTTCTAGCTTGAAGCCTCACAATGAGTCATTGGCTCTCTTAGATAGATGTTCAATTGATGAAATCTAGAAGTGACACTCAAGGATGCTAAAAAGAAGATACAACGTTCATTCAAACATTCAAGACATAACAACAACTAGTAGCTTGAAGTAGGGAAGTTGTTCTTACAAGTAGCATATGTAGGTGAACCATCTTCATGTTCCATCAAAGGCTCTTGTTCTAGACAAGGCTCTAAATGAGGCACACATGAGTCATAGGTGGTATGAACAAGCAATTGTCAAGAGAAATCAACTCTACTTTCTTGGTAAGTTATAGAAGTGATCACAATGCAAGTATAAAGATAGCATCATCCAAGGAGATAGAAGTTAGCTAGGCAAGTTCTTAGCTAGCCATGCAATAAAGATTTAGCTAGCCATTACACTACAAACAACACAACTATTCATGAAGTAAAGCAACAAAACACAAGCAATAGAGATGAACTAGAATCAAAGCAAGAATTTAAAGCAAGGTAAAGTAAAGCATACTAGAGTTTGCAAAGAGATGAATGGAGCTCTTTTGATTAATCCTTGGCCACAAGAATGTCACTTCCTTGGTACAAGCTCTCAAACAGCACTCTCTCTCTCACTTTGTCAAGATCTCTAGGAGGAAGAAGATGAAGTCTAAAAAATCTAGGAGAAAGCAAAAATACAAGAATTTTCCCCTATTTTCTTCTCTCTCTTCTCTATCTCGCGTGTACAGCCCTGGTCCTCTATTTATAGCCATAAGTGAGAAGCTTCGAGAGTCCTGGCCGTTACCACAAAATCCGGGCTCCAACGGCCTCCAAACGGCCGCAGATCCGCTGGAAAATCCCCGTTTTGGCGGCAAAATCTGGGCCGTTGAGCCCAGATTTTCTGTTACGATCTGGTTGTTAGTTGGTTAGCCACGTGGCCATCTGGAATCTTCAATGGGCGCGCGGATCTCAACTGAATCCAAATTTAAATCTTGGCTCTTTTGGGATTATGGATTTAATCACTTTTAATTATTGCTAATTAAAGTGATTAATTGGCTTCTTCTCTTTTAAGTTGTGGACCTGTAAAAATAGAGAGAAAATGGGTAAGAAATCACATATTATTTACAAAATGCATAGTATGAAAGTGGTAAAATATGTAAATATGTAGAACAATCAATTCCTCTTCCCTCCGTCATACTCCAACAAACTCAAGGAGTTCATCTCTCTTGTATGAACGTAGGGAGTTCACCTCCCTTGGGCAACCTCAGGAAGTTTGCCTCCCTCGAGCGAGTTAAAGTGGTTCATCCCTTTTGGCGAACCAAGGAGGTTCGGCTCCCTGGGAAGCTAAGAGGGTTCACCTCCCTGGGTGAAGCTAGGAAGGTTCGCCTCACTAGGTGAGACTAGTGGGTATATCCCCCTTAAGTGAATCCAAGGGATTCGCCTCACTGGGTGAAGTTAGAGAGCTTGCCTCTCTTGGTGAAGCTAGGGAACACAACTCCCTTGGCAGTGCTAGGGAACTTGTTTTCATTGGTGAAGCTAGGGGGATCAATTTCCTTGGCAGAGCTAGGGAACTTGTTTCCCTTGGCGGAGCTAAGGAACATAACTCCCTTGGCAGAGCTAGGGAGGTTGTTTCCCTTGGTGAAACTAGGGAACTTAACTCCCTTGGCGGAGCTAAAGAACTTGTTTTCCTTAGTGGAGCTAGGGTACTTGTTTCCCTTATCAGAACTAGGGAAGTTGTTTTCCTTCGCGAAGCTAGGGAACATAACTCCCTTGGCAGAGCTAGGGAAGTTGTTTTCCTTGGCGGAGCTAGAGAACGCAACTCCCTTAGCGGATCTAGAGAAGTTGTTTCCCCTATCTAAGCTAGGGAACTCAACTCCCTTGGCAGAGCTATAGAAGTTATTTCCCTTAGACAAACCTAGGGAGTTTATCTCCCTTGTGGTTTTGCTCCACCAAGATTAGAAACTTTAAAGTTTCTTTCTGACGAGGCTATGCCTCTGATCTTTCATATTCAGTTTTGTTTTACTAACATGCTTTTCTTTCTTTTTGCAGCACACTATACAACCATGCCTTTGAATGGCCTCTTCAGCTCCGCTCAGGGGATAGATGGGAACGTTCACTTTCAGTTTGAAGGACAGACTTCCCTCTTCAGCAAAAGAGCACTCCGTAATGAAATGCATTGATTCTCAAAGGGGATCGACGTATCCTGAGGATTATATATCTACCACAGCATTCGAAGGCGGCAACAGGGTGGTGCTCCAAAAGTTGGCATTTATGTTTGAGATGCGGATCCAGATTCCAACCAACAACTATTAGCCAGAGAAGACCAATGGATATTTAAAATAGGGAAAGATAAATACTATCTCCCATCGAGCAAGCATCACTTTCCACTCCCATTTTTTCAGTCAGTGTCAATGGAGAGAAAGATGGCATGATAGTTGACTCGGAGCACAGACTTAGTGCATGTGGGCATCCTAACTCCACAAGACTATAATCAGTCAGGGCCTCTTCAACTTGTGATTTGTCTATATCTCGATCTCGTCGGTAAGGACATATCGGCTGGAAGGAACCCGATGATGGCGCGAACTTTCCTGAACTAATTTATCAAGCCTGACGACAACTACCCAGCAATAGATTTCAGGACACTGGGTTAGGTCCACTCAACAAAGAAGCAATGGTGGCGCCAGTTGACTAAATATGTCCTGGACCAATTCAGTGGCAAATTGGAGAGGTTGGGGCTATATGAAGCCATCAGAGACACTTACTATGGGATAGAAGTCAGTGTGCCTAACTTCTACGCCATCTTGGAGCTGTATTGTTCATCCACCGGGGTGATCTTCACTCCGGTTGGGAGTTGGGGTTGGTTCTACATGAGATGTGGGAGGTATCAAAGCTCCTAATGGGTTATCTTCCTTATAAGGAGTATTTCCCATACCCCAAGAGCTGCAACAACTGAGCTCTCAACATGAAGCTCTATACGAGACATTTTGTGAGCTGATGTGCCACTTTCAGATAAGTCTCAACACCCGCAGTATCCAAGGGAATGTTAATGGGCTGAGGAGCTTGGCAAATTACTTGTTTCCTCACCTGGATAGCTTTCCGGAGGAATCCATGCCCCGGTTCCTGACGCTAAGATTGAGGCACGGATGGCTACCAGCGAGTGCGGTGATGTCATTTTGGAGGAAGACGATAGAGTATATGAGAAGGGTGGCTCTTTCAAGAGTTACCATCATTAGGCACATCTGCCTTTTTCTCGTCCAGCCAAACTAACTCTATATGGTTGAAGTGGTGCATGGTTACATCTTCTCCAAGTGATGGGATCTCCCCTATGGCTCTTTTCCTGTCGCTAACTAGTCTATGGACGTAGACTTGGAATGCTTCTGGCTATGGTCTCCAGCATCCAACATGGGCTCCGAACACTAGTGGATGCGTTCTGCTGGGAGGGTACTTTAAAGAAGACAGTGAAGGAGATTGTTGTCCCCAAAGATGGACCATGTCCGAGAGCACTAGTGGATGCAATCTGCTAGGAGGGTACTTTAAAGAAGATGGTGAAGGAGATTATTGTCCCACAAGATGGACTTATCCGAGGATCAATCTTCCATACACCTACTTGATGGCATGGTTCGCAATGCATTGTCTATCACTGATCAAGCCTAGGGAAGAGCTGCCAGAAGGCGCCCAGTTTTCCATCCTTCATCATTTTAAGGACTTGTGCCGGAGACAAATTTCGTGGTAGGAATCTAGAAGATGGTGCGCCGCCCTGACAACTACAGTCTTTTTTGGTGTTTTCCCAATATTCCACGCATGGAATACGATAAAGAGTTTAGAGATGAAGGGGCCCGCCAATCGTTGCCTGGGCATGATACTTTCAAATGGCTTGCTAGCATTCAACCATCCCATCTGTTGTATCATTGTGGGGAAGTATGCTTCTTGGAGCCTTATATGCTGAGCAGGATTGCTCGACAATTCAGATATGACCAATTATATGTCGGCAATCCTAATCCTCGCCTGGGGCAGCCCGGCAGCTTGTTTGGTGCACCTAAGCTTAGAGATATTTTGTCACTGGCTGCACAAGGGTGCATTTTAGTATACCTCTGTGGGTCCTCAATCTTTTGATGAGCCTGAGATTCTGTCAAATGGTACCACATCTCTGACTTTTATGTACCAGAATTTTGCATCAATGGATCCGGACTCAACTTGATCGCTGCCCTCTTGAAGAGGAAAGTGGACGATCACAAGCAGGGCAAACGAGTCTGGGTAGCAGGCTTGCAAGAATTTGAGGCCCCTAGTGGCGTCAGAAGAAGAATGCCAGCTCACTAGGGAAGATGTTAGGGAGGTTGATAAGGGCTTTGATGAGGAAGAAGATGAAGAAGACTCTGACATCCAGTTCAAGCGAAAGTGGAAGGAGTTTTCTCCCCGTGGGCCTCAAAGAAAGAAAAAAGTAGTGAGGATGGTTCCTCGAAGCTCGTTGGTGAAACTGATGTTATGCAGGAGGCTTCTTCAGCTGGGAATAAAGGATCGACACCATTCATTCCTCCCTCTGATTCCTTGATCATCGGATCACGTATTTTGGAGGAGACCAAATGGGAAGCCAAGCAGGCTTAAGATAAGCTGCCTTCACCTTTCTTTACATTGTTTTTTTCTTTTCATTTCTGTAACTAATTTACTTTTTGTCTTGGATGCAGGTAGGAAAAAAGAAGCTTTCATTGATCCTCACTTGTCTGCCAGGGAGAGGACGGAGGATGACCCTTTTCGCTTTGAAGGGGAATCTTCTGGGTATTTAGAAGAGGACTACCTCAACTATAAAGGTTCCGGAGGTCTCTTGTAGATTTGGACCTTCTAGTAATAAATCTGGTGGAGGTAATTGATCGTACACATATTTTGCATTTTTTTATTACACTCCTACATTTATCTTGTAATAAATCTGCTAAGTTCCTTATCTTAAATGTCTATATTGTAGAAGATAATCATGAAGAGAAAGAGGATAAAACTAAATAAATTTTAGTTAAAATTAGATTTAACTGGATCTATTTGGTAACCTGAGGATGATCCCAGATCTAGTTAGAATAAATCAAAGATTGGGGCAAATGTTCAGCTGAAGATCAGAGCAAATCAGAAAAATAACACCAAATAGAAACTGGTAAAATTCGGATTTTTATAAATCCATTTTGGTTGGATAAAAATCAACCGTGGATAACATCAAGTACAGAGTTAAAATTCAAAATCCAAAGGAAAAAATGGATAGAGAGAAGATCAACGAATAAGATGAAGTAATTTTGACTCAGATTCTGACTGGATACATTTTAGTATTTGAATCATAACTTTCGTTACCGAAACTCAAATTTAATGATTCAAGATAAACTAGAAAGAAGACCTAAAGGACAACAACTCTTAAGTTGATCACTATTTCTAATTCAGTCATTTGGTAAATTATATTTAGCAATCAACATGCCAACAAACTACAGATCAGAACTGAATATCCACATCAAATCAAGTTTGAAGATAAGGGAGGTTCAAATTCAGAAATAGCTAGCTTCCCCTATCTTCGACTCCTCTACCCTCTAAATTTCTCCTATAAGTACCTGCAATCTCAAAGGCAAATGAGCGATCAAGCAGAGATGGTTCTTAGGCCAGTTTTTCATTCTTTTTAGTACAGGTTTTTATTTTCATTTTATATAATTTTTATTTCTTTGTATGCATAGGTTAGACTGAAATCATGTAAGTAAGAGAGAGACTTATATTGAGAGTGACACCGATGTAACCTCCTCTTTCTTTCATAGTTTCTACAAGCAATCAAAGGTAACTTTTTTATACTTTTCTTTGTTTATATGTTCTTCTTCTCTTTTCTACTTTTCCTCTTTTGGTTTTTGATGAATATCCAAGTGAATTTAGAAGCATCAGTATAGCTATGTTTGTGTGAATGCCATCGATACTTCATGATGATGTTCTCCTCCTCAAGATTCCGTATCATTTCATTCATGCTCGTCTTAATGATGTAATGTGAATGGGGACTGGCTCGATCTTATGGGTTATGTGTTGATTACCTTTGAAGCAAGGTAAAACAGTAAGGTTTCCAGGTAAGTCATCAACCAGAGGAGGTAAGCATTTCTTTTAACTTTTTTCCTTTTAATTTTAGTTTAGATAACCAACACCATCAACACCCAACTCTTTTATCATTCTTTTCAATTTCTTTGTATATATCTATTTTCAATTTTCTCCACCTTCTCAATCTACCACTTTCTTTCTAACTTAACTTTAACCTATTTTTCTTTTCTTTTAAAGAACAAAAAGAAGTTCTTTAACCATTGATTGTGACTTAAAAGAGAACTTGCTAAAAAAGCTTCCATTGCTAGTCCCTCTTTATGGATCATGCCCCGCAGCCACTTGGTATCGCAGTAGAATTTAGTATTTGCACATACTATTCTACGTTCTAAAATTCAGTATTTTTGTGTTCAGGTAAAAACTCAATCAAATTATGGCGCCATTGCCGGGGAGGGACGGTAAGTCATTCTTTTTTAGATTTACATTTTTGGTTTACTTTCTTCTTTGTTCTTGGTGTACAGGTTTAACAACAAGAAAATTGTTGGCTGCAGTGGACATATAAGTGGTCCTGGATTCTGATGAAGAAAGCAGAGCCCAGTAGCTCTCAGATTTGCTACATTCTAGTGGCAAACTGAGTGATCTACTAACCTATATTTTTACAGGTTGGCTGAATTGTAAAGCTAAAATTCTATTGCTATTTATTTCCTTATTTGTCTCACTGTACAAATTTTCCAAACTCAACAGTAAAATGATGTTTGTTAAATGCTAAAAATGGCTTAGACTTTGCATTTAGGCATGTGTCTAATTTGTTTACATTTTACATTACAGTTGAAGAGTGCTGGAGCAAAAGGTACATATGCATAGCATATAGTTTAGGAAATATTCTTGGGTGATATTTGCTTATGAATGTTACTTTTCTATATCTTGCACACATTGCACTAAATTTATTTAATTGCTTGTCCTATAAATAAGATAAGGCGGGAAAGTCATTACCCTCTCTTAGCCCGTAAACCATCTCCTCACTCACTAATCAGCCTAACTAAAACTGAGTAGACGGTGGCCCTAGGGACATCTCGGACTCATATAGGAGACTGACCTAAGGGGGAAGTTGATTTGAATTTTACTCTTTCCAAATCGGTGTCTAAGGTTGGGGATTGAGGGGAGAAACCCGAAGGTCAGTGGTTTGGCATAATTAGGCCCGTTGCTTAGGCACGGATACCTCCCACCGATCTAGCCCCTACCTGGCCGATTAACTTGTGGTCAAATTCGATAATATACGCCCTGTGGATAGTCTAAACAGTTAGTAGTCGTCTAGGTCTAAGATCTACCCTAATTATGTTAGATTTTTTTTATTTGTTTGCTTATCTATTTGTTTTTCTTTATTTGTGTTTGACTTTTCTTGTGTGATATGGCTTATAACAACAATTTTTCTAATTTTAATGGTAATCCATATTACACCCAGACCTCTTTTTCGATTATTACCAACCTGACATATCATAACTTTAACCAACCTAGTATGCCGGATTGGTCTTATCCGAATCAATATAACCCATGCCCTCAATCTTATGACCATAATTTCTAAAATAATTCCAACTCCTCACAGAGTCAATAGGGATTCACCTCCCCCAAGTCTAATTTTCAACCAACTTGTCTTCCTTATCCACCTTGCCCATAATTTTCAAAATATTCATTCTCCAATTTTGCTTCTTATACACCATTTCTAGACCAACCCATTGAAGAAAAATCTGAGCTAGAAAAGAGTATAGAAGCCATGAGGAGACCGAATGAAAATTTCAGGCCTCCCCAATTTCGTAAAATTTCTAAGATTCATACTCAGTTCCACCAGTTCAAAATAGAAAACCATCGATCTTGGAAATGAGTATGCGTGAGTCCGAGCAATAATCACAAAATCTGATGGACTCACGATTTCCTCACAAATTCTAAAACAAAACTTCATCTTTTCAAATCTAATCGCAACAAAAAAATGAACCAATCGACTATGAAAAGCTACTTGAAGGCATGACTCAGGCTCAAATCACTCATAATCATGACATAGATATAATGGTCAAAACTCTCTCTCACCCTTTGACCATTCCTGATGTTGCTAACCATTCTGTTAGAGCTAAAGAATCATGTTGTTTTGAAAAATAAGATTCCATTTCAGCACACCCATTTGAACTTGCCCAAACTCCAAATTTTGAAAACCATTTTTGACAAGTTATCCCTTTCTTAAAATTGAACTTGAGAATGAATATGCTCATGAACCTCAACTTGGTAATTCAATTCTACTTCCTGATTCAATAATAACTCCGGTGTCTTCACCTGATTTCAATCCTTCTCCAGAGTCCATATTGGATCCTGTGCCTGTCCATCGGAAAATTAAATTACCAATCTTTTATGATCATCATATTGAACTTGACAAATTTCATACTTTTGAAAGTCCTATTGATAAATTTGCAAGCCATTTTACGAAATTGAACTCAATGAGGAATGTGATCTTGAGTCTCAAATTTGTGATCCAGTTCAAATTTCTGAATCAATATTGACTCTTGTTTTACTACCTAATTTGAGCAATATTTTAGAGTCAGTTTTAATTCCCATACCTGTCATTCTTGAACTTGAATCACCAATCTTAGAAAGTCACATTCCATTGTGGACAAATGAATGTGGACTTGAGTTTCAACTTCTTGATTTGGACCCACTTCCTGAACAAATTTTGACTCCTAAGCCTTTACTTGACTTCAGTCATTTTCCTGAGTCAATTGTAGTTCATGCCCTTCTTGATTCCAGATCAATCATTTTATCTTTTCATAAACTATTTTGAGACAGAGGTGTTGATAATAATGACTCTGAAATTAGTTTGAAAATTTGAAAATTAGATGGGGTAAAATTCTTAATAAAAATCATTCATATGTATATCATTTCAGTGGGTTATATTAGAGAGGTTTCTGGTGGGTTTCTTCAAACTCCACGCAAATTAGATTGGGCCGCATTTCGTGGAACAATCAGACCACCACCGGAACCACCACCGTAAGGTAATATTTTTCTTCCTTTTCTTCTTTTTCATGCATCTATTCATAAATTCATATATTGAGGACAATGCATGAGATAGGTGTGGAGGAGGGTTCTAACATAATGTAGGTTTTCCTTTTATTTCATAAAAATATTATTATTATTAACATTTTCTTTACTTTTAAAACTTTTTGAAAATAGAAACAATATTTTGACATATTTTTTGTAAGAAATTAAGTCAATTTTAAGGAATAGGAGAATCATAATTAGGATTTCTTATGCTTAGTCAAAATAAGATTATTTATTTGATTTGTAAGATTAGGAAGAAAATTTGTGAAAATAATTTAGTCTTGATCTTTACCTTGATAATATATGCTTGTTTTATACACTTACACACTTAGGGTTCAAAAATAAAGATTCTTATGCCTTATTTAAAAAAAGAAAGAAAAAGAATATATATATATCCTCTGATTAAGCTGGGTATTTGTGCCTCATAAGGCATAAGTATTCACACCTAAAAGCAGTTCATATAATGAAATCCTTAGTTTTGTGGCCTTATTTGCTCGAGTCCTTAAGTCCTTGGGGTGTCTTCTCACTCGGTGCCTTAAGACCGTTTGGTTGGGAGTCACCGATTAAAGGCTCATTACATGGACAGATTAGAAAGCCTAATAGAACTAAGAAATAATACCACCAAAATAAAAAAATAAATAAATAAGGCACAAGCGTTAGAGTTAAAGAACCCTTAGTCAAAATTCACGGCCACGAAGGTGCATATGACTTAGGGTAAAGTAATAAACTAGATAAGAAGCACAATTTTACTCCTTCCTTGGATTGATGACAAATTTTTGAATAGAGACTAAGTTTAGGAATGAAAATTTTGATTTTCTTATAACTTATAGATTACTTAATTTTTACAATCATATTTCAAATATTTTTCTCATTCAAAATGTGATTTCAAAATGCTAACATTTTTCACTTTCTTTATAGATTTTGTGGGTGCAATCCACTGAAAACCCTCACGAGACAAAACTCGTCCTCTAGGGGAAACCTAAAGGTTCAGTGCAATCGCGTATCCTGGGAAAGTGGTCTAATAATTTTTGGTTTAGTTTTAATGTTTTGCTTGAGGACGAGCAAAAGATAGGTGTGGAAGTGTGATTATACACATATTTTGCATTCTTTTCATTACACTCCTACATTTATCGTATAATAAATCTGCTAAGTTCCTTATCATAAATGTCTATTTTGTAGAAGATAATCATGAAGAGAAAGAGGATAAAACTAAATGAATACTAGTTAAAATTAGATTTAACTTGATTTATTTGGTTAGCTGAGGATGATCCTATATCTAGTTAGAATAAATCAAAGATTAGGGCAAATGTTCAGCTGAAGATCAGAGCAAATCAGAAAGATAACACCAAATAGAAACCGGTAAAATTCAGATTTTTATAAATCCATTTTGGTTAGCTAAAGATCAACCGTGAATAACGTCAAATATAGAGTCCAAATTCAAAATCCAAAGGGATAAATAGATAGAGAGAAGATTAACGGATAAGATGAAGTAATTTTGACTGGATACATTTTAGTATTTGAATCATAACTTTCGCTACCGAAACTCAAATCTAATGATTCAAGATAATCCAAAAAGAAGACCTAAAGGACAACTCTTAAGTTGATCATTATTTCTAATTTGGTCATTTGATAAGTTATATTCAACAATCAACATGCCAACAAACTGCAGATCAGAACTGAATATCCACATCAAATCAAGTTTAGAGATAAAGGGAGGATTCAAATTCAGAAATAGCTAGCTTCCCCTATCTTCGTACTCCTCTGCCCTCTGAATTTCTCCTATAAATACCTGCAATCTCAAAGGCAAATGAGCGACCAAGCAGATATAAGTTCTTAGGCTAGTTTTTCATTCTTTTTAGTGTAGGTTTTTATTTTCATTTTATATAATTTTTATTTCTTTGTAAGCATAGGTTAGACTGGGATTCATGTAAGTAAGAGAGAGAGACTTATGTTGAGAGTGACACCGATGTAATCTCATTCTTTCTTTCATAGTTTTTACAAGCAATCAAAGGTAACATTTTTATGCTTTTCTTTATTTATATGTTCTTATTCTCTTTTTACTTTTTCCATTTTGGTTTTTGATTAATATCCAAGTGAATCTAAAAGCATCAGTATAGCCATGTTTGTGTGAGTGCCATTGATACTTCATGATGATGTTCTCCTCCTGAAGATTCCATATCATTTCATTCTTGCTTGTCTTGATGATGTAATGTGAATGGGGATTAGGCTCGATCTTATGGGTTATGCGTTGATCGCCTCCGAAGCAAGGTAAAACATGCAAGGTTTCCAGGTAAGTCATCAACCAGAGGAGGTAAGTATTTCTTTTAACTTTCTTTTCTTTTAATTTTAGTTTTGATCACCAACACCAACAACAACGAACTCTTTTATCATTCTTTTCAATTTCTTTGTATATATCCATTTTCTATTTTCTCCACCTTCTCAATCCACCACTTTCTTTCTAACTTAACTTTAACCTATTTTTTTCTTTTAAAGAACAAAAAGAGAACTTGCTAAAAAAACTTCCATCGCTAGTCCCTCCTTGTAGATCACGACCCGCATAGCCACTTGCTATCGCAGTAAAATTGAGTACTTGCACATACTATTCTAAGTTCTGAAATTTAGTATTTTTGTCTGCAGGTAAAAACTCAGTGATGTCCAACCTCTTGAGGATGGGGATGCAGAAATCCTTGAAACTTTTGTGGGTAATAAGACAGTCACTAAGCTGGTCATTGAAGTTGATACCACTGAAGTTGCCACTATTGTGACTTCTGCTCCTACAGGTAAGGACCTTAAATTTTTGTTTGCGATTGTTTGTCATGCATAGTCTCTGACTTCGCTTGTTTTGCAGAGACACAGGCAACCACTGCTTTGATTATTGAGGCACCCTCTGAGAGCGTAGTTGCTTCTCCACTGATGGATGCCTCGGGGCTAAACTACATGTATCAAAAGGTAGTTCAGTCTAGAATTTCATCAACCATGGATTATCGATGATGGCCGGGATGGAGTCTACTCCGATAATGTTGCTGGTATCGGAGGAAACCGTGCTCGTTCTCGTGCTAGCAGGAGTACCAGTGTCAGCTCCTCCTACTCCTCCTGTTCTTTTGCCTGCTCCTTCAGTGGCGGCTACCAGCACTACTTCTCTGGCACCCACCACAATCACTCATGTGGAGACTTCTTCTTTGGCAGTCATTTTCATTTGCTCCTCTAGTGTCCATCAAGATCACTCTCATGGATACTTCATTCTCAACGGTTGTTTCCTCACCAGGTGAAGGAAATCTCGAAGAAGAATTCATCACGGAATTGATCGACAACTTCTATAACAGCTTAAGTCAGTGTCTTTCTTTAGTGCTCAAGGGCATGAAGACTTTGTTCGAATCTTTGAAGTCAATGTTCGTCTATTCCATAGAGAGCATCAAAGTCGTAGGTGGACCTCAGCGCATCAAGTCTTTGGTGCAATTGATTGAAAACTTTGAAAAGGATATAGCTAAGTGGCAACGCCTAAGTCAAGATGATCTTGCCCTATTGATCTAGGAGGAACTCGCTCGTCTCTCTGCGCAAATACAAAAATTTCATGAAGAAGCGACAAGTAAGATAGAAGCAGTGGCTTAGGAATTAAAGCTTCTTGAGGCTGAAAAGAACGACATTGCCGAGGCTATTGAAGTTTCTCAGCAAAGCTTGCTTCTACTTCTGAGGAGATAAATAAGGCACGCCAAATGATAGCAAAGGTGAAAGCCATCCTAGATAGGGCTGAGCCAGCAAAACATGTTGAAACTGCCAAGTTAACTCTATTAACTGCCAACAGCGTCGAACTAGAAATGAAGAAGGCATGGGAGTTGGAGGAGCTTAAGCTCGTCTGGCGAAGATAATCAGTGTCGCCGAAGAGGAGCTGACAAAGCAGGTTTCTGCCAAGACTGAGGAGAATAAAGGGCTCAGATTGTCTACTCACAAAAGGAAACTCTGATTGTACAATGAGAGACAATCTCAATGTATCACCATTGTTTTTTTGCATTAAATAATAAAAATTCTTTTTTGGCCAATGGTTTGTTTTTTTTTGTTTGATGATTTATTCTCCTTTTAATTTTGCCTACTATTCTTCCTCATCACCCATAGGTAATTTAAACTTCCTATGAAGGTTGGTTTAGTTCGTTAGTCCTCGAAAGAACTAACGGTGGAGATATTTCTCTGTAAAAGCAAGCTCCTGAAAGAGCTAAGGATGTGACTGAACCTATTCAGAGGTTGAAACATGGTAGAATCAGTAAAGGGTAGACTATAAGGGATTATATATTATCTTGATAGATTAAAAAGAAATCCACTGGGAATTAAGAAGGATGAATTTGATCTAAGTACCTGTCTGTTTAATGTGGACGTGACAGATTAAGAACTACTAGAATCAGAATTCGATGTTCAGAGTTTTAATATTAACATAAGAGCAAGGGAGTCCGTAAAGGACTAAAGGGTGGATTATATTTGGGCACCCGTCAGTGCAGAGGTGATCTGGACATGACCGATTAGGCGTTCCTGGCTCATAACCCGCTGTTCAGAGGTACTCATTAACATAATAGCAAAGGAAGTCTGTGATGGACTGAAAGAGTGAATTAGATCTGGGCATCCGTTGGTTCAGAGGTGATATGGACATGACAGACTAAGTCTCACTAGGCTCATAATCCGTTATTTAGAGGTAATCATTAACATGACAGTAAAGGAAGTCCACAAAGGACTAAAAGGGTGGATTAGATCTGGGCACCCGTCAGTTCAGAGGTGATCTGGACATGACCGACTAAGCATCATCAGGCTCATAACCCGCTGTTCAGAGGTAATCATTAACATGACAGCAAAGGAGTCCATAAAGAACTAAAATGGTGGATTAGATCTGGGCAGCCGTCAGTTCAGAGGTGATCTAGACATGACCGACTAAGTGTCACCAGGCTCATAATCTGCTGTTCAGAGGTAATCATTAACATGACAGCAAAGAAAATCCACCGAGGAGTGAAAAGGTAATTAGAAACTCCTTGTGAAATTTATAGGAAAATCAGCGTTCCCTATGGAATTTTGAAGGAGTTGTAAGAGGTAATCATTAACATAATAATTTAGATTTGGAAACAGGAACGAACTCCATTGGGAATTTGTAACCATTGAATGGTGTCCTAACAAGGTACAGGAGATTGTTCAATTCCATAATGATGACATAGTTTTAATCATTGTAGGAAGGAAAAGTAGTCAGAGGAAATCATTAGCATAATAACAAAAATTTTCTTTGGAAATAGGAACAAACTTGAATGATGTGAAGGAGATTCCATTTTGATGATATTGTTTCATCTTTGTAGAAAATAATGTTGGCCCAAGGTTGCAATCACCGGTTTCTTGTTTTGATGATAACAATATTTAGTACTAATCAAGTTCAAGTGTTTAAGTATTTTTCAGCGTTCATGAGGATTCAAAGTGTTTCTTCCTCAAAAAGAAGGTATTAAAGTCTCAAGCTCACTCAGTGATGGGATTCAAGTTAGGACAATCAAGAATGACTCTTTGAAGAAGCCCACTAGAAAATTACTTGAAGACAGTAGAACCTATGTAAGAAAATAGTATGTTTAAAGTATAGTGTGATGCTCAAGAAGTCACACACAAAACACTAGTTTTCAAACTACGTGTTTTAATATCAAGTTTTTCTCATTTTGGTATTTCACAAGGTTAAGCGTTTGATACATGTCCCATATTTTTTCAAATTTATATATTCTATTTCTATCATATATCCCTAAGCCTATGCATTGCCAAAATATTTTTCTAACTATTATAAAATATTTGAAATAAGTTTAAATTCAAAATTTACCCAAAAATATGTTTTTAGGGTTGGTCGGTCGAACGGGCGGTCGACCGAACCTCGGGGCTAGTTATGGCCTTAGCATGTGCGTGCCATACATATTTGTCAGGCGACCGACCAGTCAACCGGTAAACCTAGCGGTTGACCGGGCGATCGAATCCTATTAACAAGTCTTCTTCTTCTTTGTTTAGTATAGGCCCAATTGCTAAAAGAAAGGAATGAGAAACAAGCCTAAAAGCCCACCAAATTCTTATTTAATTCAGAATAAATTTGAAATCAAGGAATCAGGGCAAAATCTTGGCATATCAGAGAGGTCAAAAACCGGTTAAAAAGAATCCTCCTAAATTAAACGGTTGAAGCCAACAATTAAAGGCTGCTTCGTCAAATCCTAGAGCAGAACGAGAAAACCAAAAGAAGATACAGGAGAATCACCAAACCAAGAGAGCCATCCAACTGGGTGTGGCCAACTGGCCACATCAGGGCCACGGAAACGCGGTCCTAGCTGTGTTTTCGCGGCCTTGTTGTGTCAGTTGGGGGAGTGTTTGCTCCCCCAATCTTCCCGAGATCTCCCCCTCTGGTTTTTTTCTATAAATACCAGTTTCAACAGAGCAAAAAGGAGCGAAGACTAGTATTAGAATTTTGTTTATACTTTAAGGTTTAGGCTCTTTGTTAGGTAGTACAAAAGTTGTATTTTTGTTTTGCAATTTGTTGTTCGTACAAATACTTATGAGAGAGAGGAATCGAGTACTTGTAACTTGAAGTTGACTTGAC
Source organism: Agave tequilana (assembly GCA_038442645.1). Lineage (NCBI taxonomy): Eukaryota > Viridiplantae > Streptophyta > Magnoliopsida > Asparagales > Asparagaceae > Agave > Agave tequilana. Next base: position 162,765 of record JAVJIF010032673.1, read on the forward strand.
ATGAATACAAGAGTCGAGCTACATTTTCTTCTACTCATTTTACGGTATGTTTTACTTTAATTACTTGCATTATTTCTTGTTTCCCATGAGTAGCTAAATCGATTTTCTGGGCTCACTATTGTATCTCTCTCCAATTCTTCTTCTTTTCTGATTTTCATGAAAAAGACCCAATAAATCATTTGCATGCCTATCTTAAAGCCTTTCTTCTTGAAAGTGTTCTTGAAGGCACATGAGGATGGGTTTGGATTTTTAAACTCCTACTTCTTTTAAGAACGTTTCTTGAACTGTTTTTATTTCATACTTGCTTCTTCGTGCTTGATGATTTAACATTCGATTCAAAAATGATTTCTTAAAGAAAAGAGTGAACTCTTCCAACCATCTTATGTGCTTTACTTCAAACTTTCTAAAGCCAACCTTAAGTTTTGCCTATGATCAAGTTGAGGCACTTAGGATTTCAATAGAAGAATAAACGGTTGAGTAGTGAGATAGTGAGCCTAGATTTTCTTCCTTATTATAATCAACCAAACAATTTTCTAGCATTTTAAATCACCTTCTTCAAAGTCTTCTCCAAAGTTGCAATTTCTCTTTAATCATCTCATTCTTTCCATTCTCTTTTCAATTAAAAAATGAGCACAATTCTTTATTATTAAATGAAACACCGAAAAGCTTTCATCGCATTCCTCCTCATGGACACGACCCGTTAGCCACAAGCTACATGGTAATTTCTTAACTCTTTGATTGTTCTTTCATTTTAGCAATTAATTTTTGGCGCCGTTGCTGGGGAGAGAACGGTGTATTTATTTTTTTAACAAGTTTGGTGTGTTGTTTCAGGGACTTGAAGATTCAGATCTAGCATTCAAGCTTTGCAAGAGAAGATTTGCAAATTCTGTGCCCCTACTCTCGAAAGTAGGAAACAGAATTTCAAGAAATTGCATTGCAAAAGTTAAAAATTTCATTGGACTACTAAAACTCTTTTTTACAGAACATATTGCTCGCAAAAAATTAAGTTTTTGTACGTTATATTCTTACTATTTCTGCTATCCACCATCCCTGTTTTAATCCAACAGTAATTTGAGTGATTGTTAATTGCTTAAAAAAACGTTTAGACTTGCATTCTAGGCATTTGTCTAATTACGTTTATTTTACAATTACTGTTGAAGAGAGCTGGAGACAAGGTACGTATGCATAGCATATAGTTTAGGAAACATTCATGGCTGATATTTGCTTTTGAATGCTACTTTTCTATATCTTGCACACTTTGCACAATTAACTCTAAGGACAAAACCCAATTCAAGATAAGGTGAGGAAGTCATTATCCTTCCTTAGCCCACAAACCATCTCCAAGCACGCACAACCTAAGCCTAAGTAAAATCTGATAGACGTTGGCCTTAGGGACATCTCGAACTTACTAGGAGATTATCCTAAGGGGAAAGGTGTTGGAATTTAACTCCTGCCAAATCAGTGTCGAGGAAGGGGATTGAGGGCCGAAAGCCCGAAGGTTGGTGGTCACTTAATTAAGGAACGTCTTTGACGGATAACCTCCCACCAATCTTGCCCTGACCTGGCTGATTAGCTTGTGGTTAAAGTCTACATTATACCTCCTGTGGACAATCAACCAGTTAGGAGTTGTCTAGGTCGAGGTTACCTTAGATTAGGCTTGGTTAATTACTCTTGTTGACTGTTGGTAAACTTGTTTGTAATTGTGATTGTGTTTGTATATGCAAGTGTGGTCAAGAGACCCTAATTCATCTAGGTTGACTAGAAACACATCACCACCCAAGTTTGAAGATCTGGTAATGGCTCAATCAACATCATTGCAGGATAGGTTATATCCCATTAGAACCTCACTTCCATCTTGCATTCTACTTCCATCGGTTGGTGAATATAATTTTAGGCTTAAGCCTCAATTCATCAACACACTCCCCAAGTTTCATGGCTTAGAGTCCGAAGATGCTTACTTCTTCATAAGAGAATTTGAGGAAGTATGTCTAATGATGAAAATCCCACACCTTATAAACGATGCTATTAGGTTGAGATTTGTCCCTTTCGCTCTTAAGGACCTAGCAAAGAAATGACTTTACAGCTTAGCGGCCGGTTCTATCACATCTTGGGATGGTTTCATCAAGATCTTCTTGAAGAAATTCTATCCACTTCATAAGATCGCTCTCATTAGGAAGAAGACCATCATGCAATTCAAGAAAGAACCGAGTGAACCGTTCTGGAGGTACTTTGAACGCTTTAAAGACCTCCTTGTCCAATGTCCACATTATGGAATAGAGAAATGGCGACAATGCAAAATTCTTTATGACGGTTTAGACTATTCTACCAAAACCCTCTTAGAAAGTATGTGCCAAGGGGGATTCTTGCAGAAGGATGAAAATGAAGGATTAGATTTGTATGAAAACCTAGTTGAAAAGACCATCCAATGGGAACCTACTCGTGAGACCTCTAGGAATCCAAACTCCATCTCTTCAAAAGGAGGTTTCCATTCTATCGAATCATCCATCGCTAATGAGGCTAAGTTAGCTAACCTAGCAAGAAGACTGGAAGCTCTAGAAATGAAGGAACCAAGTTCAGTCAATCAAGTCAGCCCAAACCAATTTTCAACTCCGGGCTGCACTTACTGTCAAGCCATGAATCATGTGTTCGAGGAGTGCCCTGTGTTTTAGGCTCAGAAACAATACCATGAACTGATGAATGCGGCCTTTTCAAGGCCGAACAATAATCCTTACGCACCAACGTACAATCCTGGCTGGAGAAATCACCCTAATTTCTCATGGAGCCAAATAACAATGACCATTCACGATCAAATCATGCTAGCCACTTCCATCATGCCAATAATTCCTCCAATCATCAACCCAACTTCTCCAATTTTCATAATAGTTCTCCCAACCATCAATCTAACTTTCAAACTATCAACAAAACTTTCCCACCAAGCTCCACAATCCTCCTTCCAGAATCCTCAACTAGAAAGGAGAATGACTGACTTTGAAAGAAACATGGAAAGATACATGAAAATTAAGATTCTCTCATGCAAACTATACAGAGGTTAGAGGTTCAAATGAGCCAACTAGCCACGCCACAGAATGAGAGACAGAAGGGTACCCTGCCTAGTCAGCCAATAACCAATCCGAGGAATTCTCAACAAGCTCATTTGGCTGAGGATCATTAATTAAATCAATGTAATGCTTTTCATACATTGAGGTCAGGAAAGAGAGTTGATAATCAAGTGTCAATGCCAACCAATCCCATTCAGCACAACCACAATCAAGCATGCACCTCATCTAATCCAAATCCTTCCAATTCTGACGAATCTAAAAAAGATAAGTCAACCAGTCAGGTGCACCAGCCTATAGTACCATTTCTTAATAGGCTGAAAAACAACGAGCAAAATCCACACATGGACAAGATAATTGAGATATTTAATCAAGTGAAGATAAATGTGCCACTTCTTGATGCCATCCAACAAGTCCCTTCCTATGTTAAGTTTCTTAAGAACATGTGCACTAAGAAGAGAAAGACTAATGTACCAAAAAAGGTCTTCTTAGCCACTAACATTAGTGAGCTACTATCGGGTCCGATCCCTGTCAAGTACAAGGATCCAGGTAGTCCCACCATTGCCTGCACAATAGGACAAGCCGAGATTAGTCATGCACTTCTTGACTTGGGGGCAAGTATCAACTTGCTTCCATTCTCAGTTTATCAACAACTTGGGTTGGGCGATTTTAGTCCAACTCGAGTCACCATCCAACTGGCTGACCGTTCAGTAAAAGTTCCAAAAGGGGATATTAATGATGTCCTGATCCGCGTAGGGGAGTTTATTTATCCTGTCGATTTCATAGCTCCGGAGATACAACCTGTGTCCAACTCCAATCATAGGGCTCAAACTCCTGTTATCCTAGGGCGACCATTCCTTACTACTGCCAATGCCATCATCAATTGTGGGAATGAGTCCATGAGGTTAACCTTTGGGGACATGACTAGAGAAGTCAATGTCTTCAATCTAGGAAAACAACCCCGCGATTTTGAGGATCAAATATTTGAAGTCAACCTAATTGAGAACTTAACAAGTGAACATAGAGAAGAATTAGAACTAGAAACTGAGTGTGACTTCGGGTTAGAGTCTGATGACTTTAATCTTGATCAGGTTGTAGATTCTGATTTGAATTGGACTTCGAACCCTATTTCACCAACAATGGAGCCAATAAATTTGACTAGTCCTTCCAGTGAGCCTTCCTCTTCCTTAGAATTGAAAGCCTTACCTGCGCATCTTAAGTACGTCTATCTAGGCGAATAAGAGACCTTTCCTGTCATCATTGCCTCCCATTTAAATGACGAAAAAGAATAAGATCTTAAAGCTATTCTAAGAAAACATAGGGAAGCCATTGGTTGGATTATGACTGATATAAAGGGATTAAGTCCGACCATCGTTCAACATCGCATTCATCTCAATGAAGATGTCACACATAAAAGAGACCCACAGCATAGGTTAAACCCTATAATGCAAGAGGCTGTTCATGCTGAAATTATAAAACTCTTAGATAATGGGATAATTTATCTCATTTCTAATAGCCAATGGGTCAGTCCTGTCCACGCGGTTCCAAAGAAATCCGGTTTCACCGTAGTGAAAAATGAGAACAAAGAGTTGGTCTAAACTCGACTTCCCACGAAGATCCGAGTTTGCATCGACTATAGGAAGCTTAATGCTGTAACTCGTAAGGACCATTTTCCACTTCCCTTCATTGATCAAATGCTTGAACGTTTGGCGAGTCATGAGTATTACTGTTTCTTGAACGGTTACTCGGTGTATAATCAGATCCCCATTGCTCCTGAGGACTAAGAAAAGACTACGTTCACATGTCCATTTGGGACATTTGCTTATCGTCGAATGCCTTTCGGCTTATGCAATGCCCCAGCAACATTTCAACGTTGCATGTTGAGCCTTTTCTCTGATATGGTAGAATGATTCTAAGAGATTTTTATGGATGATTTCTCCATCTACAGAGATTCATTCACTCAATGTCTCCACCATTTAGAACTTATGCTGAGAAAAATCTGACACTGAATTGAGAGAAATGCCACTTCATGGTAAAACATGGAATTGTCTTGGGTCATGAAATCTCCAAGAAAGGAATAGAAGTGGATAGAGCCAAAATTGAGGTTATTGCTAAGCTTCCCATGCCCAAATGCGTTAAGGACATTAGATCCTTCTTAGGACACGCTGGTTTCTACCGAAGATTTATCACGGATTTTAGCAAAATTGCTAGGCCCTTGACTAATCTGTTAGCTAAGGATGTGTTCTTCACTTTTGATACTGAATGCATGAATTCTTGGGAGAAGCTTAAGAGAGAGCTTATTTCTGCACCAATCATATCTGCACCGGATTAGTCTAAGCCGTTCGAAATCATGTTCGATGCTTCTGATTTTTTCATAGACGCTGTCCTAGGACAACGTATTGATAACAAACAGCATGTGATTTACTACTCTAGTAGGACTCTCAATGATACTCAATTGAACTACACTACGACTGAGAAGGAATTCTTGGCAGTAGTGTTTGCCTTAGAGAAGTTTCGTCCCTACCTACTAGGGTCCAAAACCACCATTTTCACCGATCATTCTGCACTTAGGTATCTCATGATGAAGAAGGATGCCAAGGCCTGACTCATTCATTGGATCCTCCTTCTTCAAGAATTTGATCTTGAGATTCGAGATAAAAAAAGCGTAGAAAATGTCGTTGATGATCATCTCTCACGGATCCCTAGTTCTCCATGCAACGAATTACCCATAAATGAGGATTTTCCTGATGAAAATCTCTTAGCTATCTCTAGGGAACCTTGGTTTGCTGATATAGTGAATTACTTAGTCACAAACCAAACTCCGTCTCATTGGTCCAAAAATGATATATACTGGTTCTTATCCCAAGTCCGGAATTTCTTTTGGGAGGAACCGTATCTTTTTAAGTACTGTTCTGACCAATTATTAGGAGATTCATTCCCGATGAGGAGGTTAAGAGTGTTCCATCCTTTTGTCACGAATTTGCATGCGGTGGACACTTTGGTCCCCGCAAGACTGCTGAAAAAGTACTACAAAGCGGGTTCTATTGGCCTACTTTGTTCAAGGATGCTTATGAATTTTGCAAGACGTGCCCTAGATGCCAAATGGTAGGAAGGATCTCAAAACGAAATATGATGCCCCTCAATCCAATTCTAGAAATAGAACTCTTTGATGTTTGGGGCATCGACTTTACGGGTCCATTTCCTAATTCATTTGGAAACCAATACATATTGGTTGCTGTGGATTATGTATCCAAGTGGGTAGAAGCCATTCCTTGTAAAACTAATGATAAGAAAGTTGTCATAAAGTTTTTGAAAGAGAAAATTTTTTCACGCTTCGGAACCCCTCGTGCTATCATCAGTGATAATGGCACTCACTTTTGCGATAGATCTTTTGAAGCTCTTATGCGAAAGTATGCCATAACTCACAAGTTGTCCACACCTTATCATCCTCAAACCAGTGGGCAAGTTGAGGTTTCCAATAGACAAGTCAAGCTTATCTTGGAGAAAACCGTGAACCAAAACCGGAAAGATTGGTCCATCAAACTTGTAGATGCTCTATGGGCCTACAGGACCGCTTTCAAGACGATTCTAGGAATGTCTCATTATAGGTTAGTCTATGGCAAAGCTTGTCACATGCCCGTTGAGTTAGAGCACCGGGCCTTATGGGCAATCAAGCAGTTGAATTTCGACTTGACTAAGGCCGGTGACCTTCGGAAGTTACAAATTTCCAAATTAGAGGAGTTAAGAAATGAGGCCTATGAAATGCTAGGATCACTAAAGATAGAGTTAAGATTTTTCATGATAACACATCATAAGAAAAACCTTTGTCCCTGGACAAAAAGTCTTACTCTATAATTCTAGGCTTCATCTTCTTCCAAGAAAATTAAAATCAAGATGGACTGGGCCATTCGTTGTAAAAATCGTGTTTCCACACGGTGCAGTTGAGATCAGTGACCCCAAGAATGGAAATGACTTTAAGGTAAATGGTCAACGCCTTAAACCTTTCTTGGAATCGGTGCCGGTAAATGAAACGACTATGGGTCTTTTTGACCCAGTGTATCGGTAACTTTCCTCTTTTCCATTTTATTTCATGCATCTATATATTTCTTTCATACATTAGGGACAATGCATGAGATAAGTGTGGGGGAGGGTTCTAACATGACTGATATAAAAAAAGAAAAAGAAAAAAATATATATAAAAAAACTTTTTGAAAGGTTAGAACAATATTTTGATATATTTTTTGTAAGAAATTAAGTCAACTTTAAGGAATAAGAAAATCTTAATTAGGATTTCTTATACTTGGCCAAAGTTAGTTAACTTGTTTGATGTTTAGGGTTAGGAAGAAAATTTGTGAAAGTAATTTAGTCTTGATATTTACCTTGATAAAATATGCACACTAAATACACTTACACACTTAGGGTTTAAAAAAACAGAGACTTTTATGCCTTATAAAAAAATATTATAAAAAAGAAAAAATATAAACAAATCTAATTATTGATTAGCTAGATGCTTTGGCCTAAGCAAGCCTTGGTATTTATGCAAAAGATAATTAGATAAGTTTGAAAAAAATATATATATATAAATCCTCTGATTAAGCTGGGTATTTATGCCTCATGAAGCATAAGTATTCACGCCTAAAAGGGGTACATTTTATAAATAAAAACCTTGGTTTCGTGGCCTGTCTGCTCGAGTGTTTAAGTCCTTAGGGGTTTTTCTCACCTGGTACTCTAAAACTGTCCGGTTTGGGTGTTATCGACTAAAGGCTCGTTACATGGGCAGATTAGAAAGCCTAATGAAATTGAGGAATAAATTCCACCAAAAATAAATATAAATAACGCATAAGAGTTAAAGTTAAAGAACCCTTAGTCAACTTCACAGTCACGATGGTGCATACGACTCAGGATAAATTAATAGACTAGATGAGAAATACAATTTGACTCCTTACTTTGATTGATGCATGTTTTTGAATAGAGACTGAGTTTCAGAATGAAAAATTTGATATTCCTATAACTTATAGATTACTTAAAGCCTTACAAATATACATCAAATATTTTCTCCTTAAAAAAAAATGCTTTTCGAAAATACTAACATTTTTTATGGATTTTGTGGGTGCAATCCACTGAAAACCCTCACGACACAAAACTCGTCCTCTAGAGGTAACCTAGAGGTTTAACGGCTTGTTGCACATGCTCAGTGCAATCGAGTGACCTGCGAAAGTGGTCTAATAATTGATTAGAATTAGTCTGATGTTTTGCTCGAGGGCGAGCAAAAGATAAGCGTGGGGGTGTGATTAGTCACATATATTGCATATACATTATCATCTTACCATACTTTTTAGTTAATAAATCCTATTAACAAGTCTTCTTCTTCTTTGTTTAATGTAGGCCCAATTGCTAAAGAAAGGAATGAGAAATAAGCCCAAAAGCCAACCAAATTCTGATTTAATTCAGAATAAATTTGAAATCAAGAATCAGGGCAAATCTTGGTATATCAGAGAGGTTGAAAACCAGTTGAAAAGAATCCTCCCAAATCAAACGGTTGAAGCCAACAATCAAAGGCTGTTTCGTCAAATCCTGGAGCAGAAACGAGAAAACCAGAAGAAGAAGATACAAGAGAATCACCAAATCAGGAGAGCCATCCAACTGGGTGTGGCCAACTGGCTACACCAGGGCTACGGAACGTGGCCCTAGCCGCGTTTCCGAGGCCTTGTTGTGTCAGTTGGGGGAGTGTTTGCTCCCCCAATCTTCCCGAGATCTCCCCCCTCTGGTTTTTCCCTATAAATACCAGTTTCAACAGAGCAAAAAGGAGCAAAGAGTAGGCTTAGAATTTTGTTTATACTTTAAGGTTTAGGCTCTTTGTTAGGTAGCATAAAAGTTGTATTTTTATTTTGTAATTTGTAGTTCGGTACAAATACTTGTGAGAGAGAGGAATCGAGTGCTTATAACTTGAAGATTGACGTGACATCAATACAAGAGTCGAGCGACATTTTCTTCTACTCATTTTATGGTATGTTTTACTTTAATTACTTGCATTGTCTCTTATTTTCCATGAGTAACTAAATCGATTTTCTGGGCTCACTATTATACCTCTCTCAATTCTTCTTCTTTTTTGATTTTAATGAAAAAGACCCAATAAATCATTTGTATGCCTAACATAAAGCCTTTCTTCATGAAAGTGTTCTTGAAGGCACATGAGGATGGGTTTGGATCTTTAAACTCCTACCTCTTTTAAGAATGTTTCTTGAACTGTTTTTATTTCATACTTGCTTCTTTGCGCTTGATGATTTAACATTTGATTCAAAACGATTTCTTAAAGAAAAGAGTGAACTCTTCCAACCATCTTATGTGTTTTACTTCAAACTTTCTAAAGTCAACCTTAAGTTTTGCCTATGATCAAGTTGAGGCACTTAGGATTTCAATAGAAGAATAAACGGTTGAGTAGTAAGATAGTGAGCCTAGATTTTCTTCCTTATTATAATCAACCAAACAATTTTCAAGCTTTTTAAATCACCTTCTTCATAGCCTTCTCTAAAGTTACAATTTCTCTTTTAATCATCTCCTTCTTTTCATTCTCTTTTCAATTAAAAATAAGCACAATTCTTTGTCATTAACAAAACATCGAAAAGCTTTCATCACATTCCTCCTCGTGGACACGACCCGTTAGCCACAAGCTACACGGTAATTTCTTAACTCTTTGATTGTTCTTTCATTTTAACAATCACTAACACTAGCTTGGTCTCGATTGAGATCGGTCAACCAGGCGGTTGACCGACATCAACGGTTAGTTCAAACTATTCGACCGGGCGGTCGACTGAAATTCTGTCAAGCTACAGTAACAACTAGAATCTGAAAATCTATTTCTTTGACTTTTTTCCAACGTGTATATTTGCTCTTTTTGAAGCTAATCTCTCTTAATGACCTGATAGGCTCTTCTAACAGTGTTTTATCATTTGCTATTATATAGGGTTCATTTGTAGAGGATTACTAAGAATTATTTTTGAAAAATATTTGAAAAATCAAATTTATTCAAGAGAAAAGATTTCAAGTTTTCTTGCTTCAAATGCTCTCATTTCAAACCAATTTCTGCAAGTTTTTAGCTCTTAAATTGATTCCTTTCAACTGATTTTATCTTTCACAAACTTCTTGAGCTTCACCTCGCATCAAATACTATAAGAAGTTGTAAAAAGGATTGTTTGTAATCTTTGTGGTCACCAAGAGCTTGTAAACCTCATTAGTTTTGTGCTACCTCTTGTGTAGATGGTTGAGAGTTAGAGTTGTGTACTCCAGTCTTGTGTAGACCTTATAGTTCCTTTGTGGAGGCTTCTTTGTGGAAAGATAACTTAGTGGATAGTGAAATCTTTCACGCGGTGAAGATGGGGACGTAGAGATTGGTGCTCAAACCTCGAAACAAATCTCTTGTATTTGTGATTGTTTTCTCTCTTGCTCTTACTCTAATTCAATTGCTTACACTTATGTGTTTTACTTTTATTTCACTTGCTATTCATATCTATCATCATTCATACTTGTCGCTTTCACTCTCTAAATCAACAAGGCAATTGAGCACCCCAACTCATTGTCTAGAGGAATATAGAGGAGAAGTTCTAAAGCTCCTCTTCACCATTTGCATCATTCATTTTATAATTGTTATATTTTCGCATTATTGACCACTTTTACACCTGTTCACCCCCTCTAGGTATACTTTAAATTGGTTTCAGAGCCTTATAGTCTAGTTTTTTGGTTTAACCACTATAGAGAGATCCACTAGCTAATCACCTATTTGCTTGTTCACTACACTAGTTTACATGGCCGAAGGAATCAAGACTTCACCCAAGTTTGATGACCTTTACTTTCCCATATAAAAAGTTAATATGACTGTTTTCTTGCAATTCTTAGGAAGTCGGGTTGCAAAGGCAATGACTAAACTATTTAGTGTACCAAATGGTGATGAGGACACATAGTCCGAAATTGCCACCAAGAAATTTGATGTCAATGCAAAAGTTCACGATGCTTTGCTTCAAACCTTGAATGATAATGATATTAATAGGGTAATTCATTGCAAATCCGCTCATGAGTTTTGGTCACACTTGGCTATCATGCACGAGGGACATCGCGAGTCAAGAGAGCTAAGACTGATCCCTTACATTTTCAATATGAAAATTTTACTATGAATGAAGATGATTCAATTGATGACATCATTACCAAATTTACTAAAATCACCATTGGTCTTACTTCTTTAGGTGATACAATTGACAATGACCAAAACATGAGAAAAGTCATCAGAGCTTTTCCACCATCATGGAAAGTAAAAGTTACAACTTTAAAAAAGCTAAATGACAAAGAAGAAATTGAGCTCGTTGGTCTTATTGGCAATCTCAAGACCCATGATATAGAGAGGAAAGCAAGACAAGAGAAAGAACCACAAGAAGAAGATGCTAGCCTGTCAAGTCCACTCTTACCATTTCTGACGAAGATGAAGAAGAAGAAAAAGATGATGAAGATTTTCCCTCCTACTTAAAAATTTTAAGGAGGATGTACAACAAGGCCAAAGTCAACAACCGAAGAGATTGGCAAGGCAAGGAGGACAAGAAGATTGTTTGGTACACTTGCCGAAAACACAGACATATTATTGTCGAATGCCTGGAGAATAAAGCAAACCCCACAACCTTCAAGAAGCCATATAAGAAGAAAGCTTTAAAAGCAACATAGGATTCAGAGAGCGAATTGAAAGAGGAGGTTGACACGGCTTACGTGTATTTCACAGCAAATGAGAACACACCCAAGGTAACATCTGAATCTTATTTAAATGAATGTTAACTTTCTATGGTTAAATTGGGTGAAACTTTTGAAGAGTTGTCTAACAACTATGATTTTTTCAAAATAAAATATTTGAAAATAAAAAAGGAAAATGAACTTCTCTAAAATCAAATAGTTATACTTTCTAAAGAAAAAGAAGTTTTATCTTCCACACTTCAAACACACAAAAGGATTTTGATGCTCACAAACTTTCTTGTAAGGCTAAATTTTCTATGATTGATGAAAATAAGATTTTCACTTTGAAAAACAAGATTAATACTTTAAGCAATGTTTTGAAAAAGTGTGAATTTGATAAGGCTATATTAGAGGCTAATTTTTCAAAGCCGCAAACTCAAAGAAAACCCCATGCTTCACATACTTCACATGCTCACACATAATCTCATTCACTTCATGCCGCACACACTAAATATGCTCATGTTTCATATGCTCGTCATGCACATACACATCATGCATTTCTTGATGGTAAGGTGTATACATGCACCAATTGTGACTGAAAACGTCACTTAGCCAAGTATTGTTATAATCGTATAAATGCTTCAAATGATCATGTTTGGGTTCAGAAAACTAACATACGACTCAAAAGAGTTTGGGTACTAAAATCATAGCTTTATTGCCTAATGTAGGTACGAATCAAGGCTCCAAGACGTAGGGAGAGGTGGTACCTTGATAGTAGTTGCTCAAGGCATATGACTTGAGATATCAATAACTTTGCAACGCTATTAAGGTATCATGAAGGTTGCACCGTCACCTTTGGGGATAATTCAAAGGGCAAAATCATTGGTATAGATAATATCAAGATTGGCTTATCTCTTTTAATTGAGAATGTTGTTTTGCTTAAAGTCTTAAGTATAATCTTTTGAGCAATAGCCAACTTTGTGATAAAGGCTTCAAAATAATTTTTGATGATTTCTCATATGACATTTAGATAAGAAAATGAATACTTGTGTTGTTTTTTATTTTCATGAAAATAATATTTATATGATTGACATGCTTAATTTAGATTACAATACTACTTGTCTGAATGCTTTTAATAAAGATTCTTGGTTATGGCATAGGAGACTAGGCCACGTTTTGTTTGACCACTTGTCCCGAATTAATTCTAAAGATTTGGTGAATGGTATTCTTTACTTGAAGTTTGAAAAAGGACCACATTTGTGATCGTGCCAACTTGGGAAACAAATCAAATCCCCTTTCAAAACAATCAAGAATATCATAACTAAACCTTTAGCGTTAATCACATGGATTTATTTGGCCCAACTAAACCAAAATTCTTAGTGGTAATCGTTTTATTTTTGTTATAGTTGGTGAGTTCTCTATATTTACATAGGTTTTCTTTTTAGAACATAAAAATGAGGCTTTTCACATTTTCATGTTTTTAGAAAAAGGGTTGAAAAAGAAAAGGATTTTCTGATTTTAAGCATAAGAAGTCATAGAGGTGGTGAATTTATCAACCAATTTTTTAATCACCTATTGTGAAGAAAATGGAATTAAATATGAATTATCTTGGCCTAGAACTCCACAACAAAGTTGAGTCGTTGAAAGGAAGAATCATACTCTTCAAGAAATGGCTAGGACAATGATTAGTAAATACAGACTCCCTCAACATTTATGGGCCAAGGTCGTAAATACTTCATGTTACATTGAAAATCAATTTATTTTTGTTAAAATTCAAATAAAACTCCCTTTGAGATTTACTATTTGAGAAAACCAAATGTTTCCTATTTTAAAGTCTTTGGTTGCAAATGTTTTATTTTGAATACCAAACGTAATTTAGGCAAGTTTGATCCAAAATCTTTTGAGGATATTTTTATTGGATACTCAAATACTAGTAAAGTTTATAGGGTTTTCAATAGGTCAATCTTGACTATTGAAATGTCTATGCTGAAAGTACACCTAGGGGTGAATAGGTGTACAGCTAATCTAATGAATAATTATGCGAAATTAAAAACTTAATGCAACACACTTAGTGTAACCAACGAGTGTAGCCGAATTCTCGGTGAAGGGCTCTGGACTAACTCCTCTGAATTCCTCTAAATAAGAGTTGAGATGCTATATGAATCTCTCTTGGTTAACACAAGTATGAGCACACACAAACAACACAAGCATGTATATGATATGGCAATATGATGCAATGCATAATGTGTGTGAGAGAGAGAGAGTTAGAGAAAGTGGATCAAACGCAAACACCAAGATATGTTTTGAGGTTCGAGCAGACAGCTCTACGTCCCCACCTTCACACAGAAGGATTTCTACTAACTCGTCCACACAGAACTTCCCACACATGGAACCTCCACTAAGGATTTGGGGCAAATACAATTGGGAGTACACAACTCCTCTCTCAACCAATACAACCTTTCACTAGAGGAAAGGCACAAACAAATCACCTCTACACTTAGAGGGATAGGCACTTAGCCAAACAACAAATCAATCACCTCACACTTGAGAAATTCAAACACAATCTCCACCTCTCACTAGAGGGAGCCAAATATCACTTCCACAATCACCTCACACTTGAGGGATAACAACTCAATCATCTCTCACTAGAGGGATATCACAAAGATGGAAGGTATACAACTTGGTGGTCTAACAACCACAAACCAAATCTTTTCTCACTAAACAAAGATCCTATAGATGGGATAGAATGATAAGCTTAAGTGTGAGAAATAAAGAGTTTGAAAATCAAAAACAAAAGAAAAACTCTTGGAAAGCGTCTAGAAAGATACAAAAATGAAGATCAAATCAATCTCAAAGACTTTCTTTTTCTTTGAAATTTCCAACCCTTTTTAAAATAAATAAAGATCAAATCTTTTGGCTTAAAACTCTTTTGAAAACTAGTGTTAAAACACTTGTAAATGAGAGAAATTTTGCTCTTGAAAATTCTTGTTAAAAACTAACTCCAAATGGGGTTTTTATAATCCATTTGAAATCTGCCCGTTGGCAGCTGAAAAGGGCCAGATTGTCCTTCCGGTCGACCGCCCGGTCGACCGGCCAACGGTCACATTTTTTACCGTTGAGGCTAGCGGTCGACCGCCCGGTCGACCGTCCCCAGATCCAGAGAGCAAAGGCTCTCTGGTCGGTCGACCGCCCGGTCGACCAGAGCTGGATACAGAGAGCAGACTCTCTGTTCGGTCGACCGGCCCGGTCGACCGGGGCCATTTCCAGAGAGCAGAGCTCTCTAGACGGTTGACCATCCCGTCGACCGGCCACCAGCCCAAAGCTGGCGTGCACACTTGTGCACGCCGGTCGACCGCACCGGTCGAGCGACTACTGCTGCGGTCGACTGGTCCGGTCGACCGATAGTAAGCCAGTCAGCAAATTTTGGGACTTAAAAACTTGGGTTTTTATTATCAATTAAATCCCATAAGAACACATAAATTCCACAAAAAATCTGTTCATGTTATATCTTTGAAATATAAACATGTTTGAGTAAAAATCAAATCATGTTACAACATTTTGAATCATTTTTGTGACTTAGAAAATTTGCCTTAAACCAAATTCTGTATTTTCCAAAACTTGAATTTTTGAAATGGAAATCCAATTTTTTCAAAACACATGTAAATACAAAAACATGATATTTAAACAACTTTGAAGCATATAGTATATGGATAGAATCCAATATACATGAAAGGTATTATATCTATATTTTTGACATTAAATCCAAAAATAAGTTTTGTCTAAATACAAAACTCCAAACACATGAATAGTATTTCAAAATAAGTTTTTCTAAGTATATGAAGTATAGATGTATATAGATCAATTCTAATATACATTAAACCATGTAAACTTGTTTTGATTCTATCTATTCATGAAAACCAAGATCGGATAAGCCGAAAACCAAAACATGAAAAGTGTGTGTGTTGTGAACTTGAGCATATCACACTATCTAATCTTTACAATGGATCTAAACAAAATCTTAACTAAACAAACCGAAGCCTTCTTGTAGAGCGCCGTCTCCAAGTTGACTCGATTCAAACGTGATTCCCTGAGCTTGACTCCAACCGAGTGCTAGATGTGAACTTGATGCTCGAGCTCTTAAATCACTATGTGAAAGCTCCAAAATACCTTTGTTGAAGCTAATTACCTACTAATATCTTTATTAAATATCTGAAACTAAATATCACACGATTATTAGTAAATTAAACTACATGAGTTAATCATCATCAAAACTAGAGTGAAAGGCCTCTGGGCCAACATATGCATGTTAAGTTTGAGGAAGCTAACTCTGTTGTGGAGAATGTTACAGATTTTGATTCTTTAGTGGAAGATTTGAAAGATTTCGATGAAAGATTCACCGGCACAAAACGAAGAAGAAAAGCCTAAAGATGACACAAATGGAGAAGTCCAAGATGTTGAAGTCGAACCAACACAGCCACTTCCAAAGGATTGGAGATATACTACAAGACATCTCAAGGACCTCTTTATTGGTGATGTATCCAAATGGGTAACTACTCGCTCCAAACTCTATGATATTTGTTGCCATTTTGCATTCATATCACATATTGAGCATGAAAATATCCTCGAAGCCGAGGGAGACTCATATTGATTGCTTGCCATGCAAGAAAAGCTTAATAAATTTGAGCGCAAGTAAGTTTGACATCTTGTTCCTAGACCCATAATTGGACAACCATTGGTTCTAAATGAATATTTAGGATAAGTGGGATGAGTCAGAAAATGTTATTAGGATAAAACTAGCTTAGTGGCCTAAGGTTACACCCAATCGAAGAAATTGGTTTTGAGAAAACCTTTGCACCCGTAGCACGGTTTGAGGTCATACAGATGACACTTACTTTTACTTCTTTTAAAAATTTTAAGCTTTTTCAAATGGACGTTAAAAGTAAATTTTTGAATGGTTTTATTGAAGAAGAGGTATATGTTGAACAACTCCCTGAGTTTGTTGATCCTACACAGTCAGATTTTGTTTTAAACTTGAAAAGGCTTTGTATGGTTTGAAACAAGCTCCAATAGTCTTGTATAAAAGATTAAGTACTTTTCTTATTTTAAATGGTTTTGTTAAAGACAAAGTTGATACTAAGTTGTTTACAAAGCATATAGATGATGATTTCTTAAAAGTGCAAACATATGTTGATGACATTATTTTTGAATATACTATTGGCCCAGGCCCATCGCTCTAGTTCTGATGAGGATTAACTCTTGTAATTATTGTACTAATGATCTTGTATTTAATTAATTTCAGATATTTGATCAAGATCTTAGTAGGTGTTTAGCTTCAACAAAGGAGTTTTGGGAGCTAACATAAGTGGATTCATGAGCAGCGCATCAAGATCGCATCTAGCACTCGGTTGGAGTCAAGCTCATTGGATCGTGTCTGGACTGAGTCGTCTTGAAGATGAAGATCGACAAAAGACTTTGGTTAGTTTAGTATGTTTAGATCTTGTGTAAAGGTAGATAGTGTTGATATGCTCAAGTATACACACAAAAGTTTCAATATGGTTGGTTTTCGGTTTAACCAGTTTTGGTTTTATATAGACATATATATGGTTTTCATGAATAGATAGAATCAAAACAAATTTACATGGTTTAATGTATATTATATTTGATCTATATACATCTATGCTTCATTTATTTAGAAAAACTTATTTTGATGGTTTATATCATGTGTTTAGAGTTTTGTCTTTAACAAAACTTATTTTTGGATTTCATATCAAAACATAGATATATCATGTACATGTGTATTGGATTCTATCCATACACAACATACTTCAAAAGAGTTTAAATATCTTGTTTTTGTATTTAGACAAGTTTTGAAAAAATCGGATTTCCATTTCAAAGTTTGGTTTACGGAAAATACGATTTCCGTTTTAAAGCCAAATTTCTATATCACAAAAATGGTTCAAATAGTGTGTAATATGTGTTGAATTTTAGTCACACATATTTGTTCTTCAAATATTTATAAGAACTGATTTTTGTGGAATTTATGAATTTTTATGGGATTTAATTGATGTTAAATAATTTATGTTTTCAATCCCTAATTACCCGGCCAAATCCATTGGCGGTCGACCGGACCGGTCGACTGATGTGCACGAGACGTGCACAAAGGCCAACCTACACAGCCGGTCAACCGCACGGTCGACCGACTGTATGCATCTAACTCTCAGGTGCGGTCGGTCACCAGGCGGTCGACCGACAGGCTTGGCCCGGTCGATCGGAGGCACAATGGGCAGAAATATGACCATTGTGCCGGTCGACCGTGCGGTCGACCGGAAGGGCAGTCTGGGTATTCTAAACAATCAACAGCTATATTTTTAAGAGGGTTATAAATACCCATCTCTTGGGCTGTTTTTAATAAGAATTGAGAAGAGAAAATTTTCTATCTTTCAAGTGTTTTTACAGCAAGATTTCAAAGAGTTTTTGGGCTACAAAGTTTTATTTTTATTTGTTTTAAAGTGTTGAAAAATCAAAGAAAAGAGAGCCTTTGGGAGATTGGTTTTGATCTTGATTTCAATATCTATTTAGTATTTTTCTCAAGTATTTTCTTTGTTATTTTCATTCCAACACTTTATTTTCTCACACTTCAGTTATCATCTCTATCCTATTTATAGGATCTTATTTTTGTGAGAAAATTGGTTTGTGGTCTTTTGAGGTCACCAAGGGTTGTTTGTGATTTTTGTGATCACCAAGAGTTGTAATCTTTCTTTACTCTGGGTTTGTGTTCACCCTCTTGTGTAGAGGTAATTAAGATTGTGATTTGGGTTTGTGGTTATCCCTCTTGTGAAGAGGTGATTGTGGTTGGAATTTTGGCTTAGCGCCTTATCCCCCTTTGTGTAGAGGTGATTGTTATTTGGCTTAGTGCCTTATCCCTCTTGTGTGAGGTGATGGTTGTTGTGCCTCGCCTCTTGTGAAGAGATGGTGTTGTAAGAGAAAGAAGTTGAGTACTCTTACTTTGTAATTGCCAAATCCTCAGTAGAGGTTCCCTGTGTGGGCGGTCCTGTGTGAACTTATAGTGGAAATCCTTCTATGTGATGGCGGGGACGTAGAGCAGTGGCTCAAACCGCGAAACATATCTCAATGCTTGTGATTGATCCACTATCTCTAAACTCTCTCTCTTATATCTTACATTGCATCATATTATTCACATCATATATATACTTGGTATTGATTGTGTGCCTCACTAGTGTTGAACCAAAAGAGCTTCATATAGCATCTCAACTCTTATTTAAAGGAATTCAAAGGAGATAATCCAGAGCCCGTCACCGGGAACTCTGTTACACTCTTTGGTTACACTTGGTATGTTGCAATTAGTTTTTTTAATTTCGTATCATTTGTCATTAGATTAGCCATACACCTATTCACTCCCCTCTAGGCGTATTTTCATATACTAATGAAAAGTTTTGTAAGGATTTTGAATCATACATAGAGAAAGAGATCGAAATAAGTATGATGGGGAGCTCAACTATTTTCTTGGACTCCAAATCAAGCAAAGGGGTTATGGGATTTTTATCAATCAAGCCAAGTATACTAGAGAGCTTATCATGAAATTTGAGCTTAAAGATGCAAATATATGCAAGACTCCCATGGCTACCACAACGAAGCTTGATAAAAATGAACAAGGTAAAGACATTGATATTAAACTCTATCATAGCATAATTGGTAGTTTGCTTTACTTGACAGCTAGTAGGTCAAATATTGTGTTTACTATATGTCTATGTTCTAGATTTCAATCTTGTCCTAAAAGTCTCACTTACTTATAGTAAAATGCATTATTGGATATCTTAAGGGCACTATTGGAATGAGCTTGTGGTATCTAAAAATCAGACAACTCTCAATGATGAGTTTTTCGGATGCTAACCATGCTCGTTGTTGAGATAATAGGAAGAGCACTAGTGGAACTTATCAAATTTTAGGAAATTGCCTTGTTTCACGGTCTTCTAAGAAAAAAATTTCATAGCACTCTTAACTGTCGTGGCGGAGTATATTGCGGCCAGGGCTTGTTGTGTACAAGTCTTTTAGATGAAATATACTGTCTTTAATTATGATTTTTATTTTGATCATATTAAAATATTTTGTGATAATACTAGTACCATTCATAAGACCAAGAAAGCAAATCAACATAGCAAATCCAAACGCATAGAGATTCGATATCAATTTCTTAGAGATCATTATGAGAAAAGGATATATTGAGATTAACTATATTTCTACTGATTTCAGTTAGCAGATATTTTTACTAAACCATTTGATTTTAATAGATTTTCTTTTATTTATGGTGAATTGAATGTTTGCATTATGGATTCATGAAATTTTCAATTATTTCTCTCAAAATTGATATTCAAGTTTGTTTTGCTTAGTAAACATTGTACTTTCAAATCTTTTAAATTGGTATCTTATTTTTTTCTACTATTGTTTTTTTTGGTATCTACTAGGTTTAGTTGGCTTATAAGTCCCTTTTTGATTTATTATGACAAAAAGGGGGAGAAGATTTATAAGTCATTTCATTTGATATTTTTTTGGAGAAGATATAAGTTATCTCCTTTTGGTATTTATGCTTATTATATTGTTTTGCAAATTGATATCTATGCTTATGCTTTCAATTGGTATTCCTAGTTTTTCAATTAGGGTTCATGTTTTTTATTAAAATTGGTATTTGTGATTTATTGATTAATTGATAATTGAAGAGATTTATGAATTAGAGATTTATGACTTAACTACTACTTGCTACTTGCTATTACCTCTATTTCATATTTATATGCTTTGTTGCACACCCATTTGGTAGTTGGAGGCATAGATGGAGGTTGGTATGTTTATGCATGGTGTTTCATATCTATTATCTGTACCTATATGCATATGATGATTTGTTTTAATATTGTCACATTCTTTTGTCATAATAATTGAACTTGATAGATAAACATAATTTTAGGGGAGCTTTACTAAACTTTTCATATCATTCTTTTAAATAACTCATATATTTTGTCATCATCAAAAAAGGGGCGATTGTTGAACCAAGGTTACAATCACCGGTTTCTTATTTTGATGATAAAAAAAAACTTATGTAGTTATTTAGTACTAATCAAGTTCAAGTGTTTAAGTATTTTTTCAGGGCCCGAGAGGATTCAAAGTGTTTCTTCTTAGAAAGGAAGGTATTGAAGTTTCAAGCTCACTTAAGGATGGAATTCAAGTTAGAACAATCATGATTGATTCTTTAGAGAAGCCCACTAGAAAATTGCTTAAAGACATGTAGAATAGTATGTTTAAAGTATAGTGTGTAGAATTGATGCTCAAGAAGTCACACACACAAAATACAAGTTTCAAAATACAAGTTTTAATACCTAGTTTTTCTTGATTTGGTATTTCACAAGGTTTAGCGTTTGATACATGTCCCATGGCTTTTTTTAAATTTATATATCATATTTCTATCATGTATCCCTAATCCTATGTATTGCCCAAATATTTTTCTAACTATTATAAAATATTTGAAAATAAGTTTAAATTCAAATTTTACCCAAAAATATGTTTTTAGGCTAGGTAGGTCGACCGAGCAGTCAACTGAACCTCGGGGCCATTTATGGCCTTAGCTTGTGCGCGACGTGCACATTTGTCAAGCGACCGACCGGTCGACCGGGCGGTCAACTAACTGGCACTAGCATGGTCTCTATTAAGATCGTTTAACTGGGTAGTCGACTGACGTCAACGGTTAGTTCAAACTATTTGAACTACCGGTTGACCGGGCGGACGACTGAAGTTTTGTCTAGCTACAGTAACGACTAGTTTTTGAAAATCTATTTCTTTGACTTTTTCCCTAATGGATATATTTTCTCTTTTGGGGCTAATCTCTCTCTTAATGACCTGATGGCTCTTCTAACAGTGTTTTATCATTTGCCTATATATAGAGTTCATTTGTAGAGGATTACTAAGAATTATTTTAGAAAAATATTTGAAAAATCAAGTTTATTCAAGAGAAAAAATTTCAAGTTTTCTTACTTCAAGTGCTCTCATTTTAAAACTAATTTCTGCAAGTTTTCAGCTCATAAATTGATTCATTTCAACTGATTTTGTTCACAAACTTCTTGAGCTTTATCTCATATCAAATGCTATAGAAAGTTGTAAAAGAGATTGTTTGTGATCTTCGTGGTCACTAAGAGCTTGTTAACCTCATTGGCTTTGTGCTAACTCTTATGTAGAGGATTGAGTGTTGGAGTTGTGTACTCCTATCTTGTGTAAACCTTATAGTTTCTTTGTGGAGGCTCTTTTGTGAAAAGATCCTTAGTGGATAGTAAAATCCTTCACACAGTGAAGGCGGGGACGTAGAGCTTAGTGCTCGAGCCTTGAAATATATCTCTTATGTTTGCAATTGCTTTCTCTCTTACTCTTACTCTATTTCAATTGCTTACACTTGTGTTTTTTACTTTTATTTCACTTGCTATTCATATCTAGCATCATTCATACTTGTCAGTTTTCTCTCTCTAAATCAAAAAGACAATTGAGCATCTCAACTCATTGTCTAGAGGTATATAGTGGAGAAGTTCTAGAGCCCCTCGTAGGGATTCCGGCTTCACTTCTTAATTTGAGTTGACCGTTTGCATCAGTTATATATTAGTTGTTGTAATTTTACATTATTGACCATTAGATTAGCACTACACCTATTCACCCACCTCTAGGTGTACTTTCAAAGAAGAGTCATCAGAGGTAATAATTAACATAATGATTTAAATTCCTTTGGAAACAAGAACGGACTCAACCAAGGTGAAGGAGATTGTTTATTTTCATGTTGATAAAACTGTTTCCATCATTGTAGAAAGGAAGAGTCATTAGAGGTAATCCTGAACATAACAACTTAAATTCCTTTGGAACAAGAACAAACTCCAACAAGGTGAAGGAGACTATTTAATTCCATGTTGATGAAATTGTTTCCATCACTATAGAGAGGAAGAGTCGTCAGAGATAGTTATTAACATAACAACTTAAATTCCTTTTAAAACAAGAACAAACTTCAACAAGGTGAAGGAGACTGTTCAACTCCATGTATAAAAATCTTGACTACATTGGGGATAGAATAAGATTCCCCGAAAGAATAGAATAGTCAAACGGATCTGATTTGGTGATCAGGGATATAATGTTAACATAATCATAGATAGTACTGATTTGATCAGAGGTATAATGTTAACGTCATCATGGATAGTACTTCTTTAAAAATTTGCTGTTGATTGGCATCATTAGCATCTTGCCATTTGGATTAGCAAGACGATTAGCACCATTTGAATAGGCAGTCTCTACTACAAAAGGCCCTTCCCATTTAGGTTGGAATTTTTCTTTGGTCTTGTACATCATGACCATGGGTCATCGGATAGATAAGACCAAGTCTTCTTTCTGGAAGACTCTCCCTTTGACCTTTTTGTTAAAGGCCTTTGAGATTCAAGCTTGATAGAGTTTGATATACTATTGAGCTTATAATCACTTCTCATCCAGTGCTTCTACTCTTGGAGGCATAGTCGATCGTCATCTCCTTCTATCATTTTGGTTGTCAGACGCAAAGTGACGGTATTTATATCTCTAAAGGTATGACTATTTCACACGCATAGACTAAAGAAAAAGGCATATTGCTTGTTAGAGTTTGGACTGTTGTTCAGTAAGCCCAAAGACATTCACTAAGCTTCTTGTTTTAGTTTCGTTTGCTTAATGAGATGAACTTTTTGAGAAGCTTGATGATTGTCCTATTTTATGCTTCTGCTAACCATTTAGTGGTGAGGTTGTACAAAGTCGAAGCCACATTCTGTATTCGATATTTATCACAGAACTGAAAGAATGATTGACTTATGAATTAAATGATCCTCCTAGGGACACCGAATCAATGAATAACCTCGTGTTTGGTGAAGTTAATTATGCTAATGGTTTTAATTACTGAGTGATATGGCTTCCATCTACTTTGAGAAGTAATTGGTTATTGAAAGGATGAAATGATGACCTTTAGTTGATGAAGGACTGATGGGTCCTATGATTTCAATTCCTTATACTTCAAATGACCATGAAGCAACTGTGGGGTAGAGTAACTCTGAGGATTGATGTATGAAATCTGCGTGAATTTGATAAGTTTTACACCATTTTGCATCTTCTACCGCATCAATGATCATTGTGGTCAGTAATAACCAAGTTGTCTTAATCGGTCCTTAAGCTTCGGACTTGGTTGTTGGATGTCACATGTGCCATCATGAGCTTCTTTAAGTGCTTCTTGTGCCTCTGAACTAGACAGGAAATGAAGCAGTATATTTTTGTATGAGCGGTGGTATAACATCTTTATCATCAGATCATAATAAAAGCGAGGGGATTTTTGTCGAATGACAGCCACCTCTTTGGGATCATCAGGCAACATGCCATGCAAGGAATAATTGATGATGGAAAATAACCAAATCTTGGTTCATACTTCGCTGACTTCTAAACTATACTTTGGACTGAAGAGTTGATGAGTAGCTATAGTAACATGGTAACTAGTATTGGCCGGTGAAGCCAACGTAGCCGCCAGTGCAGCCAGAGCATCTGTCTTTGTGTTTTGGAGACGAGATATATGCTGATGTAAATGCCATCAAATGTGTTAGCCAACTTACTGACTATCTGGTTATAAGATATCGAGTCCCCATCACGAACTTCATACTCTGCTTTCATTTGATTGACAATCAATTTGGAGTCACCGTGGACTTCAAGATATTTACCCTCATTTGTTTGGCGAGCTGGAGGCAAATGAACAAACTGTTATACTTGGCTATATTATTGAAACATTGTTCTATTATTGAGAAGGCACAGGGGAGAACATGATTGTATGGCGAGACAAACACCAACCCCACTCCGGCGACTATTTTTCCTTTGGGGCCTATTCTTGGCGCCCCGTTAAGAATATTTGTGAAACCTTATCATTTATTGTCATGTTGGCTATGATGACCTCATCAGGGATGTCTTCATACAGTTTTGAAGTTTTTGAAACTGGATGGGCTACCAGAAAATCTGCAATGGCTTGACTTTTTATCACCTTCTGAGATAAAAAGGACATATCATATTGAGATAACAATATGGCCCAAATGGCCAATCTAAAGTTCAAAGATCTAAGCTTTGTCATGAGAGTCCGTAGAGGGTTGACTCTAGATATGACATAAATCATTTGTCTGACCAAGTAATGCCGCGTCTTTTGGAATACCAAGACAAGAGATAGGCACTGTTTCTCGACTGGGTTGTAGCAACATTCGACCCCAAAATTTTGGCTCAGATAGTAAATGTCTTTCAAAACCTTCATCATTCTTTGTGCGAGCAGGGTGCCCAAGGATGATAATGGCTTTTACATAGAGTAAGAATGATTTTCTCAAAATGAGAGCTACCAGGACTGACGGCTTAGCTAGGTACTCTTTGATGTCCTCAAAAGTCTTTTAACAGACGTCATCCCAAATGAAAGAGATACCTTTTTTCATTAACCTTGAGAAAGATTGTCAACGACCTGATATATTTGTGATGAATCTTTAGATATAGGTAAGTCTGCCTTGAAAACCTCTAAGCTCTTTGAGAATCTTTCGAGGCTACATACCATGAATGGCTTTGATCTTGTCGGGATCGAGGTGAATCCCTTTGGATGTGATAATGAATCCAAAAAACTTACCACTCGACACCCCCAAAAAAGATTTTGTCGGGTTCATTTTTAGCTGATGAGCCCGCATAATATCAAATACCGTTCTCAGGTCATGAAGGTGGCTATCTTTGTTGCAACTTCTAACAACGATGTCATCAACATAGCATTCCACTATCTTTCATAAATGGTCATGAAAAATCATGCTCGTTACGTGTTGGTAGGTTGCACTAAAGTTCTTCAAGCCAAAGGGCATCACCGTGTAACAATACACCCCAACAGTGTTCGGAACAATGTATGCTTTTCATCATCCAGTTATATTTTGATTTGATTGTACCCTTAAAAATCATCCATAAAGGATATGCTTTTGAAGTCGCATGTGTTGTAAATTATGACATCAATTATGGGAAATAGAAATTAATCCTTAAGATAAGATGTGTTGAGATCGCAGAAGTCGATACAGGCCCTGATCTTCTAGTTCTTTTAAGTACGGGCTTAATATTAGCAAACCAATTTAGGTGTTGTTTCTCTCGAATGAAGCCACATTTGATGAGTTTGTGAACTTCAGTTTCAATTACCTCCATAATATCAGGGTGAAACTGTCATTGATGCTGCTTAACTAGTTTGGTGTCTAATTTGATGTTGAGATAATGCATGGCCACTGAGGGTCGAGACCAGGCATGTCTTCATAGCTCTATGCAAAGACATCTATATATTCTCGTGTGAGAGATGTTAGGCCTTGATTTTCTCTAGGCGATAAATTTTCACTTATGGAAATAAGCTTTGGATTTGCTTGATCATCGATATCGAATTGGATTACCTTATCTTTGGTGGGATGTCTGCATTGCTCAAAATGGCTATTCCATTGAAAGTTAAGTTGTTGGGCCCATGGATCGATATCAAATGGCTCAACATCTTCATCATGACCATATGACTGACCGACATTGTGTTGGCGAAGAGATTCTTGAAGACAATCCCCACACTAATGTCGGACACTATTCTGATTAGTTTAACTAGTGGGATGATAGAAACTGATTAATCTCTGGTTTAGACTGTGTGGGTAGAGTAACATACCCCAACTCCCTACGCTTATGATCATAATAATAACTGGTTTTTCTTTTAACACAAAGGTTGTAAAGGGATGTGTCATTCTTTTCAAAAATTCAAGCATTCACCACGATATTGGTCGTATCCCATTTATTTCATCATACGATTAGTTAACCGTACGTAATGTGGGGGCTCTAAATCCTTGTCATAGTATATGGGTGTCGTAATCCGAGGATGATTCTTCCGAATATGATCGGCTATTGGGCTTTCTTGGAATATGGTACGATGAAGACAGATCCATCATCATCTTCTATCTACATGCATGCCATCATTGATGTGGGCAGGGCATTTGCAAGGAGCTTATGTTTGGCAGAGTCAGGTACATCATCAAAACATAAATATAATCAAAGGCGCATCATTTCATTGATTACCAATTCATTGTCTTTCTCAATGGCTTTATTACAATAGGAATCATCTAGATATGCTACAAGTGGCTCCATGGCAAAAGAAGCTACGATGTCTTCCTCTAACTCCGAGTATGCCTTATTACCGCTTTCAATGTCATCTGACAATGTTCTTTCATTACTTTACTGGTTGATTGGTAGAGTAGAGAATCAATAAAGTAGTTTTTCAATCCTTTGAACGGTTGTGTTTAGTGAACACTTTTCTAACCATTATCTTATCATCCATATATTTGAGGCATTGGTGAAGAGTCGATGGGATGATCCAGTTGGTATGGATCCAAGGTCATCCAAGCAGAAGATTGTAAGATTGTGAGCATCAATCATATAACACTCACTTTTATCTTTAGGTCCCCAATTTGACATCAGAGATGGATCTTGCCCCAAGGATGACACTTACGGCATTGAAGCCGTGTATAGTAGTAGTCATTGTTGATAGCTTGTTTAGAGGGATGCTGAGAAAATAAAGCAATCTCCTGGGGATAATACTCAAAGCAGACCCTAGGTAGACTTAATCCTCTCGATGCAGGAAGAGTCAATGTACCATGTATAGTACAAGGGTTGATCATGCTAATTGTCCTTAAGGAGCATGTCCTTATGGGTGAAGGTGATGTTTGGCAACTGCTGTGATGCCAGTGACAATGGGGTATGAAGTCCCGATGTCGTCAGTAGGGATGGTGGGTACTTGCGTCAGAAAAAGTTCTAAGTCTGCAAGCGCATCCTGAATTTCCTTCCTTGTTTCTTTTAAAAGGTAAAGTAGCTCATGCAGAGTATATGAGCTGGAATATTGGGCAACTGTGCCAATATATCAGCAAGTTGTGCCAATATATCAAAGCAAAAAGAAGAGTTTAGTCCTTGAAAAGTATTCTACTTCAAGGCTTTGTCAACCACACCTCAGTTTGCTTATCCTTATCCAAAGGCAATGTACGTGTAGGAGCCGGACTGGTACAACATTCCCTGATGTCATTGGTTGTTGTGTCGCATCAGGATTTGGTTTTACTGTTTTAAGTACTGTCTTTCAGACCGAGTGTCTACCGGCTGTGAGTTAGCAGGATGTGCCGCTAAGCTAACTCCTCTTCTTCAGAGTTACTGAGAGAAGTTGTCAGTGCAATGTCGTCTTCCTGTGAAAGGGAAATGAAATTGCAAGATTTGCCCTTGAGTTTGGGCTGGCTTGAATCCCATTGTTTGTCATTGACAATATCCGGGTGCACCCACATGATTTCTCTAGATTTGGTCATTAATGGAATAAGACCCTTGGCTTTCTACTCTTCAACAAGCAGATTGGTTACTTCCATTTTCCCTTTCAGGATGGGGTTAGTCCATCTTGAACTACCACTTTCAGAAAGCTATCAAAATTGAGGGTTAACATGTTGGCAGTAACGTTCTTTTGTTCTGACTTTAAAGTCAGATAGCTGCTTCAACTAACACTTGGATCTTATTTTCTTGAGGACATAACATCTGCTGGCAAGATGGTGGACCATCCTGTGAAGAGACAGTAGTTGGGATCGTTTATATATCCAATTTCTGCTGGGTGTCTGACTCTGATAATTTCAGCTTGTTACCTTTATTGAGCAAGTGAAAGTTTGCTACCATATGCTCATCTTTGAAAGAGTATTATCTCTGAGAAGAGTGTTACTGGAGTTACTTTTTTTTGACTTCGGCAAAGCTTCTTCGAACATGTTCACAAACAATGTTTTTTGCTTTTGGCCTATGAAGATTGATCTATGTCTCGTCCTTTTTTGTTGGTCCTCCACCAATTTTTAAGAACAGGGAACTCAAATTTTCTTAGCTAATTTCTTAGCTATTTCAGCTTGTTCAACAAGCTTTTTCAAAGTGTGATCCAACAAGCTCTTTCCAAGTGTCGTCCTTGATGGCTTCCATGCGAACTTCCACTTTATCGAGGAAGTTATGCCTACATGCCTGAAGCAACATAGGCAAAAGACATGTATGTAGGGCATAAAAAAGAAAGGTGACGGAACCTCTCTATGTAGTCCTTACGGACTTTCTTCTTTTCTGGACTATAGAGAGAAGTTTGTCCATGGTTACTGATTGAGGTTAAACCTGCACACAAATATAAAACTTCAGAACTTTAAAATAGAGAGTGCAAGTTACTCAATTCTACCGCAATAGCAAGTGGCTATGCGGGTCATGATCCACAAGGAGGGACTAGAGATGGAAGCTTTTTAGTAAGTTCTCTTTTAGGCTACAAGGTATGGTAAAGTTCTTCTTTAGTTCTTAAAAAAAAAATGAAAAAATCATAGTTAAGTTAGAAAGAAAGTGATAAATAGAGAAGATGGAGAAAATAGAAGTGATATGTACAAAGAAAATGAAAGAGTGAAAGAGATTTTGGGTGATATGGTGTTGGTGATCTACACTAAAAGTTACAAGAAAAGAAAGAAAAACTAAAACCTAAAAAACATACTTACCTCTTCGGCGCTTGTTTACCTTTCACCCGTATTGACGATGTACCTTTCTTTGAAGGCAAGCGAAGCATGGCAGATGAGATCTTCCCATTCCTGATTTACACTATAAAATGAAGGTGCGAGCTATATTACTATAGAAATGGATGTCAATTACCATAAGCCATCAAGGCACTTGCAAGGAGAAGGCAACTTTGAGGCTATCGGTTTCATTTGGATCCACAAACACAAAAGAGGAAAGTGAACAAAAATAAGAGTAGAAAAGAAAAGAAAGAAAACCTCGATTCGATTCAAATAACAATGAAAGAAAAGATCACTTACACTGGTGTCACCTTCAGTACAAGCTTGCTCTCATTCCTCCATGAAAGTATTCTCTCCTCTCAGTTACATAAATAAATAAAAATTACATGAAAGAAAATAAAAATCTAAGTTACAAACTATAAATTAGCCTAAGTTCTATTCGCTGCTTGGTCCTCCTTGCCTTTGAGATTATAGGTATTTATAGAAGAAATGCAGAGGTTAGAGGAGTATGAAGATAGAGAAAGCTGGATATTTCTGAATTTGAATCCTCCCTTATCTCCAAACTTTATTTGATATGGATATTCAGTTCTGATCTGTAATTTGTTATTGTATTGATTGCTGAATATCACTTATCAAATAACAGAATTAAAAATAGTGATCAACATAAGAGTTGTATCTCTGTAAGTTCTCTTTCTGGATCATCTTGAATCATTAGATTTAAGATTCGGTAATGAAAGTTATGATTCAAATACTGAATTATATCCAGTCGGAATCTGAGTCAAACTTGCTTCATCTCATCCGTTGATCTTCTCTCTATCCATTTATCTCTCTGTATTTGATATTATCCTCGATTGATCTTTAGCTAACCAAAATGGATTTATAAAAATCTAATTTTACTGGTTTCCATTTGGTGTTATCTTTCTGATTTGTTCTGATCTTCAGCTGAACATTTGCCCCAATCCTTGATTTGTTCTAACTAGATCTGGGATCATTCTCAGCTAACCAAATAGATCCAGTTAAATCTGATTTTAACTGGTATTTATTTGGTTTAATCCTCTTTCTCTTCATTATTATCTTCTACAAAATAGACATTTAAGACAAAGAAATTAGCAGATTTATTACACGATAAATGTAGGAGTGTAATGAAAAGAATACAAAATATGTGTACGATCACACCCCCACACCTATCTTTTGCTCGTCCTCGAGCAAAACAACAAAACTAAACTAAAGATTATCAGACCACTTTTGCAGGTCATGCGATTGCACTGAGCTTGCGCAACGAGCCGTTAAGCCTCTAGATTACCCCTAGAGGACGAGTTTTGTCTCGTGAGGGTTTCAGTAGATTACACCCACAAAATTCATAAAGAAAGAGAAACAAAGAGTTAGTATTTTTGAAAAGCATTTTGAAAGAGAAAAATATTTGAAATATAACTATAAGATTTAAGTAATCTATAAGTTATAGGAAAACTGAATTTTTCATTCCTAAACTTAGTCTCTATTCAAAAATTTGTTATCAATCAAAGTAAGGAGTCAAATTGTACTTCTCATCTAGTCTATTACCTACCCTAAGTCATATGCACCTTGTGACCGTGAAAATTTTGACTAAGGGTTCTTTAACTCTAATTCTTATGCCTTATTTATTTATATATATATTTTTGGTGGTATTATTCCTTAGTTCTATTAGGCTTTCTAATCTGCCCATGTAGCGAGCCTTTAATCGATGACTCCCAAACCAAATGGTCTTAGGGCACCGGGTGAGAAAAACACCCAAGGACTTAAGGACTCGAGCAAACTAGGCCACAAAACTAAGAATTTTATTATATGAACCGCTTTTAAGCGTGAGTACTTATGCTTTATTAGGCACAAATACCCAGCTTAATAAGAGGATTTTTACATATATATATTTTTCAAACTTATCTTATCATCTTTCGCATAAATACTAAGGCTTGCTTAGGCCAAAGCACCTAACTAATCAATAATTAGATTTGTTTATCTTTTATATATATTTTTTTTTTTTTTTGTAAGGCATAAGAATCTTTGTTTTTGAACCCTAAGTGTGTAAGTGTATGAAGTGTGCATATTTCATTAAGGTAAAGATCATGGCTAAATTACTTTGACAAATTATCTTCCTAACCCTAAAAATCAAACAATTAATCTTATTTTGACCAAGTATAAGAAATCCTAATTTTGATTTTCCTATTCCTTAAAATTGACTCAATCCTTACAAAAAATATGTTAAAATATTGTTTCTATTTTCAAAAAGTTTTTTTAAAAGTAAAGAAAATGTTAAAAAAATTTTAATAAAAAGAAAAACCTAAGTTATGTTAGAACCCTCCCCCACACCTATCTCATGCATTATCCTCAATGTATGAATTAATGTATAGATGCATGAAAAAGAAGAAAGGGAAGAAAATATTACCTTAAGGTGGTGGTTCTAGTGGTGGTCTGATTGGTCCACGAAATGCGGCCCAATCGACTTTTCATGGAGTTTGGAGGAACCCACCAGAAATTTCTCTAATATAACCCACTAAAATGATATATACATGAACGCTTTTTATTAAAAATTTAACCTCATCTAATTTCAAATTCCATAATTAATTTCGAAGTCAATTTTGTCAACCGCCTTGTCTAAAATGGAGTGTGAAAAGATAGAATGATTGACTTGGACTCAGAAAGTACTGGAACTAATACTGACTCAAGAAAGTGATTTAAGTCAAGTAAAGGTTCAGGAGTCGAGATTGGTTCAGGAAGTGGGTCCAAATCAAGAAGTTGAAACTCAAGTCCATATTCATTTTTCAACAATGGAATGTGACTTAATATTGGTGATTCAAGTTCAAGAATGATAGGTGTGGGAATCAAAACCGACTCTAAAATATTACTCAAGTCGGGTAACAAAACAGGAGTCAATATTGATTCGAGAATTTGAACTGGATCACAGATTTGAGAATCTAGGTCATATTTCTCATTGAGTTCAATTTCATAAAAATGAGAACTTGCCAATTTATCAATGGGACTTTCAAAATTATAAAATTGGTCAGGTTCAATATGATAATTATGAAAGATGGGCGACTCAATTTCATTATGAATTGGCACAGGATCCAATGTTGACTCAGAAAAAAGATTGAAATCAGGTGAAGACACCGGTGATTGGTCACTAATGTTGCATATTTAATATCATATTTTCATACCTATTTTAGAATAAAACTTTGCATTGTCTTAATTAATTGCTTAATTTATTTGCAGGCCCATTCTTTAAGGAGATGAAGAGAAATGAGCCCAAAGCCCACCAAAATTCTGAATTAAATCAGAATTAATTCACACTCACTAAATCAGGGAAAAATCAAGAGGTTGAAAACTGGTTGAGAAGAATCCTCTCAGAATCGATCGGTTAAAGCAAAGATCAAGGGATGAGATGAAGCAAGTTTGATTCAGATTCTGACTGGATACATTTTAGTATTCGAATCATAACTTTTGCTAAAGAATCTCAATTCTGATGATTCAAGATGATCCAGAAAGCATACTTACAGAGCTACAACTCTTATGTTGATCATCATCTCTAATTCTGTTATTTGATAAGTGATATTCAGCAATCAATATGCCAACAAACTGCAGATCAGAACTGAAAATCTACCTCAAATCATGTTTGAAGATAAGGGGAGTTCAAAAATTGCTAGATTTACTTATCTTCACACTCCTCTACCCTCTCCATTCCTCCTATAAATACCTTCACTCAAAGGCAAAAGGGACGGCCATGCAGAGATAGGAATTTAGCCTAGTTTTCATTTCTTAGTTTAGGTTTTAGTCTTTCTTTTCATGTAATTTTAGTTTTCATTTATGTAATTCAGAGGAGATCGACTTTCATCGAAGAACAAGACTGAAGCTAGAGCTGGAGGGACACCGGTGTAAGACTTATTTCTTTTCTTTGATTGTAATGAAATCAAATCGATGTTCTTTTTGTGTATGTACTTCTTTTTAGTCTTCTTCTTCTTCTTTTCTATTTTACCTTTCTTTTTGGTACAACTGTCTTCCAAGTGAGTCTAAAAGCATCGAAAGAGCCTTGCCTTTGCGAGTGCCACCGATGGCTCATGACGATGGAATTGTGAGTCTCTCTGTATCATTTCATGCTTGCGTATCTTGATGATGTAATGTGGAAGAGACCAACATTCGACTCTTATGGGCTATGCGCTGCTTGCCTCCAATTCAAGGTAACATCGAAGCTAAAAACTCAAGGTAAGCTTTTGGTGAAAAGAAGGTAAGTAACTCTTTTATTTCTTTCTTTCATTTTTGTAAATTAAATCACCATCTCTTCAAAATCACTCTTTTTTTCTCCACTTCATTTGTACATATTCGCTTCATTATGTTCTAATTTTTTCTACCTTCTTCATCTTTCACTTTCTCTCTAATTTTAACATAATTCTTTTTTCCTTTTCTTAACTTAAAAACAGAGAAGAATCTTCGCTTTTCTTCTTAACGATTTCAATAAAGAACTGTAAAGCTTCCATCGCAAACCCTCCTTGCGGATCACGACCCGCATAGCCACTTGGTATAGCAGAAGAATTGAGCACTTGCACATTTTTATTATAAGTTCTGAAATTTCGTATTTTTGTGCAGGTTTAGCATCAATCAAATTTGGCGCCGTTGCCGGGGAGGGTAAAACGGTTTTTATTGAAATCTGAATTTTTATTGCAAATTTTTTAGAACTAAACGAATTTTCTTCTCTGTTGCAGGTTACAGGGAAAGTAAAGCAGAAAATTATTATTGCAGTGACATACAAGTGGCCTTGGGCCTCTGCTCCAAAAAGCAGAGACCAAGGGCCCTCTGAATTGCCGCGTTTCCACGGCAAAAGCTGCGGATCCGCGGCAAGGACGAGTTGACTACTAACAGCTTTTTGCAGGGCTGCTTAGTTTACAAATTCTAGTTTGCTGCAACTTTAATTTTTCTTATATGCCATAACATAAGCCTGCTAATAATCAACAGTAAAATATTTGTTGAAAAGATAAAAAATGATTAGACATTTGCATTTTAGGCACGTGTCTTTTTAATTCCTTTATTTTTTACTGTTGAAGAGTGCTGGAGCAAGGTACGTATGCATTGCATTTAGCATAGGACTCACTTCTTGGTTGATTTATATCGCTTTGAGTGAATCTTACATATCTTGTACACTTGCACAAATTGATCTTAAGGGCACTAACCCATTAACAAGATAAGGTGGGGATTTAATCACCCTTCCTTAGCCCAAAAATCACATTTCAAGCGCTCACTAACCCAAGCCTAACTAAAATTGAGTAGACGTTGGCCCTAGGGACATCTCGGACTCAATTAGGAGATTATCCTAAGGGGGAAAAATGTTGGAATCTAACTCCTGCAAAATCAGTGTCTAGGAAAGGGATTGAGGGCCGAAAGCCCGAATGTTGGTGGTTATTTAATTAAGGAACGTCTTTGATGGAAAACCTCCCACCAACCTTGCCCTGACCTGGCTGATTAGCTTGTGGTTAAAGTCTACATTAGACCTCATGTGGACAGTCTAACCAGTTAGGAGTCGTCTAGGTCCTAAGTCTACCCTAACTTAGGCTAGAATTTTTTCTTTTTTGTTTATTTGTTTGTTTTTCTTTGTTTGTATTCTATTGTGTGATATGGACTATAATAATAATTTTTTCAACTACAATAATAATCCATATTACACACCGACTTTTTTCGGATATTACCAACCGGCATATCATAACTTTGACCAACCTAGTGTGCCGGATTGGTCTTATCCGAATCAATATGACCCATACCCCCATCTAATAACTATAATTTCCATAATGATTTCAACTCTTCACCGAGTCAGTGGGGATTCACCTCCCCCGAGCATAATTTCCAGCCACGTTGCCCTCCTTCTCCACCCAGTCCACATTATGTTCAAGATTCATACTCAGTTCCACCCGTCCAAAATAGGAAACCATCAATTATGGAAATGAGTATGCGTGAGTCCAAACACAAATCCCAAAATCTGATGGACTCACAATTTCACTACCACTTCCAAGACAATTCTTCATCTTTTCATCAAAACAATGAACCTATCAACTATGAAAAGATGCTTGAAGCCATGACTCAGGCTCAAAACACTCGTAATCGTGACATAGATATGATGGTCGAATCTCTACGTTCCCACCGTCCTGATGTCACTAACTATTCTGTTAGAGTCGAAGAGTCATGTAGTTTTTAAAATCAAGATTCCATTTCAGAACAACCATGTGAACTTGCCCAAACTCTAATTTTGAAAAAGATATTGATAGTTTAGCAAGTTATCCTTTTCCCGAAATAGAACTTGAAAATGATTATGATCCTGAACCCCAACTTAGTGATTCAATTCTATTTCTGATTCGATTATGACTCCGGTATCTTCACCTGACTTCAATCTTTTCCCTGAGTCAACATTGGATCCTGTACCAATTCATAAAGAAATTGAATCACCCATCTTTGAGGATCATGTTGAACTTGACCAACTTTACAATTTTGAAAATCCCATGGATAAATTGGCAAGTTCTCCATTTTTTGATATTGAACTCAATGAGATATGTGACCTAGATTCTCAAATCTGTGATCCAGTTCAACTTTCTGAATCAATATTGACTCCTGTTGTGTTACCAAACTTGAGTAATGTTTTAGAGCCAGTTTTGATTCCTCCACCTATCATTCCTGAACTAGAATCACCCACATTAAGTCACATTCCATTGTTAGAAAATACATGTGGACTAGAGTTTCAACTTCTTGACTTGGACCCGCTTCTTGAACCAATTTCGACTTCTGAACCTTTACTTGACTTAAGTCACCTTCCTGAGTCGGTATTAGTTCCTGCCCTTCCTGAGTCCAAGTCAACTGTTCTATCATTTCATACTACATTCTGGGAAGAGGTGGTTGACAAATTTGACTCCAAAATTAGTTATGGAATATGGAAATTAGATGGGGTCAAATATTTAATAAAAATCCTTCATGGATATATCTTTTTAATGGGTTTATTAAAGATAGTGCTGGTGGGTTCCTTCGAGACCCAAGAAAAGTTGATTGGGCCGCGTTTCGTGGACCAATCAGACCACCACCGGAACCACCACCTTAAGGTAACATTTCCTTCCCTGTCGTCTTTTTCATGCATCTATGCATTAATTCATACATTGAGGACAATGCATGAGATAGGTGTGGGGGAGGGTCTAACATAACTTTTCTTTTTCTTTAAAATAAAAAAATTTTCTTTAAAATAAAAAAAATTAACATTTTTCTTTACTTTTAAAAACTTTTTGAAAAATAGAAACAATATTTTGACTTATTTTTGTAAGAAATTAAGTTAATTTTAAGGAATAGGAAAATCCAAATTAGGATTTCTTATACTTGGTCAAAATAAGATTATTTGTTTGATTTTTAGAGTTAGGAAGATAATTTGTCAAAGTAATTTGGTTTGATCTTTACCTTGATGAAATATGCACACTTCATACACTTACACACTTAGGGTTCAAAACAAAGATTCTTATGCCTTATAAAAATATATATATATATATATATATAATATATATATATATATATATATATATATATATATATATATATATATATATATAAACAAATCTAATTTTTGATTAGCTAGGTGCTTTGGCCTAAGAAAACCTTAGTATTTATGCAAAAGATAATTAGATGAGTTTGAAAAAAAAAAAAGAAAAAAAAAACAAGTCTAATTATTGACTAGCTAGGTGCTTTGGCCTAAGCAAGCCTTAGTATTTATGCGAAAGATGATTAGATAAGTTTGAAAAGAAAAATCCTCTGATTAAGCTGGGTATTTGTGCCTAATAAAGCATAAGTATTCACGCCTAAAAGAGGTTCATATAATAAAATCCTTAGTTTTGTGGCCTTATTTGCTCGAGTCCTTAAGTCCTAGGGGTGTCTTCTCACCGATGCCCTAAGACCGTTTGGTTTGGGAGTCATCGATTAGAGGCTCGTTACATGGGCAGATTAGAAAGCCTAATAGAACTAAGGAATAATACCACAAAAAAAAGTATATATAAATAAATAAGGCATAAGAGTTAGAGTAAATGAACCCTTAGTCAAAATTTTCACAGTCACAAGGTGCATATGACTTAGGGTAAAGTAATAGACTAGATGAGAAATACAATTTGACTCCTTACTTTAATTGATAACAAATTTTTGAATAGAGACTAAGTTTAGGAATGAAAAATTCAGTTTTCCTATAACTTATAGATTGCTTAGATCTTACAATTATATTTCAAATATTTTTTTCCTTTCAAAATGCTTTTCGAAAATACTAACTCTTTATTTCCCTTTCTTTATGGATTTTGTGGGTGCAATCCGCTGAAAACCCTCACGAGACAAAACTCGTCCTCTAGGGGAAACCTAGAGGTTTAACGGCTTGTTGCACATGCTCAGTGCAATCGCGCGACCTGCGAAAGTGGTCTAATAATCCTTAGTATAGTTTAGTTGTTTTGCTCGAGGACGAGCAAAAGATAGGTATGGGGGTGTGATTGGTCACTAATGTTGCATATTTAATATCATATTTTCATACCTATTTTAGAATAAAACTTTGCATTGTCTTAATTAATTGCTTAATTTATTTGCAGGCCCATTCTTTAAGGAGATGAAGAGAAATGAGCCCAAAGCCCACCAAAATTCTGAATTAAATCAGAATTAATTCACACTCACTAAATCAGGGAAAAATCAAGAGGTTGAAAACTGGTTGAGAAGAATCCTCTCAGAATCGATCGGTTAAAGCAAAGATCAAGGGATGAGATGAAGCAAGTTTGATTCAGATTCTGACTGGATACATTTTAGTATTCGAATCATAACTTTTGCTAAAGAATCTCAATTCTGATGATTCAAGATGATCCAGAAAGCAGACTTACAGAGTTACAACTCTTATGTTGATCATTATCTCTAATTCTGTTATTTGATAAGTGATATTCAGCAATCAATATGCCAACAAACTGCAGATCAGAACTGAAAATCCACCTCAAATCATGTTTGAAGACAAGGGGAGTTCAAAAATTGCTAGATTTACTTATCTTCACACTCCTCTACCCTCTCCATTTCTCCTATAAATACCTTCACTCAAAGGCAAAAGGGACGGCCATGCAGAGATAGGAATTTAGCCTAGTTTTCATTTCTTAGTTTAGGTTTTTAGTCTTTCTTTTCATGTAATTTTAGTTTTCATTTATGTAATTCAGAGGAGATCGACTTTCATCGAAGAACAAGACTGAAGCTAGAGCTGGAGTGACACCGGTGTAAGACTTATTTCTTTTCTTTGATTGTAATGAAATCAAATCGATGTTCTTTTTGTGTATGTACTTCTTTTTAGTCTCTTCTTCTTCTTTTCTATTTACCTTTCTTTTTGGTACAACTGTCTTCCAAGTGAGTCTAAAAGCATCGAAAGAGCCTTGCCTTTGCGAGTGCCACCGATGGCTCATGACGATGGAATTGTGAGTCTCTCTGTATCATTTCATGCTTGCGTATCTTGATGATGTAATGTGGAAGAGACCAACATTCGACTCTTATGGGCTATGCGCTGCTTGCCTCCAATTCAAGGTAACATCGAAGCTAAAAACTCAAGGTAAGCTTTTGGTGAAAAGAAGGTAAGTAACTCTTTTATTTCTTTCTTTCATTTTTGTAAATTAAATCACCATCTCTTCAAAATCACTCTTTTTTTCTCCACTTCATTTGTACATATTCGCTTCATTATGTTCTAATTTTTTCTACCTTCTTCATCTTTCACTTTCTCTCTAATTTTAACATAATTCTTTTTTCCTTTTCTTAACTTAAAAACAGAGAAGAATCTTCGCTTTTCTTCTTAACGATTTCAATAAAGAACTGTAAAGCTTCCATCGCAAACCCTCCTTATGGATCACGACCCGCATAGCCACTTGGTATAGCGGAAGAATTGAGCACTTGCACATTTTTATTATAAGTTCTGAAATTTCGTATTTTTTGTGCAGGTTTAGCATCAATCAACCGGAGTCATTATTGAATCAGGAAGTAGAATTGAATCACTAAACTGAGGTTCAGGATCATATTCATTCTCAATTTCTATTTCAGAAAAGGAATAACTTGTCAAACTGTCAATATCATTTTCAAAATTAAGAGTTTGGGCAAGTTCAAATGATTGTGCTGAAATGGAACCTTGTTTTTCAAAACAACATGACACTTCTGCTCTAATAGAATGGTTAACGACATCAGAACTGGCCAAACGGTGAGAACGTAGAGTTTGGACCATCATATCTATGTCATGATTACGAGCGTTTTTGAGCCTGAGTCATGACTTCAAGCATCTTTTCGTAGTTGATAGGCTCATCGTTTTGTTGTGATTGGTCTTGAAAAGATGAAGTGTTGTTTTGGAATTGGTGGTAAAATTGTGAGTCCATCAGATTTTGTGATTGTTGTTTGGACTCACGCATACTCATTTCCAAAATTGATGGTTTTCTATTTTGGACTGGTAGAACTGAGTATGAATCTTGAAAATATTGTGGACAAGGTGGATAAGGAGGACAAGTTGGTTGAAAATTGGACTCGGGGGAGGTGATCCCCACTGATTCTGTGAAGAGTTGAAATTATTCTAGAAATTATGGTTATAAGATTGGGGGCATGGGTTATATTGATTCGGATAAGATCAATTCGGCACACTATGTTGGTTAAAGTTATGATATGCCGGGTCGGTAATATCGGAAAAAGAGGTTGGTGTGTAATATGGATTACTATTAAAATTGGAAAAATTATTATTATAAGCCATATCACACAATAAAATACAAACAAAGAGAAAAACAAACAACTAAGCAAACAAATAAAAAGAAAAAAAATTCTAAATTAAGTTAGGGTAGACCTATGACCTAGACGACTCCTAACTGGTTAGACTGTCCACAGGAGGTATAATGCAGACTTTGACCACAAGCTAATCAGCCAGATTAGAGCAAGATTGGTTAGAGGTTATCCGCCAAAACGTTCCTTAATTAAGTAACCACCAACCTTCGGGCTTTCGACCCTTAATCCCCTTCCTAGATACTGATTTGGCAGGAGTCAAATTCCAACACCTTTTTCTCTTAGGATAATCTCCTAATTTAGTTTGAGATGTCCCTAGGGCCAATGTCTACTAATTTTTAGTTAGGTTTGGGTTAGTGAGTGAGGAGATTTTTTGTGGGCTAAGTGAGGGTAATGACTTCCCCACCTTATCTTGTTTATAGGACAAGCTCTTAGATCAATTTAATGCAGTGTACACAAAAAGCAACACTTAAGCAATGTAAACAATCCAAAAGTGTTCTTATACTAGATGCTATGCACACATACCTTTACTCCAGCACTCTTCAATAGTAAATAGAAAATGTACACTCTTCAATAGTAAATAGAAAATGTAATGAAATAGATACGTGTCTAAATGCAAAGTCTAAATCATTTTTTAGCATTTACAATCATCATTTTACTGTTGCTGTTAAACAAGGAAATAAATGCTACAAATATTAAATTTTGCACTACAGCCAACCTGGAAAAAATACAGGTTAGTAGTTCACTCAGATTGCCACATGAATGTAGCAAATCTGAGGGCTTCTTCGCTCTGCTTTCTTGAGCAGAGTCCAAGGCCACTTATACTGCAGCAAAGGTTCCTTGTTGTCAAGCCTGTACACCAAAACAAAAAAGAAAGTTAACCAAAAATGTAAATCTAAAAAGAGAATAACTTACCGTCTCTCCCGACAACGGTGCCAAAATTTTGATTAAGGTCAAACCTGCACACAAATATAGAATTTCAGAACTTTAAAAATAGAGAGTGCAAGTTACTCAATTCTACCGCAATAGTAAGTAGCTATGCAGG
Organism: Agave tequilana; assembly: GCA_038442645.1. NCBI lineage: Eukaryota > Viridiplantae > Streptophyta > Magnoliopsida > Asparagales > Asparagaceae > Agave > Agave tequilana. The sequence continues at coordinate 203,975 of JAVJIF010032673.1, forward strand.
TCGTGATCCACAAGGAGGGACTAGAGATGGAAGCTTTTTAGTAAGTTCTCTTTTAAGCTACAAGGTATGGTTAAAGTTCTTCTTTAGTTCTTCAAAAGAAAAATGAAAAAAAATTATAGTTAAGTTAAAAAGAAAGTGGTAGATAGAGAAGGTGGAGAAAATAGAAGTGACATGTACAAAGAAAATGAAAGAGTGAAAGAGATTTTGGGTGATTATGGTGTTGGTGATCTATACTGAAAGTTACAAGAAAAGAAAGAAAAACTAAAACCTAAAAAACATACTTACCTCTTCGGCGCTTGTTTACCTTTCACCCATATCGACGATGTACCTTTCTTTGAAGGCGAGCGAAGCATGGCAGATGGGATCTTCCCAATTCCCGATTTACACTATAAAATGAAGGGGCGAGCTATACTACCATAGAAATGGATGTCCACCACCATAAGCCATCAATGGCACTTGCAAGGAGAAGGCAACTTCGAGGCTATCGGTTTCATTTGGATCCACAAACACAAAAGTGGAAAGCGAACAAAAATAAGAGTAGAAAAGAAAAGGAAACCTCGATTCGATTCAAATAACAATGGAAGAAAAGATCACTTACACTGGCGTCACCTTCAGTACAAGCTTACTCTCATTCCTCTATGAAAGTATTCTCTCCTCTCAGTTACATAAATAAAACAAAAATTACATGAAAGAAAATAAAAACCTAAGTTACAAACTATAAATTAGCCTATGTTCTATTCTCTGCTTGGTCCTCCTTGCCTTTGAGATTGCAGGTATTTATAGAAGAAATGCAGAGGTTAGAGGAGTATGAAGATAGGGAAAGCTGGCTATTTCTGAATTTGAATCCTCCCTTATCTCCAAACTTGATTTGATATGGATATTTAGTTCTGATCTGCAATTTGTTATCGTGTTGATTGCTGAATATCATTTATCAAATAACAGAATTAGAAATAGTGATCAACATAAGAGTTGTAGCTCTGTATGTCTTGTTTTTGGATCATCTTGAATCATCAGATTTGAGATTTGGTAGCGAAAGTTATGATTCAAATACTGAAATGTATCCTGTCAGAATCTGAGTCAAACTTGCTTCATCTCATCCGTTGATCTTCTCTCTATCCATTTATCTCTCTGTATTTGATATTATCCTCGGTTGATCTTTATCTTACCAAGATGGATTTATAGAAATCTAAATTTTACTGGTTTTCATTTGGTGTCATCTTTCTGATTTGCTCTGATCTTCAGCTGAACATTTGCCCTAATCCTTAATTTGTTCTAACTAGATCTGGGATCATCCTCAGTAACCAAATAGATCCAGTTAAATCTGATTTTAACTGGTATTTATTTGGTTTAATCCTCTTTCTCTTCATTATTATCTTCTACAAAATAGACATTTAAGAAAAAGAAATTAGCAGATTTATTACACGATAAATGTAGGGATGTAATGAAAAGAATGCAAAATATGTGTACGATTAGTTACCTTGGTATCATCATCATAGAATTAGGAGAGGAACTGAGCTTTCTGGTCAAGTCACGAGTTGATGGAACTATTAGAAAGGCTCCTAAACCAATCAAAAACTACCCATTAAGGGTGCCAATGAATTATCTCCTCTTAATGAGGGATATAATGGGTGTAATTGCCCATTAAAAGAGACATTAACCCTATTAAGTGTTGGCCCAAGGTTACAATCACCCTTGTTTAGTGTATTTTGATGATTACAAAACATATTAGTTATTTGTACTAATAACAATTGTTGTTTAAGTGTGTTTCAGGTTTATCATCACACTAGAAGTACTCTCACTCAAATACAAGGTTCTTGGACTCAAGACAATTCAAATTGGGCTCAAGTTGCAAATATTGAAGATCAAGTGAAGATAGCCCACCTTGAAGAATAGCCTTGAAGTCTTTTAGCAAGTTTGTAAGTTTAGAATGTTAAAGTTTGAATATAGGAAATTTGGCTCTAGGATTTGCACACACACTTGTTTCATGTATTTCCTATGTTTTGAAAAACTTGTTTAAAAACATGTACCAAAGCTTTAGTTTATGCCTTAGTTTATATATACATGTACCAAAGCTTTATATCTTGAAAAACTTGTTTAAAACATGTATATAAACTATTTTCTGCATAATACTTAGCTATAGGTATTTTCAAAATGTTTTCACAAAAATTCCCTCTTCAAAACAGCCCAGTTTTCAGCCTCAGGCAACATCGGTCGACCGGCCCGGTCGACCGGCGTTGTGCCTGGACATGCACTGTTTGTGCATGTCCGTCGGTCGACCGGACCGGTCGACCGACAGAGAGCCTTCTGCTCTCGGGAAATTTCGGTCGACCGGACCGGTCGACCGGAAGAAGGAAACTGTGTTTCCTCCTTTTTGGTCGGTCGACCGGACCGGTCGACCGGGAGCCAACGGCTATATCCAGCTAGGCTGGCGGTCGACCGGACCGGTCGACCGCCAAGCCTGCAACACAGCAACGGCTCTTTCCTCTTTGGGATTTTCTGAAAAACTGTTTCTTTTTCTGTTTTAGCAGATTTTTGGAGAGTGGTTGGGGAGCTTTTGCAGGTTGAATTAGGTGAAAAGAAATTGTTTTTAACCTATTTCTAAACCTATAAATAGAGGAGAAGTCTCTCTTCCTCAATACTTAGAAAAATCCTCAAGTTTTGTTGTTTTCAAAAGAGAAAAGAAAAATTGTTTTAAGCCTTCAATTCTTACTCTTTCAAGATTGTTTTTCAGTTGTGTTTGATTCTCTATATCACTCTACAACTGAAGTTTTCTCACCACACTTCATAGAGCCAAAAATTCTATACTCATTCTATAGTGAAGTTGTAATTGAAGTGAGAGTGTTTGTAAAAGAAATTGAGAAAAGTGTAGTGATCAAGTTGTGATCACTTTGTTCTTGTAATTCCTTCTTGTGGAGCAACCTCTTCGGTAGAGGTCCTTTGTACTCGGTGGAGCTCGGTGCTCGGTCTTCGGTAGACCCAATTGTAAAGGCATCCTCGGTGGATAGTGGAAACCCTTCACGGAGGTGAAGGCGGGGACTAGAGCAAGTGTGCTCGAACCTCGAAACAAATCATCTTGTTTGCGATTGCCTTTGCGTTCTTCTTGCTTTTAATTTCTATTGCTTTATATTGCCTTGAATTAATTGCTTGAGAACTAACCCTCTACTTGTGGAATCTTGTGTTGTTTACCTTACTTGCTATACTTGTTGTTTTACATTGTGAGCATTTCATCTTCATCATCATACTTGGCATTGATCGATCACACCTCAATACAACACGTTTGCATTACGCACCTCTAACCCATTTAAGGGGAATTAGGAGGAAGGAGTTCAGAACCTCGCAGGGGTATTCGGCTCTTAGTCGTGTTTTGAGAGATCGTTACATCACTCATTTAATTAAAGTTTAAAAAGATCACTAGATTAGCATTCACACCTATTCACCCCCCATCTAGGTGTTTTTCAATTTGTATCAGAGCTTGGACTCTAGGATTTGGTTTAATAACCTTAGAGAAGATCCTAATTTGCTAATCATTTCATTCATATTCATATAGTAAAATGGCCGATGGAATTAAGACCCCTCCTAAGTTTGATGGACTTAACTTTCCCATATGGAAGGTTAAGATGACCGTGTTTTTGCAATCTCTAGGTAGCCGAGTTGCAAAGGCTGTGACTAAGTCCTTTAGTGTACCCCCCGGTGACGAATCCACTTGGTCCGAAATAGAGACTAAGGAATTCGATGCCAATGCCAAAGCTCACTATGCACTTCTACAAGCCCTAAATGATGATGACATAGCTAGGTTATACATTGCAAATCCGCATTTGAGATTTGGTCACACTTGATAGTCACTCATGAGGGGACCTCACAAGTTAAGAAGGCTAAGATTGACCTTCTTCGGTCTCAATATGAAACATTTAGCATGCAAGACAATGAAACCATAGATGATATGGTTACAAGGTTTACCAAAATTACTAATGGACTCTCTTCTTTAGGTGAAGATATCAACAATGATCAAAGAGTAAGGAAGATCATCCGGGCTCTTCCTCCTTCATGGGAAGTTAAAGCAACAACCTTGAAGGAACTCAACGACAATGAAGAGATGGAGCTTATAGGTCTCATTGGGAACCTCAAAACCCATGAGATGGAAAGGAAAGCAAGAGAGGACATGGCTCCTATCAAGAAGAAGACTATTGCCTTCAAGTGTCAATCATCACACTCCGACGAAGATGATGATGAAGAAGAAGATGACGAAGAGCTCTCACTTCTAGTCAAAAATGTTCGGAGGATGTACAACAAGGCAAAGTTTCAAGGTAGAAGGAGATGGCAAGGAGGCAAAGAAGAAAGGAAGATTGTGTGCTTCAATTGCCAAAAACCGGGACACATAGTTGCGGAGTGTCCGGACAAAGCAAAGCCCTCCACATCAAAGAAGCCATACAAGAAGAAGGCTATGAAGGCAACTTGGGATTCGGAGACCGAATCCGAAGAGGAGATAGACACCGCCAACATGTGCTTCATGGCTAATGAAGGCACAAGCAAGGTAACCTCTTCCCCTTCTCATAATGATGAACTTTCTATGGATGAGTTAGAAGAAGCTTTTGTTGAGTTGTCACAAAACTATGATTTCTTAAAGAAAAAGTATTTAAAAATGAAAAAGGAAAATGAATCTTTAAGTCATCAAGTTTTTACTCTTACAAAAGAAAAGGATAATTTAGTTTCCACCTTGACCACTACTAAAAATGATTTTGAAAAATATAAGACTTCTTGCAAGGGTAAGGCCCCACTAATTGACTCAAATGAAGTTTCCATGCTTAGGGAAAGATTAGACTCATTAAGTGTTGTTTTGAAAAATTGTGAATTTGATAAGAAAAGGATTGAGGCTATGTTTCCTAAGAAACAAGCCCCAAAGAAAAATGCTCATGCTCATGTTCATGTTCATGCTACACAACCTAAACAACATGGCAAACCCCAAAAGCATGCTCACACTACTACACATACACATCATGCATTCATGTATAGAAAAGTGTACTCATGTTCACATTGTGGGCGGAAAGGACACTTAGCAAATTTTTGTTATGATAGACTAAGTGCATCACATCATAATGTTTGGGTTCGTAACACTAACTTTCAAGGACCCAAGAAAGTTTGGGTACCAAAGTCAACAATTGTTTAAATGATGTAGGTACTTTCTAAAGCCCAACGACGTAGAGGTTTGTGGTATCTTGATAGTGGTTGCTCAAGGCACATGACTTGGGACATAAACAACTTTGCAACCCTATCAAGATATCATGAAGGTGGCACCGTCACCTTCGGAGATGACGCCAAGGGTAAAATCATCGGTATTGGTAATGTAAAACTTGGCACCTCTCCTTTAATTGAAAATGTAGTTTTGGTTGATGGCCTCAAGCATAATCTCTTGAGTGTTAGTCAACTTTGTGATAAAGGTTTTGATGTTGTTTTTGATAATGTTGCTTGTAAAGTTATTGATAGAATTTCTAATGTTTGTGTATTTTCCGGTTTTCGTGAAAGCAATGTTTATATGATTGATATGTTAAATATGTCTTGTAATATTACTTGTTTAAAAGCCCTCGATGATGACTCTTGGTTGTGGCATAGGAGATTAGGGCATATTTCTTTTGATCATATTTCTAGATTAAATTCAAAGGAAATGGTGAAAGGTATTCCTTCATTGAATTTTGAAAAGGACCGAGTTTGTGACTCATGTCAATTTGGGAAACAAACTAAGTCTTCTTTCAAGTCAATTAAGGATATCATGACATCACGTCCTTTGGAATTAATCCATATGGATCTATTTGGCCCAACACAAACCAAAAGTCTAAGTGGGAATAGATTTGCTTATGTTTTGGTTGATGATTTTTCAAGATTTACATGGGTTTTCTTTCTTGAACATAAAAACCAAGCATTTTCGTATTTCCAAACTTTTAAGAAAAGAGTAGAAAAAGAAAAAGATTCTTTGATTTTGAGAATAAGAAGTGATAGAGGAGGTGAATTCATTAACCAACCCTTTACCACTTTTGTGATGAACATGGAATAAAGCATGAACTTTCTTGTCCTAGAACTCCACAAACAAAATGGAGTAGTTGAACGGAAAAATAGAACATTACAAGAGATGGCTAGGACAATGCTAAGTGAATACGGTCTACCACATTATTTGTGGGCCGAGGCCGTTAATACATCATGCTACATATCAAATCGTGTTTTCTTGTGTAAAAATACTACTAAGACTTCTTTTGAAATGTATTTTTCTAGAAAACCTAATGTTTCCTATTTTAAAGTTTTTGGTTGCAAATGCTTTGTTTTAAACACAAAAGATAATTTAGGAAAGTTTGATGCTAGATCTTATGAGGCTATTTTTGTAGGTTACTCAAACACTAGTAAGGCTTATAGAGTTTTCATTAGATCATCTTTGACTATTGAAGAGTCCATTCATGTTAAGTTTGAGGAATCTAACAAGTTTGTTAAGAATGTTGTAGAAATAGATGCCTTGCATGAAGGCTTGGAGAAAGTCACCTTGGAGGATGCTTCTACCATGGGAGACAAGCCAAAGGATGATGATGGAAGTGAAGCCAAAGTGGAAGAGGCCCAAGGAAATGAACATCAAACAAATGAGGTGGAGCCTACTCAACCACTACCTAAGGATTGGAGATTCAACCCTCATCATCCCAAGGACCTCGTCATAGGTGAAGTATCAAAAGGGGTAACTACTCGTTCTAAAATTCAAGATTTTTGTGGCCACTTTGCATTTATTTCACACATTGAACCCAAAAATGTCCTCGAGGCCGAGGCCGATTCATATTGGTTGCTAGCTATGCAAGAAGAGCTCAATCAATTTGAGCGCAACCAAGTATGGCACCTTGTTCCTAGGCCCCACGATAGACCAACAATTGGTACTAAGTGGATCTTTAAGAACAAGTTGGATGAATCGGGTAATGTAGTTAGAAACAAGGCTAGGTTAGTTGCCCAAGGTTACACTCAAATCGAAGGGATCGATTTTGAAGAAACCTTTGCACCCGTAGCACGGCTTGAAGCCATACGGATGACACTAGCATTTGCCTCATATAAAGATTTCAAATTATTTCAAATAGATGTTAAAAGTGCTTTTCTAAATGGTTTTATTGAAGAGGAAGTGTATGTTGAACAAACCCCCGGGTTTGTTGATCCTACACATCCAGATTTTGTTTTTAAATTAGACAAAGCTCTTTATGGTTTAAAACAAGCCCCTAGGGCTTGGTATGAAAGATTGTCTTCATTTTTGATTTCCAATGGTTTTAAGAAAGGTAAAATTGACACAACATTGTTTACAAAACATGTAGAAAAAGATATTCTTATTGTGCAAATTTATGTAGATGATATTATTTTTGGTTCTACTAATGAATCTCTTTGCAAAGCTTTTGAGTCATGCATGAAGGATGAATTTGAAATGTCTATGATGGGGGAACTCAACTATTTCCTTGGACTCCAAATCAAGCAAAGGAAGGATGGGATCTTCATCAATCAAGCCAAGTACACAAAGGAACTAATCAAAAGATTCGGGCTTGAAGGATCAAAAGTAAGCAAAACTCCCATGGCAACAACTACCAAGCTTGACAAGGATGAACAAGGTAAAAGTGTAGACATTAAACTTTATAGAAGCATGATTGGTAGTTTGCTTTATTTGACGGCTAGTAGGCCGGATATCATGTTTTCCGTTTGTTTATGTGCACGTTTTCAATCATGTCCTAAGGAATCACACTTAATAGCAGTAAAACGCATAATTAGGTATCTTAAGGGCACAATTGAATTGGGTTTGTGGTATCCTAAAACCGGATTATTTGAAATGAAGAGTTTTTCGGATGCCGACTATGCGGGTTGTAGGGTAGATAGGAAGAGCACAAGTGGAACATGTCAATTCTTAGGTAATTGTCTTGTATCTTGGTCTTCCAAAAAGCAAAATTCGGTAGCCCTATCAACCGCCGAGGCGGAGTATGTTGCGGCCGGAGCTTGTTGTGCACAAGTTCTTTGGATGAAACATACTCTCCTTGACTATGATTTACATTTTGATCATGTTAAGATTTTTTTGTGATAATACTAGTACAATTCACATGACCAAAATGCTAATCAACATAGTAAAACCAAGCACATTGATATTAGGTATCATTTTCTTAGAGATCACTTTGAAAAAGGTGATATTGATATTGACTATGTTTCTACCGATTTTCAACTTGCCGATATTTTCACTAAACCTTTAGATTATGCAAGATTTTCCTTATTTGTGGTGAGTTGAATGTATGTATGATTGATTCTTAAAATATTTTTGTTTTGATATGTTTGTGTTTTGATATGTTTTAACCCTTTTTGATGTATGACAAAAAGGGGAGAAAATATATAAGTTTGGAGAAAAAGAATATAAGTTGATTAAAATTGTTGGGAGAAAAATATACTAGTTTGAATATACTTAGATTTTTGAAAATAATAAATTTGTTCATTATTTGGTTTCCTTGACAAAATTTATGGTGATGACTTTTTCAAATGCTTTATGTATGATTTCATAGTTTTTCATATTCATGATAGATACATAGCATTGTTTGAGGGGGAGCTTTCCAAGCTTTTTCCTCTCTT
>JAVJIF010032674.1:0-121493 GCA_038442645.1 Agave tequilana
AGTTATTTGTACTAATAACAATTGTTGTTTAAGTGTGTTTCAGGTTTATCATCACACTAGAAGTACTCTCACTCAAATACAAGGTTCTTGGACTCAAGACAATTCTATTTGGGCTCAAGTTGCAAATATTGAAGATCAAGTGAAGATAGCCCACCTTGAAGAATAGCCTTGAAGTCTTTTAGCAAGTTTGTAAGTTTAGAATGTTAAAGTTTGAATATAGGAAATTTGGCTCTAGGATTTGCACACACACTTGTTTCATGTATTTCCTATGTTTTAAAAAACTTGTTTAAAAACATGTACCAAAGCTTTAGTTTATGCCTTAGTTTATATATACATGTACCAAAGCTTTATATCTTGAAAAACTTGTTTAAAACATGTATATAAACTATTTTCTGCATAATACTTAGCTATAGGTATTAGCTATAGGTATTTTTCAAAATGTTTTCACAAAAATTCCCTCTTCAAAACAGCCCAGTTTTCAGCCTCAGGCAACATCGGTCGACCGGCCCGGTCGACCGGCGTTGTGCCTGGACGTGCACTGTTTGTGCATGTCCGTCGGTCGACCGGACCAGTCGACCGACAGAGAGCCTTCTGCTCTCGGGAAATTTCGGTCGACCGGACCGGTCGACCGGAAGAAGGAAACTGTGTTTCCTCCTTTTTGGTCGGTCGACCGGACCGGTCGACCGGGAGCCAACGGCTATATCCAGCTAGGCTGGCGGTCGACCGGACCGGTCGACCGCCAAGCCTGCAACACAGCAACGGCTCTTTCCTCTTTGGGATTTTCTGAAAAACTGTTTCTTTTTCTGTTTTAGCAGATTTTTGGAGAGTGGTTGGGGAGCTTTTGCAGGTTGAATTAGGTGAAAAGAAATTGTTTTTAACCTATTTTCTAACCCTATAAATAGAGGAGAAGTCTCTCTTGCTCATAACTTAGAAAAATCCTCAAGTTTTATTGTTTTCAAAAGAGAGAAGAAAAAATTGTTTGAAGCCTTAAATTCCTACTCTTTCAAGATTGTTTTTCAGTTGTGTTTGATTCTCTATATCACTCTACAACTGAAGTTTTCTCACCACACTTCATAGAGCCAAGAATTCTATACTCATTCTATAGTGAAGTTGTAATTGAAGTTAGAGTGTTTGTAAAAGAAATTGAGAAAAGTGTAGTGATCAAGTTGTGATCACTTTGTTCTTGTAATTCCTTCTTGTGGAGCAACCTCTTCGGTAGAGGTCCTTTGTATTCGGTGGAGCTCGTGCTCGGTCTTCGGTAGACCAATTGTAAAGGCATCCTCGGTGGATAGTGGAAACCCTTCACGGAGGTGAAGGCGGGGACTAGAGCAAGTGTGCTCGAACCTCGAAACAAATCATCTTGTTTGCGATTGCCTTTGCGTTCTTGTTGCTTTCAATTTCTCTTGCTTTATATTGCCTTGAATTATTTGCTTGAGAACTAACCCTCTACTTGTGAATCTTGTGTTGATTACTTTTACTTGCTATACTTGTTGTGTTACATTGTGAGCATTTCATTTTTCATCATCATACTTGGCATTGATCAATCACACCTCAATACAACACGGTTGCATTGCGCACCTCTAACCCATTTAAGGGGAATTGGGAGGAAGGAGTTCAGAACCTCGTAAGGGGTATTCGGCTCTTAGTCGTGTTTTTGAGAGATTGTTGCATCACTCATTTCATTAAAGTTTAAAAAGATCATTAGATTAGCATTCACACCTATTCACCCCCCCTCTAGGTGTTTTTCAATTGGTATCAGAGCTTGGACTCTAGGATTTGGTTTAACAACCTTAGAGAAGATCCTAATTTGCTAATCATTTCATTCATATTCATATAGTAAAAATGGCCGATGGAATTAAGACCCCTCCTAAGTTTGATGGACTTAACTTTCCCATATGGAAGGTTAAGATGACCGTGTTTTTGCAATCTCTAGGTAGCCGAGTTGCAAAGGCCGTGACTAAGTCCTTTAGTGTACCCCCCGGTGACGAATCCACTTGGTCCGAAATAGAGACTAAGGAATTCGATGCCAATGCCAAAGCTCACTATGCACTTCTACAAGCCCTAAATGATGATGACATAGCTAGGGTTATACATTGCAAATCCGCATTTGAGATTTGGTCACACTTGATAGTCACTCATGAGGGGACCTCACAAGTTAAGAAGGCTAAGATTGACCTTCTTCGGTCTCAATATGAAACATTTAGCATGCAAGACAATGAAACCATAGATGATATGGTTACAAGGTTTACCAAGATTACTAATGGACTCTCTTCTTTAGGTGAAGATATCAACAATGATCAAAGAGTAAGGAAGATCATCCGGGCTCTTCCTCCTTCATGGGAAGTTAAAGCAACAACCTTGAAGGAACTCAACGACAATGAAGAGATGGAGCTTATAGGTCTCATTGGGAACCTCAAAACCCATGAGATGGAAAGGAAAGCAAGAGAGGACATGGCTCCTACCAAGAAGAAGACTATTGCCTTCAAGTGTCAATCATCACACTCCGACGAAGATGATGAAGAAGAAGAGATGACGAAGAGCTCTCACTTCTAGTCAAAAATGTTCGGAGGATGTACAACAAGGCAAAGTTTCAAGGTAGAAGGAGATGGCAAGGAGGCAAAGAAGAAAGGAAGATTGTGTGCTTCAATTGCCAAAAACCGGGACACATAGTTGCGGAGTGTCCGGACAAAGCAAAGCCCTCCACATCAAAGAAGCCATACAAGAAGAAGGCTATGAAGGCAACTTGGGATTCGGAGACCGAATCCGAAGAGGAGATAGACACCGCCAACATGTGCTTCATGGCTAATGAAGGCACAAGCAAGGTAACCTCTTCCCCTTCTCATAATGATGAACTTTCTATGGATGAGTTAGAAGAAGCTTTTGTTGAGTTGTCACAAAACTATGATTTCTTAAAGAAAAAGTATTTAAAAATGAAAAAGGAAAATGAATCTTTAAGTCATCAAGTTTTTACTCTTACAAAAGAAAAGGATAATTTAGTTTCCACCTTGACCACTACTAAAAATGACTTTGAAAAATATAAGACTTCTTGCAAGGGTAAGGCCCCACTAATTGACTCTAATGAAGTTTCCATGCTTAGGGAAAGATTAGACTCATTAAGTGTTGTTTTGAAAAATTGTGAATTTGATAAGAAAAGGATTGAGGCTATGTTTCCTAAGAAACAAACCCCAAAGAAAAATGCTCATGCTCATGTTCATGTTCATGCTACACAACCTAAACAACATGGCAAACCCCAAAGCATGCTCACACTACTACACATACACATCATGCATTCATGTATAGAAAAGTGTACTCATGTTCACATTGTGGGCGGAAAGGACACTTAGCAAATTTTGTTATGATAGACTAAGTGCATCACATCATAATGTTTGGGTTCGTAACACTAACTTTCAAGGACCCAGAAAGTTTGGGTACCAAAGTCAACAATTATTTTAAATGATGTAGGTACTTTCCAAAGCCCAACGACGTAGAGGTTTGTGGTATCTTGATAGCGGTTGCTCAAGGCACATGACTTGGGACATCAACAACTTTGCAACCCTATCAAGATATCATGAAGGTGGCACCGTCACCTTCGGAGATGACGCCAAGGGTAAAATCATCGGTATTGGTAATGTAAAACTTGGCACCTCTCCTTTAATTGAAAATGTGGTTTTAGTTGATGGCCTCAAGCATAATCTCTTGAGTGTTAGTCAACTTTGTGATAAAGGTTTTGATGTAGTTTTTGACAATGTTGCTTGTAAAGTAATTGATAGAACTTCCAATGTTTGTGTATTTTCCGGTTTTCGTGAAAGCAATGTTTATATGATTGATATGTTAAATATGTCTTGTAATATTACTTGTTTAAAAGCCCTCGATGATGACTCTTGGTTGTGGCATAGGAGATTAGGGCATATTTCTTTTGATCATATTTCTAGATTAAATTCAAAGGAAATGGTGAAAGGTATTCCTTCATTGAATTTTGAAAAGGACCGAGTTTGTGACTCATGTCAATTTGGGAAACAAACTAAGTCTTCTTTCAAGTCAATTAAGGATATCATGACATCACGTCCTTTGGAATTAATCCATATGGATCTATTTGGCCCAACACAAACCAAAAGTCTAAGTGGAAATAGATTTGCTTATGTTTTGGTTGATGATTTTTCAAGATTTACATGGGTTTTCTTTCTTGAACATAAAAATCAAGCATTTTCGTATTTCCAAACTTTTAAGAAAAGAGTAGAAAAAGAAAAAGATTCTTTGATTTTGAGAATAAGAAGTGATAGAGGAGGTGAATTCATTAACCAACCCTTTACCACTTTTTGTGATGAACATGGAATAAAGCATGAACTTTCTTGTCCTAGAACTCCACAACAAAATGGGAGTAGTTGAACGGAAAAATAGAACATTACAAGAGATGGCTAGGACAATGCTAAGTGAATACGGTCTACCACATTATTTGTGGGCCGAGGCCGTTAATACATCATGCTACATATCAAATCGTGTTTTCTTGTGTAAAAATACTACTAAGACTTCTTTTGAAATGTATTTTCTAGAAAACCTAATGTTTCCTATTTTAAAGTTTTTGGTTGCAAATGCTTTGTTTTAAACACAAAAGATAATTTAGGAAAGTTTGATGCTAGATCTTATGAGGCTATTTTTGTAGGTTACTCAAACACTAGTAAGGCTTATAGAGTTTTCATTAGATCATCTTTGACTATTGAAGAGTCTATTCATGTTAAGTTTGAGGAATCTAACAAGTTTGTTAAGAATGTTGTAGAAATAGATGCCTTGCATGAAGGCTTGGAGAAAGTCACCTTGGAGGATGCTTCTACCATGGGAGACAAGCCAAAGGATGATGATGGAAGTGAAGCCAAAGTGGAAGAGGCCCAAGGAAATGAACATCAAACAAATGAGGTGGAGCCTACTCAACCACCTAAGGATTGGAGATTCAACCCTCATCATCCCAAGGACCTCGTCATAGGTGAAGTATCAAAAGGGGTAACTACTCGTTCTAAAATTCAAGATTTTTGTGGCCACTTTGCATTTATTTCACACATTGAACCCAAAAATGTTCGAGGCCGAGGCCGATTCATATTGGTTGCTAGCTATGCAAGAAGAGCTCAATCAATTTGAGCGCAACCAAGTATGGCACCTTGTTCCTAGGCCCCACGATAGACCAACAATTGGTACTAAGTGGATCTTTAAGAACAAGTTGGATGAATCGGGTAATGTAGTTAGAAACAAGGCTAGGTTAGTTGCCCAAGGTTACACTCAAATCGAAGGGATCGATTTTGAAGAAACCTTTGCACCCGTAGCACGGCTTGAAGCCATACGGATGACACTAGCATTTGCCTCATATAAAGATTTCAAATTATTTCAAATGGATGTTAAAAGTGCTTTTCTAAATGGTTTTATTGAAGAGGAAGTGTATGTTGAACAACCCCCCGGGTTTGTTGATCCTACACATCCGGATTTTGTTTTTAAATTAGACAAAGCTCTTTATGGTTTAAAACAAGCCCCTAGGGCTTGGTATGAAAGATTATCTTCATTTTTGATTTCCAATGGTTTTAAGAAAGGTAAAATTGACACAACATTGTTTACAAAACATGTAGAAAAAGATATTCTTATTGTGCAAATTTATGTAGATGATATTATTTTTGGTTCTACTAATGAATCTCTTTGCAAAGCTTTTGAGTCATGCATGAAGGATGAATTTGAAATGTCTATGATGGGGGAACTCAACTATTTCCTTGGACTCCAAATCAAGCAAAGGAAGGATGGGATCTTCATCAATCAAGCCAAGTACACAAAGGAACTAATCAAAAGATTCGGGCTTGAAGGATCAAAAGTAAGCAAAACTCCCATGGCAACAACTACCAAGCTTGACAAGGATGAACAAGGTAAAAGTGTAGACATTAAACTTTATAGAAGCATGATTGGTAGTTTGCTTTATTTGACGGCTAGTAGGCCGGATATCATGTTTTCCGTTTGTTTATGTGCACGTTTTCAATCATGTCCTAAGGAATCACACTTAATAGCGGTAAAACGCATAATTAGGTATCTTAAGAGCACAATTGAATTGGGTTTGTGGTATCCTAAAACCGGATTATTTGAAATGAAGAGTTTTTCGGATGCCGACTATGCGGGTTGTAGGGTAGATAGGAAGAGCACAAGTGGAACATGTCAATTCTTAGGTAATTGTCTTGTATCTTGGTCTTCCAAAAAGCAAAATTCGGTAGCCCTATCAACCGCCGAGGCGGAGTATGTTGCGGCCGGAGCTTGTTGTGCACAAGTTCTTTGGATGAAACATACTCTCCTTGACTATGATTTACATTTTGATCATGTTAAGATTTTTTGTGATAATACTAGTACAATTCACATGACCAAAAATGCTAATCAACATAGTAAAACCAAGCACATTGATATTAGGTATCATTTTCTTAGAGATCCCTTTGAAAAAGGTGATATTGATATTGACTATGTTTCTACCGATTTTCAACTTGCCGATATTTTCACTAAACCTTTAGATTATGCAAGATTTTCATTTATTTGTGGTGAGTTGAAATGTATGATTGATTCTTAAAATATTTTTTTGTTGTTTTGATATGTTTGTGTTTTGATGTGTTTTAACCCTTTTTGATGTATGACAAAAAGGGGAGAAAAATATATAAGTTTGGAGAAAAAGAATATAAGTTGATTAAAATTGTTGGGAGAAAAATATACTAGTTTGAATATACTTAGATTTTTGAAAATAATAAATTTGTTCATTATTTGGTTTTCCTTGACAAAATTTATGGTGATGACTTTTTCAAATGCTTTATGTATGATTTCATAGTTTTTCATATTCATGATAGATACATAGCATTGTTTGAGGGGGAGCTTTCCAAGCTTTTTCCTCTCTTTATTTGTTTAATAACTATATGTTTTGTCATCATCAAAAAGGGGGAGATTGTTGGCCCAAGGTTACAATCACCCTTGTTTAGTGTATTTTGATGATTACAAAACATATTAGTTATTTGTACTAATAACAATTGTTGTTTAAGTGTGTTTCAGGTTTATCATCACACTAGAAGTACTCTCACTCAAATACAAGGTTCTTGGACTCAAGACAATTCTATTTGGGCTCAAGTTGCAAATATTGAAGATCAAGTGAAGATAGCCCACCTTGAAGAATAGCCTTGAAGTCTTTTAGCAAGTTTGTAAGTTTAGAATGTTAAAATTTGAATATAGGAAATTTGGCTCTAGGATTTGCACACACACTTGTTTCATGTATTTCCTATGTTTTGAAAAACTTGTTAAAAACATGTACCAAAGCTTTAGTTTATGCCTTAGTTTATATATACATGTACCAAAGCTTTATATCTTGAAAAACTTGTTTAAAACATGTATATAAACTATTTTCTGCATAATACTTAGCTATAGGTATTAGCTATAGGTATTTTTCAAAATGTTTTCACAAAAATTCCCTCTTCAAAACAGCCCAGTTTTCAGCCTCAGGCAACATCGGTCGACCGGCCGGTCGACCGGCGTTGTGCCTGGACGTGCACTGTTTGTGCATGTCGGTCGACCGGACCAGTCGACCGACAGAGAGCCTTCTGCTCTCGGGAAATTTCGGTCGACCGGACCGGTCGACCGGAAGAAGGAAACTGTGTTTCCTCCTTTTTGGTCGGTCGATCGGACCGGTCGACCGGGAGCCAACGGCTATATCCAGCTAGGCTGGCGGTCGACCGGACCGGTCGACCGCCAAGCCTGCAACACAGCAACGGCTCTTTCCTCTTTGGGATTTTCTGAAAAACAGTTTCTTTTTCTGTTTTAGCAGATTTTTGGAGAGTGGTTGGGGAGCTTTTGCAGGTTGAATTAGGTGAAAAGAAATTGTTTTTAACCTATTTTCTAACCCTATAAATAGAGGAGAAGTCTCTCTTGCTCATAACTTAGAAAAATCCTCAAGTTTTATTGTTTTCAAAAGAGAGAAGAAAAATTGTTTGAAGCCTTAAATTCCTACTCTTTCAAGATTTTTCAGTTGTGTTTGATTCTCTATATCACTCTACAACTGAAGTTTTCTCACCACACTTTATAGAGCCAAGAATTCTATACTCATTCTATAGTGAAGTTGTAATTGAAGTGAGAGTGTTTGTAAAAGAAATTGAGAAAAGTGTAGTGATCAAGTTGTGATCACTTTGTTCTTGTAATTCCTTCTTGTGGAGCAACCTCTTCGGTAGAGGTCCTTTGTATTCGGTGGAGCTCGGTGCTCGGTCTTCGGTAGACCAATTGTAAAGGCATCCTCGGTGGATAGTGGAAACCCTTCACGGAGGTGAAGGCGGGGACTAGAGCAAGTGTGCTCGAACCTCGAAACAAATCATCTTGTTTGCGATTGCCTTTGCGTTCTTGTTGCTTTCAATTTCTCTTGCTTTATTTTGCCTTGAATTATTTGCTTGAGAACTAACCCTCTACTTGTGAAATCTTGTGTTGATTACTTTTACTTGCTATACTTGTTGTGTTACATTGTGAGCATTTCATTTTCATCATCATACTTGGCATTGATCAATCACACCTCAATACAACACGGTTGCATTGCGCACCTCTAACCCATTTAAGGGGAATTGGGAGGAAGGAGTTCAGAACCTCGTAAGGGGTATTCAGCTCTTAGTCGTGTTTTTGAGAGATTGTTGCATCACTCATTTCATTAAAGTTTAAAAAGATCATTAGATTAGCATTCACACCTATTCACCCCCCTCTAGGTGTTTTTCAGCAGCAGCAACAACGTCGGTTCCGCCCAAACATCATGGAGGCTATTGAAGCCGAAGTTCATAAGCTCAATGCTTGTGGCTTCATCTGGGAGGAACAACATCCAGATTGGGTGGCTAACATAGTCCCCGTCCTCAAGAAGAATGGGAAAATACGAATCTGCATCGACTACCGTGATCTCAATACGGCCTGTCCCAAAGATGAATTCCCACTGCCGATCACCGATGTCATGATCGACAACACATGCGGATTCGAGAGGATGTCTTTCATGGACGGCTTCTTAGGGTATAACCAGATCAAGATGTATCCTGATGACGAGAAGCATACTTCTTTCCGAACGCCATTGGGGGTATACTGCTACACTGTAATGCCCTTCGGACTGAAGAACGCCGGAGCAACCTACCAGCGGGCGATGAGCATGATCTTCCGCGACCATCTCCGAAAGACGGTGGAATGCTATGTTGACGACATTGCCGTCAAAAGCCGCAGCAAAAATGAACATCTTCGTGATCTGAAAACGATGTTCGACATAATGCGGGCTCATCAGCTGAAAATGAACCCGACGAAATCCTTCTTGGGAGTGTCCAGCGGCAAATTCCTTGGGTTCATTGTCACATCAAAAGGGATCCATCTGGACCCAGACAAAGTCAAAGCCATACAGGACATGCATCCACCGAGGAACCTCAAAGAGCTCCGAGGCTTGCAAGGCAGATTAGCCTACATCAGAAGATTCATAGCAAATCTATCGGGCCGTTGCCAGCCCTTTACCCGTCTCATGAAAAAGGGTACTGCCTTCATATGGGACCAAGCTTGTCAAGAAGCTTATGAAGACATTAAGAGGTATCTCACAAAACCTCCGGTCTTAGTGGCCCCTACATCAGGGAAAACCATTCTTGCTTTATGTAAAAGCTCTGGACTATTCCCTCGGTGCCCTCCTTGCTCAAAAGGACGACAATGGCCACGAGCAGGCCATTTATTATCTGAGCAGGACTCTCATAGGAGCGGAATCTCGCTACAATCCTATTGAGAAAGAGTGTCTAGCTCTCGTCTTCGCTGTCCAGAAGACGCGACATTATTTGGTTGGCCAAACCATACATGTCATCTCCAGGGTGAACCCTTTACGTCTTCTCATGACGAAGCCAGGGTCGCCGAATTCAAGGTTGGCTAAATGGGCACTTCTGTTGTCTCAATACGACATGACCTTTACTCCTCAGAAGGCAGTTAAAGGCCAGGCCCTTGCAGAGTTCTTAGCTGCTCACCCAGTTCCAGAACATTCAAAACTTCACGAAGACATCCCTGATGAAGTTTTCGAGTCTAATGCAACCTCAGCAGAGGAAGTGTGGCAGATGTTCTTCGACGGAGCATCGCGGATGGGCCCCAAAGGGAAAATTATTGCCGGGGTGGGGGTTGTGTTCATCTCCCCACAGGATCATATCCTTCCCAGAGCATTCTCCTTGACAGAATCATGCTCTAATAATGTAGCGGAATACAATGCTCTGCTCATCGGTCTCCAGCTCGCCCATGGAATGGGGGTACGCTACCTTGAAGCTTATGGCGATTCAAAGCTGATCATTAGCCAGGTAAAAGGCGAATATGAAGTCCGCCATGAGGACTTGGTGCCTTATTATCATACAGCCATCGAATTGGCTAGCTTATTTGAAGGCTTCTACATCGGGCATGTGTCCCGATCTCAAAATACCAAGGCGGATGCTCTCGCTGCATTAGCAACAACGCTAGCCTTACCAGCCGACACCGAGTATCACCTCACAGTCGCAACCCGGCATCTCGTATGCTCCAAGCATATGCTAAAGATTCAAGAGGTCCATAATATCTCCGTGGGTCTTGAGCCGAGGGATTGGCGCTTCCCTCTTATTGACTACGCTCTGCACGGTCTGCTTCCACACGATCCCAAAGAAGCGGCGTCCATCAGACGAAGGTCGCTCCGTTTCTACTATGATCCCACTTTGAAGACACTCTACCGTCGTTCATATGACGGTGTCCTCCTCCGTTGTCTCTCTCATTCAGAGGCACAGGAAGTGCTTAAAGCAGCACATGATGGCATTTGCGGAGCTCACCAGCCGGGTCCAAAGCTTAAAGACAGGCTGCACAGACTTGGGTACTACTGGCCAACCATGATGGCCGATGCCACCCAATATGCACGAAGGTGTAAGGCGTGCCAGGTCCATGCAGACTTCATACACCAACCTTCGGAGTTGCTCCACCCTACTGTTGCTTCATGGCCATTTGAAGCATGGGGAGTCGATGTCGTAGGGCCAATCAGTCCCTCTTCGGCAAGAGGTCACCGGTTTATCCTGGCAATAACCGATTACTTCTCAAAATGGGCAGAAGCCACACCGTTGGCCGAAGTTAAAACCTCCAATCTGGTTAGCTTCATCAAACACCAGGTCATCCATCGATTTGGTGTACCCAGACGGATCATCCATGACAATGGTCCCCAGTTCGTAAGCCAAGGGTTCTATCGGTTCTGCGATAAATACCGAATTCAGAATGTGGCTTCAACCGCCTACAATCCTGCCGCCAACGGCTTGGCAGAGGCATTTAACAAGACAATCATCAAGCTGCTCAAGAAGTTTGTCTCCTCGAACAAGCGAGATTGGGACGAAAAGCTCGGTGAATGCCTTTGGGCCTACCGGACTACGGTTCGGACACCGACAGGCAATACGCCTTTCTCCCTGGTATATGGGTGCGAAGCGGTCATCCCATTGGAAATCCAGGTGCCATCATTGCGGGTAGCCCTGACTACTAAGATGACATCAGAAGACAATGATCGCTTGCGTCTTCAAGAGCTCGAAGCCCTGGACGAGAAGCGGCTGCAAGCTCAGCAACACATCGAGCTATATCAGGCTCGGATGTCAAAAGCCTTCAATAAGAAGGTCAAGCAGAGAGTCTTCCACAAAGGAGACCTAGTCTTAGCCGTCAGACGACCGATGATTATGACGCACAAGACCAAAGGCAAATTTCAGCCTAAATGGGAAGGACCGTTTGTGATAGAGACAGTCTATTCAAACGGAGCATACCGCCTTACAACTGCAGATGGCGACCTCCTCATGATGCCGATCAATGGCAAGTTCTTAAAGAAGTATTATCCTTAATCAAGGATCTTCCCCTCGATCAAGTTAACATTACATCTCTGATCGAGATCCGCGCGTCCGGAATGCGCACAAAGAGAGCCTCTCTCTTTCTCCAAGCATATCAAACCTGTTGATAGCTGGGGGTTTGCTTAAAATCCCAAGGGACCTGCTCCCACTTGATTCCCTCTCCAAAATCACCTACCAATTCTCATCCATAGAATGGTAGGATCACATATATTCCGCTGTTATGTTAACATTAAACCTATGACAGCAATCCCCTCGTTTCTCCCCGAGATAATGAGACCTCCAAAATCACCTACCAATTCTCATCCATAGAATGGTAGGACCACATATATCTCGCTGTTACGTTAACATTAAACCTATGACAGTGATTCCCTCGTTTCTCCCCGTGAAAACGAGACTTTTCCCAAACTCCATTGTTATTTTGAACTTAGCGGCGTCTCAATTGGTTACGTCATCGCGACCTCTGAACCAGCAGACAGCTAAGTCTCAATCTTGAGCCCTGTTGACATTTACAAAAGACAGGTCTCGATACTTATTGACATTTACAAAAGATAAGTATCACCTATTTTGAGCTTGTTGATATTTACAAAAGACAAGTCTCAACCCCGAGCCCTGTTGACATTCACAAAAGACAGGTCTCGATACTTATTGACATTTACAAAAGATAAGTATCACCTATCTTGAAGCTTGGTGGCTTCTCAACCAGTTATGTCATTGCGACCTCTGAACTGACAGATAGCCAAGCTTCATCTACCATTGAACTTAGCGGCGTCTCAATTGGTTACGTCATCGCGACCTCTGAACCAGCAGACAGCTAAGTCTCAATCCCGAGTCCTGTTGACATTTACAAAAGACAGCTCTCGATACTCGTTGACATTTACAAAAGACGAGTATCACTCATTGTTGAGCTTGGTGGCTTCTCAACCAGTTATGTCATTGCGACCTCTGAACTGGCAGATAGCCAAGTTTCATCCACCATTGAACTTAGCGGCGTCTCAATTGGTTATGTCATTGCGACCTCTGAACCAGCAGACAGCTAAGTCTCAATCTCGATGCTTGCTGACATTTACAAAAGGCAAGTATCTCCCTTTTAGCCCCGCAATGGGCTAACCTCGAGACTGGCAACATCTCAATTGGTTATGTCATCGCGACCTCTGAACCAACAGACAGCCATGTCTCATTATCTAAACAAACAAAGACGACAAAAGAAAGAATTTTTATTAAATTCCAAAAGGATGGGATACATGGAGGAGCCTACAGGCGTACATGATAAGATCGAATCCGATCTCCGAGCGAAGCTAGCCTCGTCCTCCTGTCATCAGCAGCCTGGGCCAGCGCCTGTGATCTTAGCTCAGCCTCATCGAAGTC
Organism: Agave tequilana; assembly: GCA_038442645.1. Taxonomy (NCBI): domain Eukaryota; kingdom Viridiplantae; phylum Streptophyta; class Magnoliopsida; order Asparagales; family Asparagaceae; genus Agave; species Agave tequilana. Next base: position 13,227 of record JAVJIF010032674.1, read on the forward strand.
CACCGCCTGAGCCAGACGAGCCTCGACCTCCACCAAAGTCGCCCTCTGCGACGACTTCTGCGCCGCCAGTTCCTCACTTCGAGCCCTGAGCTGCTTAAGCCGCGCAGACTCTTCATCACGCATCTGTGTAGCTTTGGATAAGAGGAGATTTGCCTTCCGGATCATCTCTTCGGCCCTCTTAACCTTATATTCGACATCAAGAAGAGCACTGGTGGAAGCGTCAATTGCACTCCCAACCTCTGCTTGCTCTGTCTCCAAAGACTTCAAGTCAGAGGAGATAGCCTCAGCAGCCTCTTGAGCGGCGAGCTGAGCCTCGCGCCTCTGGGCGACAAGACGTGTGAGCCGTTCATCAGCCAAAGACGCTGCGTCGGAACGATGGAAATGGCGCCATTCCTCCACGTCCTTCTCAAGGTCATCTACCAGGAGCTCTAAAGCAGAAGCTTGATGGTACCCCTCAAAGTCCCGGATACACTCAATGCCACGGGAGAGGACCATCTTCAGCTTCGAGAACGGCACAGGCGAGCCCTTCAAGACGAGACCGATAGTTTGCTCCAAGCTGTTATAGAAGCTGTCGACCAGATTACCGATGAAGTCATTCTCAGCTTCATCAACCCTTGAGACAACCTCGGAGCAGTTTACCATCCTAGTCGACACCGCCGCAGAAGAAGAAGCGGGAACATCGACAGCAGCAGGGCAAGCCAAAGGCGACCTCGGCGGAGTCCTCAGCGACACCAGCACGCCAGCCACCGCGGAAGTAGGACTGGCAACCACCTCCTGAACAGCAGGCTCGACAATCAAAGTCGGGGAACTAGGGTCCGCGATCACCCTCAGCCCCGCACTGGGCAAAATTGCCGGCACCTCACTCGGTGATGTGATTGGGAGTGAGGATACCTCCGGGACTGCCGCCCCTTCAGCCTCTCGCCTTTCAGCTGACGTGGGCTGATAAGAAGGCAAGTCGCCATACAACACGTCCAACATGGCAACATCCGCCGTGGACGAAGCACTCAACTCACCCTCTGACCTTCCAGGGGAAGTCTCCGGCTCCTTCAAAACCGACGCATCTTGAGGCCGAGCACCTGCAACAAAGCCATGGTCAAAAAGCAGATGCAGTAAACAAGAGGAGATCAAAAGGTCGTCATTTTACCAAAGGCCGATGTTACTTCGACAGCCTCATCAGTCTCTAGGGTTCCATCGCGAAGTTCTTGCCAGAATCAGCACGGATAGCCGGCCTGCTCGTCGATTCCTCCGCAGACCACCCGGTAGAGCTGGATGCCATAGGACTTCCTTTAGAAGTCCCAGCGCCCGACGGGCCAATGTCGGCCGCATCACCTCCAGATTCCTCCGAGCGAGTAAAGGAACCAGCTGCAGCTCCATAAGCAAATAGAGGATCATACTGGTCCCCTTGCTCCCCATGCTCCTCAGCTCCTGCAACAAAAAGCAAATGATGAGTTATTTAAAGTGCGCTGAAGGCATATTATATGGAGGCCAATCTTACCAGTAGTCGGTTCAGCAACCGACGGCTCAGCCACTAATGGAGCAGCAGAAGGAGGCGCAGCAGAAGGCTCACCCTCTACCACGATGATAGGAGTCTGGCGACGGGGCCTCTTCGCCGACGACTTCCTACGGGATCCACTCCCACGCTTCCTTTTGAAGTGGACATCAGAGTCCTCTTCTTCCACTTCCTCCACATGTTGTGAGGGAGCTATCCCCACTACACCAGACCCGGCTTCACAAGCATCAGCTTCGTGGGCATCAGCCCTTGTCTCTGCCTCGAAATAAGGGCTCCCCGCATCAGAAGCCCCGCTGTCATATACAGCGATGAACTCCTCTATGCCAGGAACACGGACTCGTTTGCCCTCCATCTTATCGGAAGCCTTCTGCCTCATCCGATGAGAAATTAACTTCACACCCGAACGGTTGGCATTAAACCTAGCAGGTGTGGAGTTCGAAACCGCATACCATTGGCAGAAACACAGGGTCGTCCAAAGGCCGGGATCCCTCAGCGGCGTGCGTAGCCACGCCCCAGTGCCATCCGCGGTAAAAAACCGCCAAGCACGAGCCCCATCAATGAGGCTCCCCATGAAAGCCAGGTCCGGATTGGGGTTGCCCACATACAACTGGTCATACCCAAATTGGCAGGCAAACCGGCTCGGGACGTAGGGCTCCAGGTAGCAGGTATCCCCACTCCTGTACAGCAAATGCGAGGGCCGGATACAGACCAGCCACTCGAAAACACCCCGACTCATGGGAGACCGACCTGATTCCACATCACGGAATTCCTCGTTGTATCCTGCACCCCGCAGGCGAGGAAAACAACGGAACAGGCTATAAGCGTCATAACGACGCACTAACTTACGGGCCTCGGCCACATAAGTTTTCTGCCACGAACGGCCTTCAAAGCGACGGAGAAGCGCCGTTTGAAACACCCTGCGGAGGGTCTTCCCCAGCTCCAATCAAACTGGGGCAGTGCAAGGCGAACCACGCCATCTTCCGAGCCTGAGTTGCGCTCGCAAAGGAAGACAAAGCAAAATGCCGCTTAGCGGACGGGAGATAGAATCTCTCGCCGTCCAACTGGAAGATCCACTGGCCTTCACCGGCCTGCAGCTGGCGATCGGGATCTGGTGCAGCATCCCCGAACATGAAGTCAGGCTTTCTGTAAGCCTGACGGTCGATATCTTCAAGTGGAGCCGTAGTCAAGATGCTCCGCATGGCCTGCGGACGACCCTCCTGGATGAGCGTATCCCGTACAAGGGAGCTCGGCTCACTAAACAATGAAGCCTGCCCATAGAACTGCAAGCCGATGCTTCCGCCTGCTTGACTGGCTACACCGAACAGACTGTTCTGGAGGCCGGAGGCGTAATGAACTGCAAAAACAGAAATGAACTATGATTAGTTCACCAATCAAGTGGATGCGAAAGCTTAAAAATTCACTAAGGCATAGCCTCGCCCAGCAAGCAGGGCCTGCAAGGCGATAGCTTTGAAAAAGCTTCACTTCATGGATAAGATTGCATCTTTGCAGAAAATATCCAAAACGCCGACTTCGCTTAAAGCAGGAAGTGGTATAGCCCTAAGGGCTGACGTCATCAAAGGGGCATTATGGTCAAAAGTCATCATGACTGAGAGGACTTATTCAAGTCCTTTTCCTCAAACAGTACGGAGATGGCCCAAGTTATGGCTTCGTGCGAAAGCCCAAAGAAGAACTGTTCAGTTCTTACTTCCCTGGTGCAAGCAAAATAGGGAAGTTGAAGGGAAACGAGTTCCCTGATAAGGACAGATCATATTTGATCGTCCTAATAGCCGAGTATCGGCTCCAAAAGATGGAGACCACTCTCTAATCAGACAGGAAAATTCCTTACCGGTGATCGGTCGCTCGATGACCGGAGGAGGAGCGCCCTCCGCCACAGAAGTCGCCACTTCTTTCCCTGCTCGTCTTTTGGGCGCCATCAAAGAAATGTAAGGGTTCTCAAAGAACTCTGAAGCAAAGAAGGAGGAAGAAGGAGAGGAAGAGATAGAAATTTCTCTGAAAAAGGAGATCTTTTCCTGCTCAGCCCGATCGGGCTTTTATAGGCCAATCAGCGCCTGAAATGAGGCCTCGAAAAGGGCGTATGCCGCCGTTTCGAATTAATTCGAAACGCCGCCCAAAGCGCCTTCCCGAGAAGCGCTGCTTCGATTCCGCTAAGGGTTAACTTCGCCCTGGCTTAAAGTGCGGACTTCGCACAATCCTTCAAGAACTTAGCCGAAAGGCTTACTTTAGCCCTCTAAAAAGGCGCTGACATGCCAGTCTCGCGAAGATCACTCAAAGAAAGGACTATGTCCTTAACTCCGCATGCAGTTTAGCCCCGCTATGGCCAAATTCTCAGTGAAAGTAAACGAAAATCAGATGATCAGACGATGAACTTTCATTGATTCAAAAGCAAGGGTACATTGATATTACATCAAAGTTGTGTTTCATACAAACAATTCAGTTGCCCAACAAGATCATTTGAGGCATACAAGCGGTTTTATCTGCTCCCAGGCCAGACCAACGGGACAGGAAGGGCCTTCCTCCTGCATAAGGCTGTAATCAGTGGTGCCACAAGGACACGGTCATTTTTCTCCACAAAATGGCAGGTCTTGCCAGGCCATTTTTTGTTGAAGCCTGGCAATAAAAACCTATCGCTGCCAACACGTCAGATCACCTATAATGGGAACTAGTTTTGATGCCACGGATCTGACGGGTGTGAGGCCCACTCCCCTGAAGTGGATCGTCTCCGACGAAGGCCACCAAAGTTGAAAGTCGGCAACGATGTCAGTGATCTCACTGATCACCTCCGACGAAGCGGCGACCAGCCTCACCTCAGAACGAATCATCTCGGATAAGAGGCTGCCAACAGCCCCTGGGACGCGCATTCGCTGCCCCGAATTGTTCCTCCTGCTTAAAAGTAAAGCTTCAACCGGGGAAGCATAAGGCAATTTTATGGCTTCTTCCATCAAGTTACCAGACTGGCAAGCATAGCTCGCTGCAAGGCAAATTGGAGCAAGTTAGCAGTCAAGCACAGAAAGAGCTGCAAAAATACTAAGTCAGATTCTTCGGCGGCAAAGTAATCCAACTTCAGTCAAAGCAGAGGATAAGCCTCGCCTGCACGGCAACCATGGGCTGGTTCAGCAAACGCCAAGTCCTAGCCTCGCCTATACGGCAAAGTCAGACTGATCTTGTGAGAAACAGTCTCAACATTCACCAATATGGCAAGACTGGCTCAACTATTGAAGAAGCCAAGTCCCAAGTCCTGCCTGCGCAGCGGACTTAACAAGCAACAATCTTTCACTGATCAAGCCAAGATGGTAGCTTCACAGAAAGCTATGATGAGATCCTTCCCTGCAGCAGCCAATTGCAAGATGAAGAACAAGGGAAGTTAATCCCTGAAGCGAGCTGCCAAAGCTAAATCAAGGGAGATGAGTTCCCTAAAAGTAGTATGATCAAGACTTACTGGTCCTTGGCCGGTTAAACAATCAGAGTGGGTTTTCCCACTAATTCAGAGATCTGAGTATCTCTCACAACCAAGAGAAGAGAAGAAGAAAGGCAAGGCATTTCTCTTCAGAGGACCTCAAGTGTCCTATTTATAGGCCCCATGGCCTGAGCACTCTCACCTCAAGCGTGGAAGCACGAGCGCATTCAAGGCATTTATTGCGCCCTGATGGAAGGGACGGTTTTCCCTTGGAACCGTGCAAAGGGAGAAAACGTCTCCCTCATAAAAGGCACTTATGGCGCCTTGAATAAAGGGAATATCCTCCCTTGGAAACGTGCAAATCGGAGAACATCTCTCTCGATTGGCGCAAAGAAGGAATGATCCTCCTCGTAACCGCCCCACGGCAGTTGGCTTTGAAAAGGCAACAGGAGTTCCAAAGCGAACTTATTTCTTGGAAGCCCAGGCGCGGAACTACCCCGACGCAAAGCTACTCGCGAACCAGTGCAATTCTTCGGCGAATTCATCCCAAAGCAGGATTGAAGGCGAAGCTGAACTCAACCATCATGGCGACGTTCATACTCCACACCACCATCACAGCAGTTCAAAGTATTTCGAAGTCTGGGCTATTGCAGACTTTCGAAAACTTTGAAGGGGGTCTTGTTGACACTTAAAAAAGACAAGATTCTCATTGGTCCGAACGATGTCTAAACTTGTTGACATTTACAAAAGACAAGGGACAGACGAGCTGAAGACCAGTTTTCACCCACCTCCAAGGGACAAGGAAGCGGTTTGGACTCCACTGATCCAGCAAGCAGAACAGTGAACCCGGATTGTTTCTAAACAGACCTCAGCAGGTCTAAGATGCTAGCATTTAGCATTACATTAGCCCAAGGAGATAGCCTCGATTGAGAGGCTAGCATCATCCAACTTCGCCAGGAAGCTAACTGATAACTTCGCCGAAAAGCCTCTTTTCGGACTTCGCTAAGGATTGCCTCTAGCTCCGCTATGAGCTTCAAAGCGGGCAGCTCCGCTATCGGCCTGCTATAGTCAACCTTTGACCAATCAAAATCTCCTGATGAGATCGGATTCAATCTAATCAAATCCAATCGGGATTCAAATATGGCAGTTGATTGCCACAATCTCTTGACTCTCTTGAAACGAGTAAGAGGATCAAGGAGAATCTCCCAACGATATGGAAAGGATCAAAACAGATCGAGAAGGTCCACCGACCTGCCAATTCTAGCTCCGCAGAAGCTATCGTAGCCTCGCAGCAAGGCTACTTTCCAGATTTAAACAGATTCGGTTCAATCTGTTTCCATATCTTCAAGGGGACGATTATACCCTTGCTCTCCCTATAAATAGCCCGCCAGGGGTATAAGGAGACACACACGGAGAGGAATCAAGGAGAGACGCATGCATACGGGAGGACTTCACAAGCAGAGGCTTCTTCACAAGGCACCGCGCGTTCTCAAATTCAGAGACCTTTTAGAGAATTGCTTTCTCTGATCGGGGTGCTGATACCCTAACGTCGTCCTTCTTCTCAAGGAATCTCCAGAACCAGGCGAGAAGGAATTCCTTATTGAAGGCGATTTTGAGAAGCAGTAAGAGGGTTCTACCAACCTTCTGTTCTCTGATTCCCCGAACCAGGCGAGAAGGGAATCTCATCGCTCGCATCGTCAAAGGGACAAAGTGGTCGCGCGCTGACCAGACTCCTATCGGCACATTTTTCCAGAATCTCTGAGGAGATCTACTTGTAATCTTTTGAGAATACTTGTAATTTAGCTCCTCAAACTTTTTTTTGTAAGTTTTCCCCCTTTGCAATATAATGGAAAACAGCAACGCTTGAGTAACTTCGCTAAAAGATGAGCCTTAGCTCCGCTAAGAACTCATCTCTAGCTTTGCAGAAATTTCGTGTTAGCTCCACTGGAAGCTCGTTCCTAACTTGGCTAGAAACTCGTCTTTAGCTTCGTGGAAAGCTTAGCTCCTCTAAGAGTTTTTCTTTCCTCCTAAGGAAAAGACTTACCTAAGCTAGTCCATTCCAAGTGTTTTCGAAACGCAAAAGGAAAAGGAGGGGAACAAAGTAGATAAAAAAAAAGAAAAATAAACATTTTTATTGATTCAAAAGGGAAGATACATTGATACTACATCAAGATTGTCTTTCGTACAACAGAATCATTGCTCCAAAGGTAAACAAGTTATCCTATCTACTTCCAAGGTGATGAACCATCTCAACTGGACACGAAAGGTATTCCTCCTGCACGAGGCTGTAATCCTTCGCTTAATGGCAGATTTTGCCATCAAGAAGATGGATCTTCTTTGATGAAAGTTGGCAAAGGATAGATTGCTAACAGAAAGCTGGATCTTCCTTAAATAAAATTGGCAAAGAAAGGATCCAAGACCTTACTGGTGATGTCTGCCTTCCCGAAGTGGATCATCTCGGATAAGTAACTGCCAACCTCTTCTTGGAACGCGCATTAGCAGCTCCAGGATGTTCCGCCTGCTTATGATCAAAGCTTCAACTTAAAAATCAAGAGGCAAGTTTCTGGCCTCTTTCATCAAGATGAAAGACTGGTGAGCACAGTTCGCTGCAATGCAAACAGGAAATAAGTTAGCATTAAATAAAAAAAAATGTAAAGGGAAAGAGATGGAATGCTAAGTCAAAATTCTTTAGGCGAAGCAATTTAGATCTGACCTAGTTGTGTATTGGAGATGGATTTCAGCTAAGCAGAGAATAGCCTCGCTTGCATAATAATGATAGACTAGCTCAGCATAAGCCAAGTCTCAGCCCCGCCCAAGGCAGTTAGGCTGGAGAAGCCTCAAAAAAAGATCAAGTCCTAGCCTCGCCTATATGGCTAGGCCAGACTGGCCCAGAGGGACGCAGTCTTGATCCCACCTATATGGCAAGACTGGCTCAACCTTGAAGAGGCCAAGTCCTAAGCCTCGCGTATATGGCAGATTTAACAGATAAAAGTAGGAACTCTGCATAGAAAGATCTTTCGCCTGATCGAGCAAGAATGCTAGCTTCGCCGAGAAGCTAGAAAATAAGGCTGAAACTCTTTTCTAAAAGTCAGCCAAATGCGAAGACCAAGGGAATTTAATCCCTAAGATAGCTGGTAAAGCTAAGAAAATTAAGGGAGATAAACTCCCTAAAAGTCACTGGGTGGCCAAGGCTCACCAATTCTTGATTGGGTAATCACCAGAGTGAGAGTCCCCACGACCTCAGTCTCCTTGCTTGAGCAATGGGGAGATCATAAACAAGCCTCCCAAGGAGTGGGGAGTATGTTTCTCTAAGGACTATAAGAGTCCTATTTATAGGCCTCGTGGCCTGACTACGCCGCAACCACTTCAAGCTTGGAAGCGCGGGCAAATTTAAGGCATTCAAGTGCTTAGCCTTGAGAAAGGGAATAGTCTCCCTCGAGAATACTCAAGAAGTTATTTGAACTTTAGAAAAAGAAATAATCTCCCTCGTTAATGCAAGAGAGGATATTCTAACCTTGAAAAAGGGAACAATTCCTCTCGTAACTCACAAAAAGCGGTTAGCCGCAGGAACGGAGCGTCACTCCATCACAGCGAGCGTGAGGCTAATACTCATCTTCCAACTCAGTTTGAAGCAAAGTTACTTCAGGAAGCCCAAAGGCGAAGCTACCCAAAAGCGAAGCTACCAAGAAGCGCGAAGCTACACCCGAAGGCAGAGTTAAAGGTAAAGTTGAACTTAACCATCAAGGCGACGTTCACATTCACACCCCATCAATCAAAACGGTTCAAAGTATTTCAGAATCTGAACCATTCTATTGCAGACTCACGAAAACTTTGAAGGGGGTCTTGTTGACACTCAAAAAAGACAGAACTCCCGCATTCATCTTCAGTCGGTCTGAACAACGTCTAACTTATTGACATTTACAAAGATAAGTCAAAGACAAGCTGATGACCAGAGACAAGGCAGCAACATGGACATTACTAATCCAGTAAAGCAGATAGTAAGTCAAAGTTGCCTCTGAAGAAGACCTGGGTAGGTCTAGAGACACTAAGTTAGCTCAATACTTAGTCTCACATGAGCCCAAGGGATGAGAAATTGCACGAGAGGCTAAGTTTGCTTAGCTCCACAAGAATTCCATTATACCTCTGCCATGGGCCAACTTATAGCTTCGCTGAGAGCTTACTCCTAGCTTCTCCAGAAGCTTCCCTTAGCTCCGCTACGAACTTATTGGATTAGCCCCGCTGCGGGTCTTTTATGGTCACCTTTGACCAATCAAATCTCCAGATGAGATCATTTCGATCGAATTTGACAGTTGCTTGCCATGATATTTTGACTCTCCCTATCAAGTGATAAGATCAGGGGGGATCTCTCAATTAACTGGAGAGGATCAAAGGAGTATCCCTCATTAAGCGGAGCAGGTCAAGGGATTAGCGCTACATGCTATTCCTAACTTCGCAGAAGCTGTTTCTAGCCTCGCGACGAGGCTACTTTTCAGATGCAAAACAGATTGACTCAATCTGTTTCTAGATTTTCAGGGTGGTTATACCCCTATTCTCCCTATAAATAACCTACCAGGGGAGAGGAGATTGGCTCGAGAAGCAGATCCCTGGCAAGAGGGCTCTACCGATCTCCGATTCTCCGAACCAAGCGAAAAGGGAGTCCTATTAGGAGGCAGTTCGATCATCTGATCGATCGCATCGTCAAAGGGATAAAGTGATCGCGCGCTGATCAGATTCCTACCAGCACATTTCTCCAGAAATCTCAGAGGAGATCTACTTGTAAATTTCTTTTTCTTTCTGTAAAGAAATACTTGTAATTTCGCTCCTCGAACACTTTTTTATAAGTTTTTCCTTACCCAAATCAACGGAAAACAACCGCTCCAATTGAACTTGTTTTTTTCCTGGAAAATTCAATGTTCGTCATGTTAATATTACACCTCTGATAATTCATTCTATTTTCCACCAAAATCTCCTACCAATTCCCTTCCATGGAGTAGTAGATCCATAAACTCAATCACTATTATGTTAACACCACCTCTCTAATAGTGAAAAGTTTTAATACTCCCTAGCAAGTACGAACTTTTCCTTGTCGACTCTGTTACATAAATTCACAAATTTTTTAAAATTGTCAAGTTAACACTACACCTCTGACAAACCAATTCTCCTCAATAGAATGTCAAGTCCTCAAAATTGCTCATATTGCAAACCAACTCTTGTCATGTTAACATTATATCTCTGACGAATTATTGTTAAGTTTAATATCATACATCTAATAGTGATCAAGTTGCTATCATGTTTAACATTAAACTTTCGACAGTCACTTCCCTCAGGTTTCCATATCAAAGCTGAGACGACTGATGCTAAGTTTAACATCATCCCGTTCATTGTTAAGTCAACACTATACCTATGACAATGACCTTCCGTCGAGTTTCTGCATCAAAGCCAAGATGACCAATGCCAAGTTCAAAATTATACCTCTAGCATTATCTCCACAGCTAACTTCAAAACTATACCTATGACAGTGGTATCTTTAGTTTTCCCAATGAAACTGAAATTCCTGTGGGGCAAAGTTAACATTACACCTCTAGCTCACATCCTTGTCAAGTTAATATCACACCTCTGACAAGACTCAATCCAATCCATTAAGTTAATATCATACATCTGATGGTAATGAAATACTCATAGATCCCCGATGGGTTTAGTCTCACTTATTATTCTCTTTAATAGAATGACAGGTTCACTTAAAATCATTGTTATGTTAATATCACACCTTTAACAATGCTCTCTCTAATTCCCAACCGAGTCTTAATTACGTTAATACTGAACCTCTGATGATAGACTCGACCACAATCCCTTGCAGAGTAAAAACTTCACTTGTTATTCTCTTTCATAGAAAGACTTGTTTAATTACAAGTCCACCAAACTTGTTTAATTACAAGTATAGTTCTCACCGTCAAGTTAACATTACATCTCTGATGGTAATTCCTTCAGAATCCTTAATAGATTTGTCCATACTTGTCATTCTCATCTATAGAATGATAAGCCCACAAAACACGTTCGATCTCTATTAAGTTAATATCACACCTCTGACAGCAACTCTCTCGATTGCCTCGTGGAACTGCCTAACTCTTTAATTGCTATGTTAATCGTTACCTCTAGCAGTTAGATACCATTATTTTAGTCTATCTGATTTTCAAACACAAAAGAATGAATAAAGACGAGACAAAATTTGATGATTTTTATTATTTATATTAAAATGATAAAAATGATACAAACACTCTCTTCTTTGATAAATGGAGTGTTACAAAAAAAGGTAGATATAAAAGGGCTAATCTCACTCAGCGAGAGAGTGAATCTGGTCCCTGAGATACTGAATCTTGAATCTGGTCTTGGAGGTACTGAATCTTACATTATTGTGTTCTCTCAACTTTCGCCCAAGCATGAACTCTCAATTCTTCCTCCGACAAGAATTTCTTTATAGTAAGTTGTGCTTGGAAAGATTCCAGCTTAGAAGAATGAGCAGTAAGATCTTCTTAAACCTGTTTCTCGACGACCTCTAGTTCCTCTAGTTTCTTCTTGGTGACGGCAAATTTTTTCTCGTTAACTTGAATCAAGGCTTGCACCTTGACAATTACTGCTTGAGTATTGGTTATGACTTGCTCTGCATTCTTGATGATGACCTATGTCATCAACCAATCTCTGTTAGCTGGCCATGAATTCTTTCAAGTGATGGGCCTCCTCAGCCATTTGCTTCTTAATCTCCTTTCGTTCCTGTTCTTGAGCAGCGAGGAGCTTGCTCAACATCAGCTGGGCCTTTTTCACCGTAGTGGCATTTTTCAGGGTCCTCAATTCTTTCGAGCACATCCCCAGTTGCTCCACTAATGCCAGATATGCCTTAGCTTGATCCGAACCTCCAGTATGACAAATATTTTCGATCGATTCTCTAGCAGTGTTCGTGCAAACTCGAAGGAACTTCTCCTGGAGAGCACCAACTCAATGTAAGACTTCATCGAAATGAAGAATTGCTATATGAAGAGCCAATTTTTTCATGATATCCATATCTGAAGCTAACTCAACTAACGCACTTTTGGACCCTATTTCTATAATAGTACGAATGGTGTCCATAGGGGCAGAAGTCGTCTCACTTATTCTCTTTAGGAGAGCAAGGTCAAGGTCAGCAACAGATTCTCTTAATGCCAAAGTCGTGACCGGCACCTCTGGGATTATACCTGTGGCAGCTTCCAGTATGATAACTATAGGAGCAGACTTCACAATACTTGGTTCAACTGTTGAAATATGAAGTGTGATGTCTCTTGTATCAGTGCTTGCCGTAGGCTCTTCCACTTCAGCCGCCATAGTACTCTCTGCAATTATAACAACCATGCTAGCAATAACAATGAAAGTGAGAGTGTAGGGAATCTTTATTCTTTTACCAAGCTAAAGAACCAAAGATAGTAGATCCTTCGATAAGCTGCTCAAGGATGAGGGTTCCCCGATCATGATCGTTGTACCCTCAGGGATCGTGTTAGTAGTAGAAACTTCAAAACCCCTGGGCTAGGTTAGCTCCTCGGTCACCTCCTCGAAATGAGAGGAAGTCACAGCTTCAGCACTGTTAGCAACTCCTGTGGATGACATTCAAACGAAGCGTTAAAACAACATTTGTCTAAACCAATAAAGTAATGATCCAGTGGATAGAAGAAATACCCTCAGTGATGGTGACTTCGCCCGATGGCAAAGCCATTGTAGGGACATCCACCTGCATCTCTTTCTCAGAGATGTGCGAATATTTCCTGGTGTCAAGAGGAGCAGACTGATCACTGAAGTTGTATTCATCTCCCGAAAAGTGAACCTGTTCCTCGAATGACGAAGACAACACTTGAATGAAGGAGGTCTCAGTGGCTGGAGCTTTACCACTAAGAAGTCCAATGTTAGGACTGGGCTCCGCAACTCGTGGAGTAGACATCAAGACACTGGGAGAGCCTGGCTGTTGCACCTCCAAGCTTTCTTCTTGAGCTGGGGGAACTTCCAGTTGAGTTAAAACTCCCTGTTGAGTTAGGATGTCAACTTCCGCCCTTTCTGTCACCTTTGCAGCTGGCAGTTCTACGACCATAGCTCCCTCGGCCGCTACAGACTCTCTTATAGGCGCTATCTCCATCAGAAACGTAGGGACCCTACTTCGTAAACCTCAGGAATGTAGAGGAGAAGCTAACTCCTCTTCTTCTTCTTATTCCTCAACACTTGAAGGGAATATCTCGAGGCCTTGAGATGGAGCTTCAGCCTCAGACCCTTTCTGTTTCCTCTTCTGCCTGGGCTCACTTTTAGAAGGAGAAGCTTGGGTACGTTTGGCCATGGCTTGTCGAGTTTTCCTGGTGGGTCGCTCCTCTGCGGTCCTTATGCCGGACTCTGGCTTTGCAGCCACTTTTTGTTCGCCGACCTCCCTCCTGGCCGCTATATACTCACTTATTCCCCGCACGCAGCTGCCCTTGGAACCCAACTTAGTTTTGTATGAAGACTTGATACTCTTAATACAAGAGATATTTAGTCTAACGTCGGGTACCTTACTGGCGACGAAGTACCACGTACAGAAGCTGAGACTCATTTAGCAATTGGGTGTCTTGTGAGGGAGGCTAAAGATGGCCCAGTCCCCCCGGGGACACTGTAGTACCACGCTCGGGCTCCTTCAAACAGATTGCCAATAAAGCGAAGGCCAATGTTAGGATTGTCGACATATAGTTGATCGTAACCAAATTGCCTGGCAAAATGGTTAGGCATGTAAGGTTCAATTGTGCATGGATTGCCTTGCCCGAAGATCAAGTATCCAGGTCGAATATTGATAAGCCACCAGAAGACTCTGGAGAATAGCCACGTGAACTCATCTGGGCCTGTAAGGTTGGTAAACTTTTCCCATATGATTTGTTATGGATCTCGGAGAAGCAACAATCAAGGTGGTAGCTCGCCCCGCTCAGAATAGCTTTCCGAACATAGAGCATGTAATACTGAGACCAGTTTGAGCTTTCCAACCGCTATATAAAGGGGATGAAGCCTTCTGAGGCGGACACTGCTGTCATCAACGACATACAGTGCATAACATACCAAGCCATTAGATATGTGTAGGGGAGCTCGACTCGGGGATTAGGAGTCTTCACTTCCAACCTCCCCTCTGAGGCCATGACCGGCTTGCCTTGGGGATCTAAGACAGCCTCCACTTGACAAAGGCTCTTGGTCAACACCCGTATGCCGCTCTGGATACCAGAGAAATGACTTCCCATGCGCAAACAGAACCGCCAGGTACACTACATCAGCAATGACCACCTCGTGCGGTAGCGTTATCATGACACATCGTTTGAAGCCCACCAACAGAGCCCTGCCAGATATAGGATTCTTGGTTTGATGATGGAAACTTTCAAAGAATATGTCCGGTTTGAAAGTGTCATCATTGAACTCTATGGTGTATTCCACAATTTCCCTGTCCGTGCTAGGGGCCAGACGAGTCAGTATGACGTTCTTATCATTCAGATCATTGAAAAGATGACTCGCCCAGGATATCTGTCTAACACCCTTATTCCTTCAGCCGGTTGTCTGCCCGCGGATGTGAAAGTGGCATAACAAGTCTCATACACCTGAGGGTCATCCTTCGTTAACAAGTGCAACTCCTTGGTGGTTGGGACGTACACTTCATAGCGGGCATCTCCAATTACCAGCCTCAAGACTTTGTACAACTCATGGAGAGCATGCGCCATCTCTCTGACTGGGGTGAAGAATGTGCATGTCCATGGGTTGTAACGCTCCAAGACACCATAGAAGTGGTAGGAGCTTTGCAGGATGTCACATAGAACAGCCCTGACGGCCCTGTACAATCCCTTCTATCTCAGCAAATTCTCGAGCTCTGTGAGAACAGAGCCCATCATTCTGCCCCGCCACGACTTATCCGAGGAATGAACCTACCCGAGTGGGCTGAAATCGGTGGGAAAGTCACCCCTCACCTTCAAAAACTGGTTAATGAAGGTAGCGGCTAACTGGAGAGTCTCCCCCGTCAGTACTCAGCCCTGACCAATCCGGATTGCAATCCAAGCATGTCTCTCCCGTAATCTGCTGGGTAAGCCTCGTTCACGCCCAGTTTTCCTAGGGAGACACTGCAAAGAGACATGGAGAGATCCCACTCTATTATACGGCACACCGACATGTGCTGCAGATGTGCCAAGGGGTACATCTACTCCATGTTGGGAAGAAAGAATTTCCTTTTCCCGATCTGGAAGAGCCATTTGCAGTCCTCGTCATACAGAGTCCTTTCATTTTTGGCAATTGTGTCACCGAAAAAGAAGTCTAGTTTCTTCAGTTCAACACGGGAGTCAGATTCGAATTGTCTATCTGACATGATTTTTTGAAACGTCAGCATGCTGGAATTGATGAGTCTATCCCAATGCTCCTTTGATTTCAAGACAAATACTGGAGCGGTCTTCCAGAGCACGAATGTGATGTTGGGATCGGTGCCATCTACATGTCAAAAGTGACACTTCTTGGACAGCGGATTTGAAGAATTTTGAACTGCAAAAAGAATAACACAACATTCAGTGTTTACGAAACCTAAAAATTGCTAAGTGTTAAAGCTCAGATGCAGGGTTCACATCAGACCCACATCTAGTGACTGAGACGCGAAGCTCAGTGAGACCTGCATCAAACCTTAGAGACGCGAGGTTCACATGAAGTCTGCATCTTAACTCTACAACTTAGAAATTTTTCTAAATGTTGGAATCAAATGCGAGACTCAGTGAGACACACTTTCAAAGAAGCTTTAACGTGAAGCTCATCAGCTTCGCATTTAATAAACAGATGCAGAACTCAGGACAATAAAGCGAGGACGCGAAGATCGTCAGACCCGCGTCTTGCCTATAAGCGCGAGAGTCGCATCTGTGAATCAAACGCGGGCATGAGCCTTGCATTAGCTGCTTACCTCCAGAAGAGGTTTAAGAGTTAAGGAAACTCTTTGATTCTTCAATGGCAAAAGCTATTCTTGTTTTTACCCGAAATGGAGGCCTCCTGCAAAGAAGAGCCACCCATTTGAGTCTCTGGAGCGATGACGCTCGATGAAAAAGCCACAGGCTTAGTTTTTGGATCCATTTCGATGGTGAATTCTTCAAAGAAGATGAAGAGAAAAGAAAAAAAGCTTGGGCTTTTCTGTTTTTATGAAGAAGCTTAAAGAAGCTCTTTAACTCTGAACGCAGAGTTCAGTGGAGAAGAAGAGTCTGATGACTCTTGAAAAGATCCAGTCTTTTTATAAGCAGACTGGTTGGCTGAGATACGTGGCGCATACCTCGAGAGCGATCAGCAGCGCACCCAGAATGTGATGCTCGCGTTTAACAAAGCTGCATCTCTTCAGAACATCTGTAACGCCCCGATTCCACGAATACGGGGACGTCACTGCGACGTATATACGTAGGTCAGAAAATGCCCCCACGTATACACGCTAAGCATTTAGTACAACAAGAATCAGAGTACACGACAAAGCGTGATATTCATACATATGCCAACTTAAAAAGTACAACTACAAAGCTATCACAGGATATGATAAAGTATTACACATTACATGTGCATTACATCACAACCAAGTCCAAAAGTAAGATTTACAATATAAACACAAAAAAGCTCACGAGTTGGATGAAGATCCCGTGAGTCAAAATGGATAGGTCTGGCACGAAGAACAGGAACTAATCTGCCTGCTCACTAAAGAAAGCTTGATCCTCTGTGGATGGCTCCACTTCGATCCAAGCTTCAGAACCTGAATATGCAAATCCAAGGGAATCAAGATCTCATAACAAAAATCAAGCTACAGCCAAATGGCTAAGAGACATGAATAAGTAAGAGGGAACAGTATGATACATGTAAATCAGCAAGTAATAGGAGCATAAAGAGATAAGGTCTGCATATAAGGATCCACAGTTAGAATCTATTATTATTATTACTTGTCTTACTGTGATATCTAGCTATGTGACCCAGCGTCCCAGCGCACATAGATCCATATCCTAGTAAAGCAAGGTTGTTATTAGAAACCAGCGGTTGTATCGACGAACTATGTTTACAGTGGATCCCGTACATGCCCGGGATAACGGTCCAGGATTGTTCCGTTGCTTGGTGACGGAAGCCAGCCGCTAGGCTAACAGGAGGGACTTATGTATGCCCTTATCATGATGGTACCAGTAAGGAGGGAGCAAGCACTCCCCTCGGTCCCCTGGTGGCCCACAGGTCAGACCGGAACATGAGTTGCACAACATTCCTAAAACCACTGTAAACACGAACACATATCGATATCCGCATGTTTTCCCCCGACCCAATGTAAGTTGGTCCATTTTATACAAAAGTCAAGTGTATCATGCTTGGTTCAAGTGATGGCATGATAAGTGGTGATATTCATTCATTAGCAAGTTATAGAACGAGACTACACAATAATAAGTCATGAAGTAACAAGAAGTAATGTCCATCAAGTAACATGTCATGAGGTACCAGTTATGAAGCATAAACAAGGATAATATATCACATATGTATCAAGGGTAAGATCTAATTTCAGAAAAGAAATCAACTATAATAAACAGCCTAAATTAGTCGACTAGGTGGAAGGGTTAGTCGACTAATAGTGGTCTCTAGTCGACTAACAGTCTGAATTAGTCGACTAAAACTGGGTTCCAGAGAGTTGAGATTCTGTTTCAGGGAAAGTTAGTCGACTAGGTGGAAAGGGTAGTCGACTAACAGTGACTACAAGTCGACTAACAGATACTTAAGTCGACTAAATCTGGGATACAGAGAGTTGATGTTTCATTTCAGGAAAAAGTAGTCGACTAGGGAGGAATGGTTAGTCGACTAATAGTGGTTTATAGTCGACTAACAGTCTAGATTAGTCGACTAAAACTGTGTTCCAGAAAAGGTTACGTTTCAAAAATAGATGGGTTAGTCGACTAATTCCTAGGTCAAGTCGACTAATCGTGGGGAAACAGAATACAGAACAGAATTTCTGATGGTTGTGTTTGATGGTCTAAAAACCTGATTTTGATGACATATGTATACAAGATATGAAGATACAAGTATATTAGGAGTTGATCAAGTCTTGGTGAGTAAAAATACTCACAAAGAACGGCTACTTGAAGCTTTACGAGTTCCGAAAAGGTTGTTGTCGACAATATCCCCAACTTGATCCTTGGCGATGTAAACGACGAAGAAAAAACTACGATCTCACTTCTAAAGTAGTGGTAGTTGAAGAGGAGATGGAGACTTAGGTGAGCTTTTGGAGTTGGTGGTGGAGTTTGAAAGGGAGGAGGATTTGGTTAGGGCTAAAGTCTTGGTGAAATGAAGAAAAAGGAAAAGAAATGTAAAGGAAATGTTTATATAGGTTTTAGATTTTGTAAAGGAGTTGCAAATAATGTAATTGAGAGGGGGTTTATTGCAAATAGTAGAGGGTGAGGTGTCCCTCACTTGGCCACTTGGCTGGCCATGGGAGAGAGAGAGTAAGAGATGCATTAAATGAGGAAGTAGGTGGGAGTTGGTGGAATTTTGGAGAAAGTGGTATTATTGAAAAATTGGAAAATTTTGAGGCTTGTGAAGGAAGTAAAGGAAAATCAAGAAAAAGGGAAAAGGAAAAGAATTATAAAAAGGAAAGATATTTTCTTTGGCTTAAAATTTAAAAATGTTGAAAAGACCATTTTCCAGATTTAAGTCGAAGATGCGGAAAACATTTCGGAAAATACCGAAATCGTCCGAAATTCAAGTATCTCGGAACGACCCGAAAATTTTACCAAAAATCAAGAATAATATTTTAAGACTCATGGTGAAATTCGTTTGAAGAAATAATTTATAGTTTTAAAACTAAAAATCCCGGAATCAGTTATCTACCGACTCCGTTGGAATTTTCATAAATTCATAAAATTCTCAGAAAAAGTATTTAAATAGAAAATATGATTCTAAGAAATAAAGTCTAAAGGACCTTCTAGAAATTCCTAACTGTTTGTGAATTAAAAATCCGAGAATCGATCAGCGGCACTGGTCGACACCGGTTTTGAAAATATTTAATTAAACTCAGGAAAATTCCAGAAAATCATAGAAAATATATAATATTGGAAAATGATTTTTAAAACTGAAATCGGTCAAATACAGGAAGTAAATCGAAAAATACGATCGAAAAACTGAATACGCAGCTAAGTACGTATTCCGGGAACGGGGTATTACAACATCAAAGCTGCGTCTTAGCAGAAACATCAAGTTTGCGTCTTAGCAAAACATGACGTTCGCGTCTCTTTAGTAAAGTGAGAGATGTGTCTCCACTTCGGCATTCACGTCCCTTCAATGAATGAGAGATGCATCTTCACTTCAAATGAGGTACGCATCTCTTCAATGAATAGAGTTGCATCTCCATTACAAACGAGGTCTACGTTTTAAGTGCATGAAAGCTGCGTCTCTATGGCAAACGAGAGCCCCGTCTTCTGATGAGGTTCGCGTCTCTAATACAACGTGATCTTTGTGTCTATAACAGCTGTGTTCAGTCTCTACTTCTGTAATCAGTCCAACAGTAAACTGGCAAAAGTAGTTGACGGTTTTCCCTAATTCAACAGTACATCAACAACCAGCTCAGAGCACCGATGAGGTCTAAATTGTGATCTAGACACTCCCAATGATCATCTCTGGTGACTTTAAAGAGTTTAACAGTACACTCACAAAAATCAGAATCCAGATAAGATCAAGCTCAGGGTATCTCAGAAGATTGCCAGTTCAGTCTTGGGAGCTCATGATTAAACGTGAAGTCCAAAGTGTTCTGAAACCCGTCCCAGTCATCTGCAGAGTTTTAAAAACTTTGGAGGGGGTTCTATAGGCTGTCAAAATTTTTTGAAGATAAGTATCAAAACGCGAACCTCATTTAACGTGAAGGTCGCGTTTCAGTACAAAACGTGAAGGTCGCGTCTCAGTGGAAAACGCGGACCTCGCATCATAAACGCGGACCTCGAACGACTTCCGCATTTCAAACTCAAACGCGGATCTCAGATGACATCGGCGTCACTAGTCCAAAACACGGAGTTGAGGATGACCCCCGCGTCTCAGTATAAACGCGGATCTCAGACGATACCCGTGTTTCAAGTTTTAAACGTGAGCCTGGAGCCCCGCATTTTAACTGCAGGATAACCCTGCGTCTCAGTTGTAACTGCCCAATTATTGGGCCAGTTGTTGCCCACGTAATTAGGGGAGTTAACCCCATTATGGAGGGATTCTAGGGGATAACTTTATCCCTAGAGTTCCCTATAAATATCTACGGTTTCTATTAGGAAGCGAGGAATTTTTTGTTAACAAGCTGCTATTGAACAGAGAAAGAATCTAAGGAGAGGATAAAAAGAGTTTTACTCTTTTAAATTTCCTGTATTCAAGTTTTTTTAAATCTCTTTGAGATTTCATTCAATAGGAGCTATGCTACTCCATCAGTGGTCCAAGAAGAAAGATCTTGTAATTAGATTTTGAGTTATTTAATTTTTCATTGATTCAAAGAAACTTTGCAATATTTTTAATTTTTTGACACGAACAACATCTTGAATCGTCGAATTTGAATATGTATAGCGAACGTTATGATCCGAATACTAAGAGGTGCCCAGTCTGAATCCAAGTCAGAGTTGATTTTGAATCTCATTTAATTTGAATTATCTTTCTTATCCCTATTAGGATTAGTTTTATCACATCCATATTCTAGAAATATATCTTCTGATTTTAAATTTGAATTTTGAAGATGATGATATATCCTTTCTTCCTCTTGATTTCAAATTGATTTAAATTGAAGCCCAAATATAAATAGGACTGGGGATAAAATAGAAGCTTTTTGTATCCTTTTCTTCTCATTTAAATAGCTACACACCATAATCAAAAGAAGGTTAAATAGCAATATTAAATAAAGAATAATTAAGGATAAATATACAAATGAGATGATAATAATGCAAAATTGAGATGCAATCACACCCTCACACCTATGTTTTGGTCGTCCTCGAGCAAAACTAAAAAGAAAAACTAAACTAACCTAACTCACTTTCATAAGAATTATTATTGCACTTAGCACGTGCAACAAGCTGTTAAACCTCTAAATTACTCCTAGAGGACGAGTTTTGTCTCGTAAAGGTTTTCAGTGAATTACATCTACAAAATCCATAAAGAAAGAAAAATAAAGTGTTAGTGTTTTCAAAATTCATTTTTAAAATTGAGAAAGTATTTAAAATATTTTTATAAAAATCAAGTAATCTATAAGTCTTAGGATCAGTAAATTATCCATTCCTATACTTAGTCTCTAGGCAAATATTTATTGTCAGTCTAGGCTGGAATTAAAACTGAATTTCTCATTTAGTCTATTATTTTACCCTAAGTCATATGCATCTTTGTGACCATGAATTTTTGACTCGGGATTCTTCAACTTCAACTCTTATGCCTTATATATTAATATATATATATATATATATATATATATATATATATATATACACAACTTTTTTCCTTTTTTTGAAAGAAGTTCGAAGTTTTACCACTCATTGCTCTTTAAGCACTTTTTTAAATATGCGTAACTCATCTAATTTTCTTTTGTGTATGAGACCCTATTCCTAACTAAATTATTTTTAGATGTGTTAATACATATATTATATTTATATATTTCCTTTTTTTCTTTTTTCCTCAAACTTACCTTATTACCCTTCGTGTAAATACCAAGACTTTCTTAGGCCAAAGCACCTAGATAATCAATAATTAGATTTATTTATTTTATATATATATATATATATATATATATATATATATATTTCTAAGACACAAAGTCTTAGTTTTGAATTATTAGTGTGTAAGTGTATAACGTACGCATATTTTATCAAGGCAAAAATCAGGACTAAATTACTTTTTCAATTTTTTCTCCTAAATTTAAAAATCAAACAAATAATCTTATTTTGACTCAGTATTAAGAAATTCTAATTATGATTTTCTTATTTCTTAAAATTAACATAATTACTCACAAAAATAAATTAAAGTATTGTTTTCTTTTTTGAATTTAAAAATAGTATCTACCTATGTTAGTATGTTAGTAAACCCTCCCCCATACCTATCTCTTGTATTGTCCTCAATGTATGAATGATGCATGTATGCATGAAAAAGACGAAAGGAAAGGCAAAATATTATCTCATGATGGTGGTTTCGATGGTGGACGAATTGGGCCAAGTGTTACTACCCAATCTATATAACGTGGATCATCAAGGAACACACTTTTGTTAACCTCTTTCTTATGTACAGTGTTACAACCCCAAAATAAAGAAGATAATGGAAAATCCTAACATGAAAACTATCTGCATTATATGATCAAGTTTCAAAAAATATCTCACAGTCATTATTTCTACACATTGGTCCAATGATAAAATGTAATTTCTTTAAGTGATTGATTTAGGCTCAAGAATATTAGATTTGGGAACCAATACTAATTCGAGAAAATCAGTTTCGGGCTCAACCTGATTAGAAAAAAATTTCACACAGAATTTATTAAATTCATCCTCAAATTTTGCTTGAAATAAAAGTTCATCTTTATCACATTCATCCTCACAATATATTTCAACTTGCTCCTTGAGAGGTGTATGTGTATCTAAATCCTCTCGAAATAATACTAAATACTAACTCTTAAAAAGTTAGTTTAGGTTCGAGAGTCGGATCTAGTTCGAGAGCATGTTCCAAACCAAAGAGCTGAAGTTCACATTCATCATTCATTGTTCATCACATTTGAAATGTGATCATCCACAATAGGTGATTCAATTCTATAATATATGAGTACGGGAATTAATGTTGATCGAGATTGAGTCCAAATTGGGTAAGGACACCGAAGTCAACATAAATTCAAAGTTTGAAAATAAATCACAAAGTTTGAGATCGGGTCCACATTCGTAGTCGAGTTCAATCTCATTAAAGTTAAAACTTACCAATTGGTCCAAAGGTTGTGATTGGTTAAGTTCAAATTGGTATGATGAGATTGAATCGTGGTTAAAGTCTTCAAGACACCATGATTCTTCGTTCCTGTCAATATGACTAGGGCAATTGGGAATGGTCAAAAATGTGTTAGGTAGAGTTTTCATATCCCTATCTTTGATCAAATGATTCATTTATGCTTCTAATTTATTGATAGATTAGTTAACATAATTTTTGGTTTGAATAGGTTTTTCATACTTTCGTCTAAGCCCGTAGGTTCTTCTTGTTGTGGTGGGACTTGGAAGATATAGTAAGGATCTTGAATTTGAAAATTTCGATGAGCTCGTGGATCTTCTATTTTTTTAAGTCTGTCGCTCGAGCTCTTCTAAGATTTCTATCTTATTTTCTCAGTCTATTGATTCTTCTGTTGGTTGCTTGGAAAAAGAAGTATATGACGATGATTGTTGGAAAGGTGGCTAACAATATGGCTTGGGGACATTGTATCCTCATCGACTCAGTGAAGAGTAAAGATGATTATTTTGATTATAATAATGGGATTGGGGCATGTGTTGATTAGGATGAGACTAACCCGGCATACGTGGTTGGTTAAAATTTTGTTGGTGAAAGTTAGTGCATGCCGATTTGGTGTAATCCAGATTGAAAGAGGTTTAAGTAAAATATGAATTATTATTAAAGTTAGAAAAATTGTGGTTAGAATCCATATAGCTCAAGGATTGTTAAAAACATACAAACAAACAAAACACAAAAATATTCTAACCTAAGTTAGATAGACCTTAGACCTAGATGACTCCGAACTGGCTAGACTGTCCACAGGAGGTACGTTACAGACTCTAACCACAAGCTAATTAGCCAGATAGGTGGCAAGATTGGTGGAGGTATCCATCAAAACGGGCCTAATTAAGCCAAACCATCGACCTTCGAGATTTCGCCTCTCAATCCCCTGCCTTAATTGTTGATTTGGCATGAGTTAAATTCTAACAACTTCCTCCTTAAGTCAATCACCTAATAAGTTCGAGATGTCCCTATGGCCAACGTCTACTCAATTTTAAATTAGGGTTGGGTTAGTGAGTGTGGAGATGGTTTGTGGGCCAAGAGAGGGTAATGACTTTCCCACCTTATCTTGTTTAAGAATTTGCCCTTAAGTTGATTTAGTACAAAAGTTTGCAAAAAATAGATAGGGATTACTCAAAGCAAATAAATCACCACAAGTGTTTCCTAATCTAGATGCTATGAAGACTTACCTCATCTCCAGCTCTCTTTAGTAATAATTGAAATTTTAAAAGAAATAGATACGTGCTTAAATGCAAGTCTATCCATTTTTTAAATTTCAATCAATAGGTTAATGTTGTTATTTAGAAACAGTGTGCAATTATAAATTTTAAAGAAAACTAAAAATAGAAGAGACAGAAAATTACCGTTCAGAAGCACCCGCAGAAAACTCAGCAGGTGGGTCAACTACTTTGCCGCGGAAATACGGCAAAGATTGCGTTTGCGCGGCTTTGTGGTTGTCTCCTGTGCTCTGCTTTTTTGAGCAGAAGCACAGATATGCAAGCACTGCTCTGCACCTTTCAGTTTCTTGAAACATGTTCTTGCGCACACAAACAGAGAAGAAATTAGTTAAAAAAACAAGTTGTACCATTCCCTCTCCGGCAAAGGTTCCAAAATTTGTTTGGCAAAAACACTGAGTTTAGGAAAGTTTTTATCTGATTTTTGCTGACTCTAAATTCTTGCAATTTAACCGCAATAGAAAGGACTATAAGGGGCGAATCCACAGGGAGATTTCAGCTTTGATATGGAAAAAAATTTGGAAGAGAAACTAAAAAAAATCTTAACTTATAATCTTTGATGTGGAGATACTTGATTATGAGAGATTTTAGCCTTTTAAATAGGCCTCGAGCTAATCATGATAGGATACAAATTAAAAAATTTAATTCAATCCTAATTCAATACGAGAATTTAATTTTGTAGTAAGTTGGCTTGTTGATTGCTAAATATGACTTATCAAAAGTCTAAACTAGATAGAGTGGTAAAACATATGAATTGTATCACTTCAAATCCTCTTTCTTTAACATCTTGAATCATCAGATTTAAATATCTGTAGCGAACATTATGATCCGAATATTAAAAGGTGTCCTGTCTAAATCTGAGTCTGAATTGATTTTGAACCCTATTTAATTTGAATTATCCTCTTATCCCTATTAGGATTAGTCTTATCCCATCCATCTTTTAGAAATATATCTTCTAATTTTGAATTTGAATTTTGAAGATGATGATATATCCTTTCCTCCTCTTGATTTCAAATTGATTTAAATTGAACCCAAATATAGATAGGATTAGGGATAAAATAGAAGCGTATTGTATCCTTATCTTTTCATTTAAATAGCTACACAAAATAATTATAAAGAGGGTTAAATAGCAATGTTAAATAAAGAATAATTAAGGATAAATATGCAAATGTGGTGATAATAATACAAAATTGAGATGCAATCAGTAATGCCAAATTTTTTACGATAGTTTAGATTACCTACCGAAAATTCTTTTAGAAACCATGTGCCAAGGGGGATTCCTTCAAAAGGATGAAAATCAAGGATGAAAATTATTTCAGGATTTAGTGGAGAAGACCATCTAGTGAAAACCCACCCCCAACAAATCTAGGAATAGCAGCCCCATCTTCTCAAAAGGAAGTCTCCATTCCATTGAGTCATCTATTGATGTCGAAGCTAGAATGATTAACCTAATGAGAAGATTGGAAGCTTTAAAAATAAAAGAGCCAGTCTCGGTAAATCAAGTCAGCCTATCCCATATCCCAAATTCGGGTTGCACCTTCAAGCCATAGACCATGTGTTTGAAGTTTTTTCAGGTACTTCTGGTGGCTCTGCAGTGGATAATCTGGTGCCCCTTACTGTCATGGTAAGAACGGTATTCTTTCGCTCCGGGGAATGTGGGACATATTGAATTGGCTTCAGGCACTTTATCCACAACTAGTCCTTGATGGCGTTGAATTGTTAATGGAGAGCCTCAGCTTGACAATCATCTCCTTCTTGAAAACAAGGCAATTTCATAACAATCTCTACTTTGACTTGCTTTTCAAGCCTTTAACAAAACACCTTGAGATTTGGAATTATACCTTAATCTTTTCCTTGATTGTAATTGTACCTTGAATCCTTTAACTCTTGCCCCTCTCTCCGTGGCCTTTAGTTGGTTCATCGCCATGGTTTTGGCCATCTCGGACCTCGCCCGAATGTACCCTTTCTCTTTTCCGCTACACTTTGACTCGGTTCATGTCCCGTTGCAGTCTTCCTTGAAGCTCCACCTCGCAATGAGCTTTCTTCCAAGCTTATTCTTGAAATTTCATCTCGAACTTAGTTTCTTTCCTTTAGCTTGTATAACCCTCCACACTTCTCTCCTTCCAGGATTACCTTGTCACCTTGGCTAACTGTGACGGCCCCTTATTGCACTTGAATTCTGTATCCTTTTTCGTCGAGCACTCCCATGGATATAGGATTGTACCATGCCTCCGGGATATACCAGCTGCCTCCATAGTACGCATCATCTCATCTTTTTCTGTAATCTTGACTGTCTCGGTGCCGATGACCTTACAAGCCGAGCTATCGATCATTATGACATCCCCTTCCTCCTATGCAACCAAAGAGTTAAACATCTCTTTATGGGAACATACATGAACCATACTTCGGTGTCCTCTACACCGCTCATTATTCTGTCTACCTCTGCATCTTGCCCCTACTTCTTCAACCACTCTTATCGATGTTTGCAATCATTCTTCAAATGACCTTCTTGTGACAAAAGTGACACGCCTTTGACGAGCCCAGATCTTTCTTTTCTTCTCCCCTTCCTTTTCTTTCCTGACCACCAAACTCGATCCTTCTGCTCCTTTTGATTTGGCATTTTTCTGATCTCATTAGATAAGAGAGTTGACGTGGCCTCCTCCAAGATGAGAATTTTCTTACCATAGAGCATGGTGGTGACGATGTGATCATATGACTGTGGAAACGAACTGAGAAGTATCAATGTCTTGTCCTCATCGTCAATCTTGACATCAACAGCTAGAAGCTCGCTAATGACCTTGTTGAAGAAGTTTAATGCTCCAACACAGTTACCCCTTCCTTCATGTGTAGCCCATATAGTTGTTTCTTGAGATACAACTTGTTATAGAGGCTTTTGTTATATACAAAGTCTCTAGTCTTGACCACAATTCCGTAGCCGTTTCTTTATCTATCACGTTGAACATAACCTCATTTGCGAAACATAACTAGGTTATGCTTATCGCCTTTAGATCCATCTCCTCCCAGTCCTCATCGCTGACTTTCCCTATAAGGCCTTGTGAAGATCTTGTTGCACCAGTAACGTCTTCACTCTCTTTTACCATAAATCGAAGTTTCATTTGCCATTAAATTTCTCAACCTTGAACTTGCTCGTTCTTTGACATATCGCCTTTCTTTGACAACCTTTAGGTTCTGATACCAATTATTAATACAACTAGCGCTCCTTGATACCAATTGTTGTGCGCAGTGGAAAAAAACCTATGGTGGTATGACAGTACTTGCAAATGAAAAACTAATTGTAAAGCAAACTAGCAATACCTATACAAAAAAATAATAAATAAACAACACAAGAATTTAAAGTGGCTCGGCCCAAACTTGGCCTACGTTCACAGAAAGAGAACTTAAGAGAGCTTTATTAATAAACTTGATGCAAAGAGATCTAACATTCCTCTTGATTTTAGAAGAATATTCACCTTTTCTTTGAATCTAAACCTAGATTATAAGAGTATACCTTCTCTTTATGCATATTCATCTTGTTCCTCTCTTTCTTGGCTTTCTTGGTATTCTCCACCTATTCTCCTCTATTCAACCTATTGAGTTACAATATTTATTTATAGGATTTTACAATACAATTCTTAATTGGAGTATGAGATGATCTTGATCATCGGATACTTGAAGAACTTGATCAATCCAACTGGAAATTGGTCTCCTTGATCTAGAAAAATTCTAGACCATTCAATCTTTATAAACAAATTTTCATTGAATAAAAACTAAAATTCTATTTAGAATTCATCAGAGAACAAACCTAAAACGTGTCAGAAATAGAAACCTAAATCTAATTCTGACCTACGGCTATCGACAGCCTTATCGGTCCTGTCAACAGGTGAGTCAGCTATCGATAGACTGAGCTCTCTTCTCTTCTCTGTGTCTTGTTGTCGACAGGTCTTGTCAACAGTCTACTGGGAGAAGTTGACTGCCACCATATTTTCTGAATTTGCTTTTTCTCTAAGCTCTTCTTTCTTCTTTTGACCATCATCTCCTTCTTGAAAATAAGACAACTTCACATCAGCTAAGTTGCAAGGCGGCTTTGGACGAGGAAGAAGATAGAGTCGCATAACAGATTTCGCGACTCGAATGAATTCATCTGAATCCGTCCATGATGATGGATAAGGTCGCCATGTGGCGGGGCACTCAGTCTATAGTTGAGTCAGCTCCGGGTAGTTGTATGACTTCGCACTCCGGGGCAAGAGATGTCTTCGAAAGACAGTATGACTTCAAAGCTGTGATTGAGAGCTGCAGGGGCGGCTCAACCTCTAGGCAAATGAGGTAGTCGCCTTGGGCCCCAAATATAATGGGGCCTCCAA
This sequence comes from Agave tequilana, assembly GCA_038442645.1. NCBI lineage: Eukaryota > Viridiplantae > Streptophyta > Magnoliopsida > Asparagales > Asparagaceae > Agave > Agave tequilana. Next base: position 41,760 of record JAVJIF010032674.1, read on the forward strand.
AATTATAGTATAAATTAGTATTTAAGTAAAATAAGAAATATAAAATATAGAAAATGTTTTTATTTGTTCAAGTGGGCGCTCCGGAGTGGTTATTGGACATGACTAGAAATTGTGTGGGCTTTGCCTACGCGAGTTTGAATCTTTTCATCCACGCTTTTTTGATTTTTTTTCCCTCTTCAATTTTATAATAACAGGAAAAGCATGAGTTTCTTCCACTTTCCCAAACTAATATCCTCCACTCCCTATAACTATTTAATTATAATTAAAGAGGAGTCTCTTCCACTTTCTCAGCTGTCTTTTTCACTCTCCCTAACTATTTAATTATAATTAGAGAATTTTTCAAAATTAAAACTCTCTCTGTGCAGCAGCCTCACTCTTCACTGTCCCCATCTCCCAGACCTCAGACTGACGGTAGGGCCTGCAACTGCTATATAGAAAAAGATACATTAGTAAAACTTGAATACAAAAACTTGATTAAAAATTTTACATTTTAAAAAGCTAGAAGAATTATTTTTCAATAAAATATTAGTTAATATTAATTACTTTTTAAAGTATATTTTAAAAGGCCCATTTGAAATTTTCGCCTAAGGTCTCCCTGAAAGTTGAGCCGCCCCTGAAGAGCTGTCATCAGATTTAAGCGTGGTTGAGATTCCGGAACTAAGACCCGGGAGCTTGATTTTGCTATTGTATACGTGTTGTGATTATGACAAGAATCAAATTTTGATCATTACACATATCCTTCCTGCACGCTTTTTTTTAAAATTACATTATTTCACAATTTATTTCCATCCAAGTGAGAAAGGTTCTACACGTTGGAACTAAACAGCTCTCCAGAGCTACTGACCATAGCAACAGTTGATGCCAGTCTCTAGGCGCTTTGGCCCTATTCATGAGGAGGTATCCTATGCTCGGGGGCTCTCTCCTCGCACCATAATAACAGTTCGCATGCTTCAATTCCCTTCTATTTTTTCAATTAAAATCACGGAGGAAAAAAAAATTCATAATCACAATTTAAAATATTATTCTCACAGAAAATTCATGGAAGAACACCAAAAAAAAAAAAAACTTTTTCTAAAAAAATGATGTGAAGGCACCAGACGGAGACGGTGGACCCCACAAATGCAGTTTGACAAGGACCAAACCAGCCCCGCTGTCTTCGAGGCCGGTTGACTCTTTGTCCCATTTTCGCTTTCAAAAAACGCTGTTGAGTAGAATCTCTCTCTACATTCATCAAAATTATCACTATGCATGTCCAAACATTTATGCCAATTGAATTGATTCTTCACAAACAAAAAGGAAAAAGATAGATAAACAGCACAAGATCAAAATCATAAACTGTATCGTCTTTTTAATTGTGTAGGCAGAGCCAAAATGAGCAATAAAACTTAATATAAATGCATTGGAGTCAAACCTTACCCAAAATATTTACTTAGTAACAAAATGCGTGAACAAAATGACAACAAAGCATGATTTTTTTTTTCGGCCTTAAATCTCCTTATCCAAGACCAGCAACAACAACCTAACAATCCCCGCGGAACTTTCTAGCCTTAACCTACACCAACACCTAGAAGCAGAGAATCACCACCGAGGCCGAGACCATGACCCCAAACGTACAGATCAAGAACCCAAAATGCAGCGCCCAGCTCCTCTTGAACTTCCCCAGGTAGCTCTCGGGCGGCTCCTGGTAGTGGATCTCAAACTCCGCCGGCAGCATCACCGCCTCGTGATCCCCCCTATTCAGACTCCTCAATCGATCCGTGGCCAGCGCCAGCGTGAGCTTGTGGCACCGCCGCTGGTACTTGAACTCGTTGATGCACCGCAGGGTCTGGGCCACGGAGACGTAGAAGATGAGAAAGGAGAGTGAGAGTATCGCGATGGGGACCCAGCAATGGCGGCACTGGAGGCGGGGCTGGAGGAGGGCGGAGAGGACGACGGCGAGGAAGAGGAAGAAGAGCTGGAAGAGCTTCCACAGCTGCTTCTTTTGGTGGTCGATGGATCGCTTTTTTTCTAAGGTTTTCTCGAAGTGGAGTTGGATGATGGTGTTTAGGGCTTGGATCGCGGACTCGCGGGGCACGAATTGGGGGTCCGTGTCGGCGTAGGCGACCTCCGACATTGGCGGCGGCGGCGGCGGCGGCGGAGGTGGAGGGGGGGAGTGAAGAAAGAGGGGTCTTTTGAAAAGCGAGATCTGATTCCACTGTAGGGTATCCAGGGTTTTAAAACTAGTTTTTATTATATTATTATTTTAGTCGTAGAGAAAATTTGAGTGTGAGAAAAAAAAAATGGAAAAAGAGTGAAAAAGGAATTCACAAACTTCTAGTGGGCTCTTATTTATAATAATTTTTTTATAGTTTGGAAAAATCTTAAGATACAATCTAATCGTAGTCTACTCTAAAAGTCCATAAAAGATTCTTATTTTAATTAAACACAATAATATAATTAAATAATAATTATCACACTCCCTCTTGGGTGTGTAAAACTTAAAAAATAGTCACATCAGAATCTCGAATATGCATGTGTTGTTAATGAAGTCAAATCGTTTGAATCATGAGCAGAACGTATTTCTCTAGAGATATTGTATCAAAAAGAATGCTACATCATAATTTAGATCGAAAAGACCCAATGTGACAAAAATCATGATCAAAGGAAAAATGTACGAATACATACTTAGCATCTTCAGGATACAGTATGATAACAAAACGCAGGATATGAACAATCAATGAAGGTACTTCGTTAAAATCTTGTCAAGCAACAAAAATCCAATGAGAAAAAAAAATGTTCATGATCGAAGAGGAAAGAGTGCACTAAGAACAAGCGAGCATGCTTCTGAATACACCCCTGAGTTTAGCATAACTCCCTGAGAGCTACATACACCGCAATTCAGATAACTTGTGCAATCCAATACCTCGAACATGCTTTTGAAATGTAGACTTCGATAGTAACTTGGTGAAGAGATCTGCTAAGTTGTCTTGGGTTGGATTTGCTAGACTTCAATCTTCTGATGCTCTTGCGCTAGTGAGAGAAAAAGAATTTAGGTGCAATATACTTGGTGTTGTCTCCTTTAATATATTCTTTCTTCATCTGATCGATGCAGGCATCATTATCTTCATGGATAATTGTTGGGGCATCATTGATAGAAGATAACCAACTAGTATTTCGAATATACTCAATAACGGCCCTTAACCAAACACAGTCACGAGTGGCTTCTTGAAAGGCAATGAGTTTGACATAATTCGAAGAAGTGGCAACTAAGGTTTGTTTCGTACACATCCAAGATATCGATGTATCTCCAATAGTAAAGATATAATCAGTTTGGGAACGTGCCTACACAAGCATCAACATAACCTACAAGACAAGCATCATTCCGAGGCTCATGAGGATTTAAACCATTCTGAGATCATATGGATAGAATAAGCTCATATTCGAAGTACCTTTAAGGTAATGACATATATCTTTGATGCTATTCCAATGGCAGCATGTTGGTGCAGAGTTATATCTAACAGGTTCACAGCAAATGAAATATCTGTTTAATGCATTGAGCAAATAAAACGCCAATTGCACTCAAATTTGAAACTTTGGGCTCCAATACCTCTTCTTCATCTTCCTTCAGATGGAATGGGTCTCATGCAACATCTAGAGAACGGACGACCATGAGTGTGCTTGAAGGCTTCGCTTTATCCTCATTAAAACTTTGCAACACCTTTTGGGTGTAATTAGATTGGTGGCCCAAAATACTATCTACTCGATGCTCGAGCTCCGAGCTGAGACAAAATTGAGTTTTTTTAAGATCCTTTATTTCAAATTTTGACTTCAGGTGCGATGCAATTTTCTCAAGCTCTTCCAGAGTTCCAATGAGATTCATGTCATAGACATATACTGCAAGGATTGCATATCCGAAATGCAATTTCTTAATAAACACGCATGAACATAGTTCATTATTCCTATCTCCCTGATTGACGAAATATTCACTTAGACGGTTATATCACATCTGACTGATTTATTTCAATTCATATAGTGAACACCTCAAACAAATCGAGAGGGTGTTCCAGGGTCTAGAACTATTTGAATCAGTTAGCTTTAGTCCTTCAGAAGCTTTCATATAAATTTCCGTATTGAGATCCCCATAGAAATATGTTGTAACCACATCCATAAATTGCATATTCAGTTTTCCGGAAACTACCAAACTAATGAAATAGAGGAACGTTATAACATCCATTACGGAAGAGTATGTCTCCTCGTAATCAATGTCAGGGCATTGAGAGAAGGCTTGCCTATGAGGCGTGCCTTGTATCGCAGTATTTCATTCTTCCCATTACGCTTCCATACGAATACACACTTGCATTCGACATGTTTTACACTGGGTGGTGTAGGAACTGCAGGTCCAAATAATTTCTGCTTCTTTAAGGAACCTATTTCGACCTGAATTGCTTCTTTCCATTTTGATCAATCTGTTCTACATTGGCATTCATTAACGGAACGAGGTTCGATGTCATTACTTTTCATAATTTTGGTAGGTACCGCGAATATAAATACATCATCGATAATAATCTCATTTGGATTCCAAATTTCATCCAAGCATGCATAATGGACCGAGATCTCTTGGTTATCGGGAATAGGAAATTGTGCTACTTCTCCATCAACGCTCGTCTCTTCCAGGACTCTTCCATAATCTGGAATAATTTCATGAGATTGATCGGTTGAGATAGCGATCTCAAACGAATTCATTTGTGCCAAGTTTTTCCTCTTCTGGGGATGTGAATCCTTTGAACCTAATGGTCTGCCTCACTTCTGGTCGGGGACAGATGACTGGCTAGCCTCTGATGTATATCGTTCGTCAGGGATGATACGCCCTACGGGACGTTGCACCCTTCGGGGATGACTTTGCGCCTTACGGGGACGTCTATACATCCTTGTAGGCACGTTTGCAGTAGGTATATGTGATCTCATCACTTTATCTAGATTAGATAAAATATCTGGCATGTTTTGAGCAACACTCTGAAGATCTAGGGTTTGTTGCACCTCCTTATTATATTGTATGGTAATGGGATCCAGATGAGACATAGTGAGACAGTCCACGTCTCGTTAACAAGAAACATTGACGTTTTTCTCTTCTCTTAACAGCAGGATTGATTGTTCATCAAATGTGCATATTTTAGTCATATTTTCACATTTACTTTTCATTAAACATTGCTATGTAATGGTATTTTTGTTTAGTATTGTACAAGCCTTTATAAATTCAAGGAAGGAAAGAAAAGCTGAATAAAAAAGCCTAAAAGTTTAAGAAAAGCCCAAGAGCCTATCAAACCCAAGTAAATTCAGAGATAATCTTATCCTAATCCAAAAATAAAAGAGATAATTAATTTAAATCAAGTTGCTTAAGCTCCAAGTCAAAGATAAAGGAGGAGAATTTAAGTTTAAATTCAGACTTATAGATAACTTATTTTTTAAGTTATCTAGAAAACAAGATTATTTTAAATTTCAGAGATCAAACGAAGATTATGAGGATATATCTCCATATGGACGGACGAGATGAAGGCCCAAAACGTGTAACTTGACTACCCTTTTTTGTTGGGAAAACGCGACAAAAGCCGCGTTTCTGTGGTTTTTGGTGGAAGTTGGCGTGGCGGTTTGGGGTTGTGTGTTCGACTGGGACTCTATCCTTTATTTTCCTTATAAATAGAGAGGTAGAGCCAGAGAGAGAGAGAGAGAGAGAGAGAGAGAGAGAGAGAGAGAGATCTCAGAAGATTAAGTTTAGGATTTTTTTTAGATCTTTTTCTTTCTGAATTTTCGTTGTATTTTTGAGTTTTTAATTTGAAGAAGAAGATTTGTAAAGAGAAAAAGGGCTTTGGTACTGAACCAGTGACAATTCAATAAAGGTTCCTATTTTCTTTTCATATCGCTTTTGTTCTTTTAATTTTTGTTCTTCAATTCTTATTTGCTTTATTTTATGCATCCTTTAATCATCATGCCTAGTTTAATCATAAATATGAGTAATTAATTCTCTTCTTAGTTTGCTAATCTCTCCACGAACTAAGTCTAATTCCATAAGATGAATTGATTAAGTTCTATGCCTGTTTGAAACTCTAGGGTTAAGGTTCTTGAAGATTAGTGATGAATTGAGTTAAACTAGTTTTAGGGTTATACTATTTAATGGTTATTCTTACTTTATGCTTAGATACTTTGATAACTTAATGTTAAATCTAAAATAATTTTTCTTATATTATACTTAAAAGCTTTAATAGACTAATGTTTAATTTTATCTAGTGTACTTTAATTAGTTCTTGCTTTCTATCTTACACATCTTACTTGAATTTGAAGCAACATTCTTGGATCAATCTTTTAAGGTTCAATATGATGTTTATTCTTCATAGATTAGTACTTAGTTGTGATAGATGATTAGTGAGCATGTCTCTTTTTATTAATTCAAGTATTTTATAACCATCATTTTTCTTTCCAAGTTCTACATAGAGAAACCGTATCGAAACGCTTTCATCGCATCTCTCCCTGTGGATCGACCCATTTAGCTCTTACTATAGCGGATTAAATGCGAGAAAACAGAGAACTTTTTAAGCTTAACTTTTTCCTCTTTTACTCTTTTTCTCTGTCATTCAAACTTTTGGCGCCGTTGCCAGGGAGGGAACGGTATAATTTTCTTTGTTAACTAACCCTAATTTCTCTGTTTCTGTGTATAGGTTTGGAAAACAGAAAAATATTTTTGCAGAAAAGGACACATAAGTGGTTGTGGGACTCTGCATAGAAAGCAGAGCCCTAAACTCTCAATAGAGCCATGCAAATGTGACAAAAGTCGCGCAAATGCAGCTAGGTTGAGTTAACTACTAACCTGCTTTCCACAGAGCTGCTTGAAATTTCTTAACTGTTTACTGCAATTGATAGTTTTTCTATTTGATAACCCTGCATACTTCTAATAAATTAACAGTATTATATTTGTTGATTAACTTAAAAAAAAAATATTTAGACTCTTGCATCATAGGCACATGTCTATTTCCATTCTTTAGTTTCTGTTGAAGAGTGCTGGAGATAAGGTACGTCTGCATTGCATATAGATTAGGAAGTACTTTTGACTGATTTACTGTTTTTGAGTAAATTCTTTTATATTTGCTTATACATGTGCATTAAATTCATTTTAAGTGCAAAATCCCTAAATAGCATAAGGTGGAGACGTCATTACCCTTCCTTGGCCCACAAACCATCTTCCTTGCACTCACAACCTAACCCTAATTTAAAATTAATTAAATGTTGGCCCTAAGATAACTCAGAATCACTAAGAGATTGACTAAAGGAGAAAGTTGTTGGAACTTAACTCTTACCAAATCAGTGACTAGGTCGGGGATTGAGAGGCGAAACCTTAAAGGTTGTGGTTTGGCTTAATTAGGCTCGTCTTAACGGATACCTCCCAACAATCTTGCCACCTACCTGGTCAATTAATTTGTGGTTAAACTCTGCAATATACCTCCCACAGATAATTTAAAGTTATGAATCGTCTAGGTTTAAGCTTTCCTTAAAATAGAATTGATTGATTTTTATTTGTTTTTGATTGGTGAATTAGTTTGAATTGATTGTGCATGCAAGTGTGATCAAAAGACCCAATTACATCTAGATTGATTATGACTAAGTCGCCACCTCAAGCTAACCAAATCATGACACAACCCACATCCCTAGAGGATAGATTCTATCCTATTAGGACATCACTTCCATCTTGCATTCAACTTCCTGAAGCTGAAAGCAAAAGCTTTGAGATAAAGCCACAATCTATTAACACTCTCCCTAAATACTATGGTCTAGAGTACGAGGATGCATACTTCTTCATTAAAGAATTTGAAGAGGTATCCCTCATGATGAGGATGTCACAGTTAGGAGATGATGCAGTTAGGTTACGTTTTGTACCTTTCGACCTTAAGGACCTAGCCAAGAAATGGCTATATAGTTTAGCAGAAAACTCTATCACATCGTGAGATGATTTCATCAAAGTCTTTTTAAAGAAGTTCTACCTTATCTATAAGATCGTCCTTATTAGGAAAAATATAATGCAGTGCAAGTAAGAACCTAACGAATCATTTTAAAAATATTTCGAACGTTTCAAGAACCTTCTTATCCAATGCCCTTATCATGGCGTAGAGAAGTGGCGGCAATGCCAAATTCTCTATGATGGTCTAGATTATCAAAATAAGACTCTCTTAAAAATCATGTGTGGAGGGAGATTCTTAAAAAAAGATGAATATGAAGGGCGAAAATTTATAAAGATTTAGCCCCAAAAAAAACCTTACAATGGGAACCTTTCAACGAAGAGTTTAGGAATCCCAACTCTATCTCTTCCAAAAGCGGTCTCCACTAGATAGAGGACTCCATAGCAAATGAGGCTAAATTAACTAACGTTATATAAAGGCTAGAGGCTTTAGAAACTAAGAATCATGTTTCTGTAAATCAAGTCAACCCAACACTATCTGCGTGCTACACTTACTATCAAGTTATGAACCATGTATTCAAAGAGTGTCCTGTGTTCATGGCTCATCAAATGTTGCCTAAACATATGAATGCAGCTCTCAAGGCCCACCAATAATTCATATTCACACACGTATAATCCCGATTGGAGACATCATCCAAATTTTTCATGGGCCTAAAACACCAACGATTATCCTAGGCCCAATTTCTCCAACAATTTCTAACCACCTCATTATCAATACAATTTTCCCTATCAAGCTCCACAACTTTCCTTCCAAAGTCTCGCTGCCGACAAAAAATCTACTGATTTGGAGAAAGTTTTGATATCTTTCATGCCGAATACGGGAAAAGGCATATCTAGTTAGAGGGTCAAATGAGTCAGTTGGCCAATTCCATAAGTGAAAGGCCTAAAGAGACTTTGCCTAGTCAACTAGTAACAAACCTAGAAACTCTAGTCAAGCTCATGAGGCTCAAGAGGATCCAATGAACCAATGTAATGTAGTTCATACGTTGTGATCAGGAAAACAAGTCGATAATTAAGTGTCAATGCCACCAGACCCAACTCAAACATCCACTACTTCTAATTCCATTCCACCCAATTCCGAAGATAAGTTAGTCGAGCAAGTGCATAAGCCTACAACCCCATTTTCAAATAGGCTTAGGAGTAATAATAATACACAAATAGAAAAAAATACTTAGATCTTTAATCAAATAAAGATTAACGTACCTCTTCTTGATGCAACCAAACAAGTCCCTAACTATGCCAAATTTCTTAGGGACATGTGCACCAAGAAAAAAAGACTAATGTACCTAAGAAGATTTTTCTAGCCACTAACATTAGTGAGTTATTATCCAATCAAATTATGGTCAAGTACAAGGATCTTGGTTGTCCCACCATCTCTTGCACAATAGGTTAATGAAAAATTAATCGAGCACTACTTGATTTAGGAGCAAGTATTAACTTACTCCTCTTCTCAGTATACTAAGAACTTGGGTTGGGAAAACTTAGTCCAACTCAAGTCACGATCCAGTAAGTGACCGGTTTGTCAAAGTTCCAAAAGGATAAATAACTGATATTCTTATCCGAAGGGAATTTATCTACCCAATAGAGTTTATTGTCCTAGAGATCTAACCAGTCTCCAATCCTAGGTCTCAAACTCCCATCATCTTAGGACGCCCGTTCCTAGCAACTGCAAATGCAATTATAAATTATGGAAATAGATTCATGAGATTGACTTTTAGAGACATGACTAAGGAAGTCAATGTTTTCGACTTAGAAAAATAACTTTACAATATGGACGATCCACCTTTTGGAGGAAACCTTATTGAGGACTTGACAAGTGACATAATGAGGAGATAAACTAGAAGTTGAGTGTAATATCGAATTGGAATCCAAGGATTTCAAACTTGATGAGATAGTCAATTCTACGAGTGGGCATCGAGCCCAAGTTCATTAGATCTGGAGCCAACAAGCTTGACTTGTCCGTCTAATTAGTCATCTCCTTCCTTAGTGCTAAAAGTCTTCCCCAAACATCTCAAGTGCGCCTACTTAGGTGAACAAGAAACTCTACCAGTCATAGTTGCATCCAACTTAACTAACGCGCAAGAAGATAACCTTATGACAATCCTTAGGAAATATAGAAAAGTCATTGGTTAGACGATGACCGACATAAGGGATTGATTCCGGTTATAGTTCAACACCGAATTCATCATGAAGAGGCAAAACCAAAGAGGGACCCACAGCATAGGTTAAACTCTATTATATAAGAAGCCATTCGAGTTGAAATAGTAAAACTCTTAGATAATGAGATAATTTATCCCATTCCGATAGTTAATGGTTCAGCTCAATCCACACAGCCCCTAAAAAATCCAGTTTTACTGTGGTAGAAAATGACAACCAAGAGTTAGTTCAAACACGACTCCCTACAAAGATTCTAGTTTGCATTGACTATCATAAGTTAAATGCTGCTACTCGCAAATACCATTTTTCTCTTCCATTTATCGATCAAATACTTGAACGATTAGCGGGCCACAAGTATTACTGTTTCTTAGACGGTTACTCAGAGTATAATCAAATCCCCATAGCTCCAGAGGACCAAGAGAAAATATTGTTTACATGTTCATTTGGGACTTTTGCTTACCGCCGAATGGCTTTAAGTTATGCAATGCCCCGGTGACATTTCAACAGTGCATGAAGCTTATTCTCCGACATGGTCGAATGATTCTTATAAATCTTTATAGATGATTTATCCATCTATGGAGACTCTTTTGACCAATATTTTCACCATCTAGAACTTGTCCTCGAATGATGTGTCGAAAAGAATTTGACTTTGAATTGAAAAAAATACTTCATAATACAACATGGGATTATCCTAGGTCATGAAATTTCTGGGAAAGGGATCGAAATGGATAAGGCGAAAATAGCGGTCATAGCCAAGCTTTTCACGCCCAAATGTGTAAAAGATATTTGTTCCTTTTTAGGACACACGGTTTCTATCATAGGTTCAATAAGGATTTTAGCAAAATTGTTAAACCCCTAACCAACCTTTTAGCAAAGGATGTGCCCTTCATCTTTGATGACGAATGTCTTAAAGCTTGGGAGAACCTCAAAATGAAACTTATCTTTGAGCCCATACTTTCTACCCCAGATTGGTCCAAACCATTTGAGATCATGCGATGCTTCTGATTTTATCATAGGCGTTGTCTTAGGATAGCACATACATAACAAGTAGCATGTGATCTACTATTCAAGTAGGACACTTAATGAAGCCCAATTAAACTATAGTACAACCGAGAAGGAATTCTTGGTTATAGTGTTTGCATTGAAAACATTTCGTCCAAACATACTTGGGACTAAACTATTATATTCACCGACCATTCTGCACTTCGATACCTATTGCTCAAGAAGGATGCAAAGGCCCGACTCATTCGTTGGATCCTCCTCCTCCTTCAAGAGTTTTATCTCAAAATTCGAGATAAAAAGGGTGAAAAAAACGTCATCACTGATCACCTCTCTCGTGTTCCAAACACTCCTTCCAACGAGTTACCAATTAACGATAACTTTCCCGATGAACAACTCTTAGCTACTTTTAGGAAACCATGATTTGCCGACATAGTCAACTACTTAGTCACAAACTAAACTCCATCTCATTGGTTAAAATAAGATGTATACCGTTTTTATCTCAAGTCCGATATTTCATTTAGGAGGAACCTTATCTCTTTAAATATAGTTTTGACTAAATTATTAGGAGATGTATTCCTAATGAGGAAGTTACGAGTGTTCTAGCCTTTTGTCACGAGATTGCATGCAGTGGACACTTTGGTCCTCGTAAAATAGCCGAAAAAGTGACAGAGTAGGTTCTATTTGCTAACTTTATTTAAAAATGCATTTGACTTTTACAAGATGTGCACAAGATGCCAAATGATAGGGTAGGATTTTGAAATGTAATATAATGCCCCTCAACCTAATTCTAAAAGTAAAACTCTTTGACTTTGAGGCATTGACTTTATGGGTCCTTTTTCTAACTCATTTGGACACTGATACATCTTGGTAGTTGTAGATTACATATCCAAATGGGTTGAAGCCATCTCTTGTAAGACGAATGACAACAAAGTTATTGTCAAGTTCTTGAATGAAAATATCTTTTCACGCTTTGAAACCTCTCGTGCAATAATTAGTCTCACATTTTTACAATAGAACTTTTGAAGCTCTTACGCGAAAATATGTCATAGCACGTAAGTTATCCACGCCTTACCATCTTCAAACTAGCAGGCAGGTAGAAGTCTCAAATAAACAAATTAAGCTTATCTTGGAGAAAATTGTGAATCAAAACTGAAAAGACTGGTCCACCAAATTGGTAGATACCTTATGGGCACATAGGACCCCTTTAAAATGATTCGAGGGATGTCTCCTTATAGTTAGTCTTTGAAAAGGCTTACTACTTTCCTGTCGAGCTAGAGCACCGAGCCTTAGAGCAATTAAGCAGCTAAATTTGATTTAGATAAGGCTGGTGCATTTCAAAAATTGCAAATTTTTGAACTTGAGATGTTGAGAAACGAGGCGTACGAAAATACGAAGATTATGAAAAATAGGGTTAAATTTTTTCATGATAAACAAATCATAAGAAAAACTTTTATCTTCAGACAAAAAGTCTTACTCTACGATTCTAAACTTTATCTTTTTCAAGGGAAGTTGAAATCACAGTGGACAGGACTATTTATTATTAGGACTACATTTTCACATGGAGCAGTAGAAATATGTGACATGAAGAACGATAATGAATTCAAGGTGAATGGTCAATGTTTAAAATCATTTTTGGAATCACCTCCAGAGGAGGAAACATCCATGGTGTTGGCCCAAAGGCCCATCACTCTAGTTTTGATGATGATCAACTCATGTAGTTATGTTTACTAATGATCTTGTGTTTAATTAGTGACAGATTTGTTATCAAGATCTTAGTAGGTGTGAGTTTCAACAAAAGATTTAAAGTCATATTTTGGAGCCTACACCGGTTTGATTCACGAGCCTATGCATCAAGATCACATCAAGTACTCAAGAGGAGTCGAGCTCGTTGGATTGCATTTGGACCAAGTCAAGATGATGAGAAGACTTCAAGGGAAGACTTCAAGATGAAGGCTTGTGTCTAGGTATAAGATTTAGTTTTTATAAGATTTTTGTTTTTAGATAAAATGTAAAGGATAGAATAGTTGGTGGATTGCTCAAGTACATATACACACACACTCTTGATTTAGTTGTTTTCATAAAAGATTTTTTAGTTTAGAAAAGATTTTTCTTTGTGACAAAATACTATTTGGTTTTGGTATTCATGTTTACATCTTTCAACCAAAAACAAGTTTATGCTTATTGACAAAAACATAGATATTTCATCTTGATTGTGTAGTGGATCATATCCATACACTCTATGCTTTAATAAGTTCAAAATATCTTGTTTTTGTATTTGGTAAAGTTTTGGAAAAACAAAGTTTTAGAAAATACAAGATTATCTCTAACAATTTTTCTCCAAAGTGCTGACCCTGAACTGGCTGACAGGCCAGATCGGTAGACCGACGTGCACAGAGCCGTGCACGTCTGGCAGTTTAGTGGGCGGGTCGACCGGTACTGAGAGTGGGTTGACCGGCGGGTCGACCGGAACTGAGAGCAGTGTTCTCTGTTCTTTTGGGTCGACCGGCGAGTCGACCGGCAGGCTCCAACGGTTGGATTTTTGACCGTTGGCGGTCGACCGGCGGGTCGACCGGCAGGTCTGACAGAACCCCAACGGCTAGTTTTTGATAGCCTATAAATTTGGGGGTTTGGTCATTGTTTTCACTAAGATTTGGAGAGTGTTTTTGAGCTAGTTTTTCCAATCCTTTTCAGAGGTTTTTTCTCCACAAATTTGAGAGCAAATATTTCCTATCTAAAGGGAAGATTTTACCAAGAGTGTTAAAAGAGATTCTTTGAGTTTTTCCTCCACCATCTCTTTCCTTGTTTTCTCACAAATACACTTGAGCTATCCATTGCTATATCTACCCTATAGGGAGTGTTATTGTGAGAGGATTTTAGGTGATCAAGAGTTGTGATCACCAAAGTTCTACTTTGTTCTTTAAGAAGGCGGACGGTTGTGTTCGCTTTGTTTCGGGTCCTAGTGTGGACTTGGTGTTTCGGGTTCGGGTGCGAACTCGTGTTTGAGGTGCGGCCTCGGCAAGCTTGTGGGGCTTGCGTGTGTACGGGACTAGGGAGTCCGAGGGCTTGTAGGTGTTGCGGCACCGGGGAGAGATCCATTGGGATCTTGCATAGTGGAAATCCTTCGTGTGTCGAAGGCGGGGATGTAGAGCAAGTGTGCTCGAACCTCGAAACAAATCCTTTGTGTTTGCGATTGCTCACTCTCTCTCTCTCTTTGTCTCTTTTATATCTTGCATACTTTTATTGTGCTCATCTTTATATGCTAGATATTCATTGTGTGCTTAATTGATATATTGCTTGGGATTGTTTGCTAACACTTGTATTCAACCAAGAGAGCCAACGCGACACCTCAACCCATTCAAGGGGAATCTAGAGGAGTTTGTCCAGAGCCCTTCACGGAAAATTCGGCAACACTCTTGTGTTATACGTGGTGTTTAGTGTAAAGTTTTATTTGGTCATAATTATTTTAGCTTCCGCATTATTAGGCATTAAGTGACCATTAGATTAGCCATCACCTATTCACCCCCCCTCTAGGTGATTTTCAATTGGTATCAGAGCCAAGTGCTCTGATTTTTTGTCTAACAACCTAGAGTAAAAGATCCTCATTTTTAGGCTAATCACAATATTTGTACACACACCATGGATTTCATGTCACCTCCCACTTTTGATATTCTTAACATCCATATATGGAAGGTGAAGATGTCCTTGTACCTCAAAGCCCTAGGTTCTCATGTTTATCTTGCCATCACTAATAATGATTATTGTTTATATGGTAAGAATTTTGAGGCTAATGCAAAAGCCCTTAATGCTTTAAAGTCTACCCTAGATGATATTTATTTATCTAGAGTTTCTAACTTTGATTCGGCTTTTGTAGTTTGGAATACCCTCATCTCCCTTGGCGAAAAGATCAATACTATGCGGGGAGCGATTCGGACGTGGAAGCAACACCTCCAACTTATGCTACATGGTCCAAGGGGATAACCCCCTTGAGGTAACTACCGAATCCGATGATGAGGACATGTCATATGATGAGCTTACTTCATTTTGTCAAACAATTCTTGAAAAATATGACATGCTTAAAAGAAAAATAAAAATTTGAAAAAGAACATTGCTTGCATGCATATAGAACATGATTCTTTTAGAGATAACATTGCATGCTTAGAAAAAGATAATAAGAAAATTAAAAATAATTTTGATTGCATGCTAAAAGAGAACGATTCTTTTAAAACTAAATTGTATGTTTAGAAAAAGAAAAGGAAGATTTGAAAAATGAGAATGTTTCCCTCATGTCTAAATTGAATGATCTTTGTGAAGGAAACACAAGTTTGAAAAAAAAATTGATTTGGTGGAAAAACAAAAAGAAGTTGTTTTTCAAGAAAATAAGTCCTTAAAAAGAAAATTTGTGAAAAGAAAAAAGATTTTGTTTCGAAAAAGAAAAAGTAAAAATGATTCTATATCTCACCATGCTTTACATGCCACCACTAGTGAGATTAATGTTTTGAAAGATAAAATTAATAATTTGAGTTCAACTTTGAACTCGTGTGCATTCAACCATACTAGATTGGAGTCAATGTTTTCAAAGAAACAAACTCCACATGTTCATGCACATCATACCCATCATGCATATGCTTATGTTGCACACCATGATCATTCACACACACATAAGCATACTAAGGTGTACACATGTATACATTGTGGCCGCAAAGGCCATTTAGTAAAATTTTGTTATGATAGGTTAAATCATTGTAATTTTGCTAATAAAAGATTTTGGGTTCCTTACAAGACTAACCCCAAGGACCCAAGAAAATATGGGTACCAAAACCCCCACCATTTGCTTTTGATGTAGGTGAGGGCTCTCACAAAACGTGAGAGGATTGGTGCCTTGGTGGTGGATGCGATGGACTTTATGGCATATCTTAGACGCATCACTATCAAGGAAGCTTGGTGGGACAACCACCATATTTGGAGCTTTGGAGTTGGTAACAATCTCTAAACTCCTACTTTTATGTACATGCTTTTAATTTCATATATCATATAGCATGTTCATATTTTTGTGCGCTTCATGTGGTATTTACATGCTTAGATGTAGAATGTGTCAAACTTGCATTTATACATATATGAATAGTGAACTACAATTGACTCATATATATTTGAACTTCATGCTCATTTGTATCCACTATATGCATATGTATAGACTAGCTTTGATGATTCTCTTTTATACATGTTTTGCCCTTTTTTTTATGCTTTACTTCATGTATATGTATTCTTAATTCAAATCTAATAAATATACATGTATACTCGTGAGTCTCTTACTTTCATGCAAATACACTTAATGGACTCTTTTATACTTGGGATATGTATGCATATTATTAGCTTTGGATATACCATACATATACCTTGAAGTTATTTGAAAGAAAAATGAATTTTTATGTTTTGATAAAAATAATTTTCATGTCTATTTTAAGCTTCATTCTCTATTTTCATGAAAAAACCATTTACATAACCTTTGAACACTCATCTTTTATTTTCAAGATAAGTTTGAGTTTTATGCACTATGAGTGCTTGAACTTTTATGTACTTAGTATAATTCATGAAAAACATATAATTTGATGTATTTGAAGGATCTTTAACTAGTTTGTCAAAAATCTATTTAAACTAGTTATTTGTTCTTCAAATTAGTTTATGAGACATACACATGATCTTACTATTCTTCAATCATAAATTCTTTTGTGTTCTCAAAATTTATTTAATGCTTCATGATTTGAATATTAGTTTATATGTTAGTTTTTGTCAACACTAGAATTTATACTTGTACATATCGTGGGCCACAAATAAATCTATTTATATTGTGCTTGAATGCTTATTTGAACCATGAAATGTACTTGTATTGCTTGGTTTTGATGATCCTTACATTTTTAAACTTGTATTCCTATTTTGGATTTGTGTTATGATCATGTGCTTTCATTTCATGTATATGTGTATTTTGCCAAACTTTAAGATATACATGTATACCTCTTGAGTCATTTGCCTTTAATGCAAATCTATATATATGGACTCAATTGTGTTTAGGGATTTGTATGTATACTTCTTGTGTTGTCAAAACATACATATACCTTGAAATATATTTCTTTAAAAAAAATGAATGAAAAATTTGTGATGATTTTCTTGTTTTAAAATTTATAATAATTGTCTCATTTAAAGGAATATTGAGCTTTATTGACATTTTCATGATACCATGTTCCACATAACACTAGTGCACTTATCTCTTTTGAAAATTTTATGGACTTTATGGATATTAGAGCGTTTTAGTGCCATGTGATTACTTGTGTTTCATGAAAAATATTTTTACCTTATTCCTTGTTTGAAGGATTCCGTACTAGTTTTAAACATTTTCATATTAACTAGTACAAATTCTTTATATGGTAGAGTATATGATAAGCTTACTCTTCAATTGGTATCATTGGATATTTTCAATATTTTCAATTGTATCAATATGATTTTTATATACTCATATTTTGATTGTATGTATGAATGCTTTCAAATTTAAATTATATCAATTTCTATTGGTATTATCTTTTCATACATATATGTGATCTATTTGTGCTTGATTTACAATTGATTCACACTCTTAAAGCACAATGTATATGCTAAGCTTAATTCAAATTTCAATTGGTAACTCTTAAAGCTTATGCAATATGTTTTCAAAATTGATATCAAAATAAAAAAAAAATGTTTACTTGATATCTCAAAATGTGTTTTATTAAGAAAGTTCAAAATTTTAAAGAAAAACTCAAAATTTTTGATTTGTATTTCCTATATGCAAGGAGAGCTTAACATCTCTCTTACATATAGATTCATGTTGAGTATATTATAAATTGAGGAGCTTGACAACTCTTCTTTATATGATATACGTGTGTAGGGGGAGCTTCACATCTCCTCTTATGCATTACATAATATGTATTATGTGAGTTAGGGCTTGTCATCCCTTCTTCATGTAATGCATATGTGTAGGAAAGTTAACTTAGCGTCTTCCTCTTCATGAATGATATCGCATATAAATCTTTATTGATTGATTTATATTACCCCTTCTTGATCTCTTTGTTTTTGACAAAAAGGGGGAGAAAAATTTGTTTGATTTGATTTTACTTTGAACCCTTTGTTGATGATTGACAAAAAGAAGGAGAAGTATTTGAGATATATGCATGCTTTCCTTGCTTAAGGGGGAGAAGTATTTGTTTTCCTTGCTTAAGGGGGACTAGTATTTATGTTTATGCATATAAGATTTGTTATGCAAATAGGAGAAAAAGATTTTGTGTTTTTGTTTTATGCTTGACTAGCATGTTTACTCCTACATTTGCATATATGTTTATGTGCCTCATTGCATATTTATTTTGTTATGTGTTATGCATGAGTTAAGGAGGAGCTTCCTTGAAGCTTTACTTTAATCCATGCATATATAACTTCATGAGTTTTGTCATCATCAAAAAGGGGGAGATTGTTGGCCCAAAGGCCCATCACTCTAGTTTTGATGATGATCAACTCATGTAGTTATGTTTACTAATGATCTTGTGTTTAATTAGTGACAGATTTGTTATCAAGATCTTAGTAGGTGTGGAGCTTCAATAAAAGATTTAAAGTCATATTTTGGAGCCTACACCGATTTGATTCACGAGCCTATGCATCAAGATCACATCAAGTACTCAAGAGGAGTCGAGCTCGTTGGATTGCATTTGGATCAAGTCAAGATGATGAGAAGACTTCAAGGAAGACTTCAAGATGAAGGCTTGTGTCTAGATATAAGATTTAGTTTTTATAAGATTTTTGTTTTTAGATAAAATGTAAAGGATAGAATAGTTGGTGGATTGCTCAAGTACATATACACACACACTCTTGATTTAGTTGTTTTCATAAAAGATTTTTTAGTTTAGAAAAGATTTTTCTTTGTGACAAAATACTATTGGTTTTTGGTATTCATGTTACATCTTTCAACCAAAACCAAGTTTATGCTTATTGACAAAAACATAGATATTTCATCTTGATTGTGTAGTGGATCATATCCATACACTCTATGCTTTAATAAGTTCAAAATATCTTGTTTTTGTATTTAGTAAAGTTTGGAAAAATAAAGTTTTAGAAAATACAAGATTATCTCTAACAATTTTCTCCCAAGTGCTGACCCAGAACTGGCTGACAGGCCAGATCGGTAGACCGGGCGGTAGACCGGGCGGTAGACTGACGTGCACAGAGCCGTGCACGTCTGGCAGTTCAGTGGGCGGGTCGACCGGCGGGTCGACCGGTACTGAGAGCGGGTCGACCGGCGGGTCGACCGGAACTGAGAGCAGTGCTCTCTGTTCTTTTGGGTCGACCGGCGGGTCGACCGGTAGGCTCCAACGGTCGGATTTTTGACCGTTGGCGGTCGACCGACGGGTCGACCGGCAGGTCTGACAGAACCCCAACGGCTAGTTTTTGACAGCCTATAAATTTGGGGGTTGGTCATTATTTTCACTAAGATTTGGAGAGTGTTTTTGAGCTAGTTTTTCCAATCCTTTTCAGATGTTTTTTCTCCACAAATTGAGAGCAAATATCTCCTATCTAAAGGGAAGATTTTACCAAGAGTGTTAAAAGAGATTCTTTGACTTTTTCCTCCACCATCTCTTTCCTTGTTTTCTCACAAATACACTTGAGCTATCCATTGCTATATCTACCCTATAGGGAGTGTTATTGTGAGAGGATTTTAGGTGATCAAGAATTGTGATCACCAAAGTTCTACTTTGTTCTTTGAGAAGGCGGACGGTTGTGTTCGCTTTATTCGGGTCCTAGTGTGGACTTGGTGTTTCGGGTTCGGGTGCGAACTCGTGTTTGAGGTGCGGCCTCGGCAAGCTTGTGGGGCTTGCGTGTGTACGGGACTAGGGAGTCCAAGGGCTTGTAGGTGTTGCGGCACCGGGGAGAGATCCATTGGGATCTTGCATAGTGAAAATCCTTCGTGTGTCGAAGGCGGGGATGTAGAGCAAGTGTGCTCGAACCTCGAAACAAACCCTTTGTGTTTGCGATTGCTCACTCTCTCTCTTTGTCTCTTTTATATCTGCATACTTTTATTGTGCTCATCTTTATATGCTAGATATTCATTATGTGCTTAATTGATATATTGCTTGGGATTGTTTGCTAACACTTGTATTCAACCAGAGAGCCAACGCGACACCTCAACCCATTTAAGGGGAATCTAGAGGAGTTTGTCCAGAGCCCTTCACGGGGAATTCGGCAATACTCTTGTGTTATACGTGGTGTTTAGTGTAAAAGTTTTATTTGGTCATAATTGTTTTAGCTTCCGCATTATTAGGCATTAAGTGACCATTAGATTAGCCATCACCTATTCACCCCCCTCTAGGTGATTTTCACATGGATCTGCTTGACCCAATGTATCGAATATAACATCACCTCTTTTTACACTTTATTGCATGCTTACATGCATTCATTCATACATTGAGGATAATACATGAAATAGGTGTGGGGGAGGGTCTAACACGTAATATACTTAACATGATAATAAAAAATGTTTACTAACATACTAACATAGGTAGGTTTACTAACAAAAATTTTTTATTTTCTTTCCAAAAAAACTTTTGAAAAATAATATTTTGATTTATTTTTGTAAGTAATTAAGTTAATTTTAAGGAATAGGAAAAATCATAATTAGGCTTTCTTAATACTTGGTCAAAATAAGATTATTTGTTTGATTTTTAGATTTAGGAAGAAAAATTGAAAAAATAATTTAGTCTTGAAATTTTCCTTCATGAAATATATACTTTATACACTTACATACTTAGGATTTAAAATAAAGACTCTTGTGTCTTAGAAATATATATATATATATATATATATATATATATATATATATATATATATATATATGAAAAATAAATAAATCTAGTTATTGATTAGCTAGGTGCTTTGGCCAAAGAAAGCCTTAGTATTTATGCGAAAGTAATTGGTAAGCTTAAAAAAGAAAAAAATATAAATATAATATATGTATTAACACATCTAATAATCAATTAGTTAGGTATGAGGACCTCAAGAAGTCTTGATACTTATAGAAAAGTAAATTAGATGAGTTATACATATTAAAAAAGAAAAAAAAGTGCTTAAAGCGCAACGAAGTGGTAATACTTCGAACTTCTTTCGCAAAAAATAAAAAAATAATATGTGTGTGTATTAATAAAAGGCATAAGAGTTGAAGTTGAAGAATCCAAGTCAAAATCCACCATCACAAAGGTGCATATAACTTAGGATAAAATAATAGATTAAGTGAGAAATTCAGTTAAAATCCTAACCTAGATTGATAATAAATACTTGCATAGAGACTAAGTATAAGAATAAATAATTAGGTGATCCAAAGACTTTATACATTAACTTGATTTTTACAAAAATCTTTCAAATTTTTCTCTTTCAAAATAGATTTTGAAAACACTAACAATTTATTTTTCTTTCTTTATGAATTTTGTGGGTGTAATTTACTGAAAACTCTCACGAGATAAAACTCGTCATCTAGGGGTAGCCTAGAGCTTTAACGGCTTGTTGCACGTGCTAAGTGCAATCATGATTCTTACAAAAGTGGTTAGTTTAGATTTTTCTTTTTTGTTTTACTCGAGAACGAGTAAAAGGTAAGTGTGTGAGTGTGATTGTTCATCAAATGTGTATATTTTTAGTCATATTTTCACATTTAATTTTTCATTAAACATTGCTATGTTATGGTATTTTTGCTCATATTATACACGCCTCTATAAATTCAAAGAAGGAAAGAAAGGTGATTAAAAAAGCATAAAAGTTTAAGAGAAGCCCAAAAGCCCATCAAGTCCAAGTAAATTCAGAGATAATTCTATCCTAATTCAGACATAAAAGAGAAAACCAATTTAAATTAAGTTGCTAGAGTTTCAAGTCAAAGATAAAGGAGGAGAATTCAAGTTTCAATTTAGATTTATAGATAACTTGTTTCCTAAGTTATTTAGGAACAAGATTATTTTAAATTCCAGAGATCAAACAAAGATTCAGAGGATATATCTCCACATGGACGGATGAGATGAAGCCAGAGCCCAAAACGCGTGCCCTGACTCCCTTTCTTTGTTTTCTGGAGGCGGTTGGCCTGGTAGTTTGGTGTGTGTGTTCGACTGAGACTCTACCCTCTATTTTCCCTATAAATAGAGAAGTAAAGCCAGAGAGAGGGATATCTCAGAAGATCAAGTTTAGGGTTTTCTTTAATTTCTTTTCCAAATTTTTATTATATTTTTGAGTTTTTAATTTGAAGAGAAGATTTTTAAAGAGAAGAAGGGCTTTTGTATTGAGCCAGTGACAATTCAATAACGGTTCCTATTTTCTTCCCATATCTCTTTTATTCTTTTAATTCTTATTCTTCAATTCTTATTTGCTTTATTTTATGCATTCTTTAATCACCATACCTAGTTTAATCATAAATATGAATAACTAATTTTCTTTATAGCTTGTTAATCTCTCTCCCAACTAAGTCTAGTTCTATAAGATGAATTGGTTGAGTTCTATGTCTGTTTGAAAACCCTAGGATTAGGTTAAGATTCTTGAAGATTAGTGAGGAATTAAGTTAAACTAGCTTTAGGGTTACACTATTTAATGGTTATTCTTAGTTTATACTTAGATATTTTGATAGCTTAATATTAAATCTAAAACGATTTTTCTTATACTATACTTATAAACTTTAATAAATTAATGTTTAATTTTATCTAGTGTACTTTAATTAGGGTTTGATTTTTATCTTACTCATCTTGCTTGAATTTGAAGTAACATTCTAGGATCAATATTTCTATGTTCAATATGATGTTTATTCTGCATAAACTAGTATTTAGTTGTGGTAGATGATTAGTGGGCTATGCTATCTCTTTTTATTAATTCAACTCTTTATAACCATCATCTTTCTTTCCAAGTTCACACAGAGAAACCGTATCGAAACGCTTCTATCACATCTCTCCCTGCGAATCAACCCGTTTAGCTCTTGCTACAACGGATTAATTGCGAGAAAACAGAGAAACTTCTTAATCTTAACCTTTTTCTTTTTTACTCTCTTTCTCTGTCAATCACTCATCAAAGTAACAATCAACAAATCGGGCGGTAAAGAGATCATCTGTCAAGGGCTCTAAAAAGTGAATGATGAAATGGAATTCATAACCAATATAGATCCCTTTCTTACATTGAGGACCCATTGTTGTACATTACGACAACGCAATTGGCACGTAAATTGCGTATCCAAAAATGTGTAAGTGCGAAACGTCAGGTTCGTACCCAGTCACCAGTTGTAACGCAGAAAAGGTTTAGGTGGTAGTGGGTCTCAAGTGGACCAACATGGTTGCATGAAAAACTGCGTTGCCCCACGCATAACCAAGAAGCTTGGTGCGCATAACCAAGGTACTTGCAATCAATTTTATGCACTTTATGAATGCTTCTGTGAGACCATTTTGGGTGTGAACATTCGGGACAGGAAGTTCAACTTCAATTTCAAATGACATGTAATAATCATCGAATGGTTTCGATGTAAACTTATTGGCGTTATGCAGTCTTATGGACTTTATTGGATAATTTGGACGGTGAGCCCTCAACTTAATGATGTAGGAAAGGAGTTTAGCAAAAGCAGTATTTCTAGTAGACAATAAACAAACATGTGACCAACATGTCGATGCATCAACCAACACCATAAAATAATGAAATGGTTTGCATGGTGGTTGGATTGATCCACAAATGTCCCATTGTATCTGCTGGAAAAAAAAAGAGTGATTTTTTGGTTATCTTTGCAGGAGATGGTCTTGTCATCAATTTTCCTAACAAGCATGCTTGGCAAATTGTATCTTGCAATACACAAGGTCTTTACTAGAAGGGGATGCCCGTGTGATTATTTGAGGACACAGCGCATTGTATCTCAACTTGGGTGTCCCAAAAGTCGTGTCATAGCAAATAAGTACTCGAATCCACCAGCTTCTGGCCAGTAAGCCTCAATCGAGCGAATAGTTATAATATCCAGTCCACTCAGGAGACGTTCCATTTTCTCCAAAATACATTTTTGGTCGTATAAATAAGAGGTTAAGCAAAGATACTCCATTCATTTTCTTTAGTGGTTTCAGTAAGGTAATTATTTTCGCGAATATCCTTAAACTCAATAACGTTCTTCCGGAACATGCTGAGAATAAGGCCTCTTTAATAGTAAATTCAATATCATTTGATAACAAGAGACGGGCCTTTTTATGGCCTTCAATTAGGATCGACGGGCCTGATATGGTTGTCAGAGGGGTATAATTAGGTATTAAGTTAGAAAATATCTTCACTCACAGAGAATGGTGTACGCAGTAGCATTATTAAACAGATAACTAATTTCCCACTTGTCATATCTAATTATAAGTTAATTGAATTAGCCATATGGATAAAAAAAAACTTTATACAATTAATTAATTTTCAAAAACAATAAGAAATCAATTGTACTAAAACAAACACCAATAAATATTTGTGAAATTATTTAAAATTCAAAACTTTCGATCAAACAGGGCCTTTCCATGTGTAAATCTAATCACCCATAGCATTGGCTTCCTAGAAATCAGATATTTCCAAAGTGATGTTGTTAAGCTCTTAATTTGGATGAAATTGATCTCCCTCGGCTGCCTATGATAATGGTACGCCTCAACAACATTGGTGGATGCAGAACAGGTGCGTGACCAATGATCAGTACCACCACAACAATAGCATAGATTTGGCTAGGTTGAGATTTGAGAAGGATGGGCCTTAGTCTTATTCTTGAAGTTTGGGGCCTCTTGGGCCAAGCGGGCATGGTTTGAGCTGTGGTTTCCACCTTTGATGGACCTTGATCCTATCTACCCCTTGTCTTGAGTTTAAGCTTTTCGCTCTTGCCACATCCCTTATTCTGGTTCTGTAGTTGGGACCACAGAAAGCACTAGTGTTCGCTTCAGGTAAAGGGAGTGCTTGTGAACCAGTAAGGCAAGATTGATGATTCTTCATCAAGAGAGTGTGTTCTTTTCAGCGAGCAATGAGGAAATAATTAGTTCATAGAACTTGGTGAACTTTCACTCTCTATATTGCTACTTCAGGAGTATATTGGAGGCATAAAAGATTGAAAAAGTCTTCTCCAGGAGATCACTCTCAATCAAATCTTTCTTATAAAACTTAAGGAGAGATAGGATCCTACAAACTTTAAAAATTATACTCATTCACGGACTTAAAGTCCTGAAAATGGAGGTTTTGCTAATCATGCCTTGCTTCAGGCAAGTAGATCATCTTTTGATGGTGAAAATAGTCCTCAAGTGCGAACCTTATAGAGCCCTGGGATCCTCCTCAGCGAGGTATTCCATTTGGAGTGCATCAGGTATATGTCTTCAAATGAAGATCATAGTTGTGGTTTTGTACGATTCTTCGCATTGTCCGGTTCAATGGCAACACGTAACTTCTTGGCAATCAAGTGGAGCTTCACATCTCGTACCCACTACAAGTAATTTCTTCCAGAGACCTTCAAAGCAGTGAAACCCAGCTTATTAAGATTCGACGTTCTCCATAAGAATTGAACAAGTTGTGTTTGTTAGTGTTTTGGGTAAAAGAGCATCCAAAATATCTAAATAAGATCTTCAAGTTCTATGACATGGTATGGTTAACGAATTAATAATGTAAACTTCTGGTTATGTCATGATTTATGTGTTTTAAGAAAACTACTAGTTTCATATTGGCATACTTAGAACTTCCAGTTTGAAATTAATATAAACTTCGAGTTCATTGTGCCTGCATTCTCAATGCAATAATATATATAATATAATATAATATATATATGTGTGTGTGTGTGTGTATGTATGTATGTATGTATGTATGTACACACACACACATATATATATATGCATACAAACATGTGTGTATGCAGAAAAATATATATCAGCTGCTGAGAGTGCCTCTCAGCTGGCGGTGACGTGGCACAATATGTGCCACATAATTCGACAATCTTAATGGTGCCCCGCTTTTTGAAAATAATTGAAATTACTAAAAGCTCCTACCGTTCAAAAAGACAGTTTTCTTGGGATGATGTATTAGTTTATATTCTTTATTATTATTTTTCTCTCCTTTTATTTGTATATCTCTCTGTGTCTCCTCACGCTTCAGATCTAGGATTTAACTCGTAGAGAACGTGTTCTAAAATAGCGAGAGCAGAATCAGATATTGATTTTTAGTTTGCAGGCCTAGATCTCCATCAGCTATTTTGACAGATTCTTGTTCCCTCAGGATGTCAGCTTTAATATTTTCCATCGTGATTCTTCTCTTCTTCTTCTTCTTCAAAAGGAAGGCCTATCAGAAATTTTTCATCATCGAAAATATTGGCCATTCGATTTAAAATCTAAAAGACAAGTAAAATACACATAAATATATAACCGATCTGTCAGTACCACGACTAAAGTCGCAGAAAAAAATTATTTTAAAAGTTGTCATTTTCATCAAGACTGCAACTTTAGTCGCATTCATAATAATAAACTGTCAGATTTGAGTTCTGTGACCATAGTCGCAGTATGAAATTTCATCTTCAAACCATTTGTGTCACAAGACTGCAACTAAAGTCGCAGTCCAATTAAAATTTATTAATAAAAAGACTGCGACCTTTGGTTGCAAAAATAAAAAATAAGTTATAAAAAACTGCAACCAAGGTCGCAGTGTTATCAAACAAAACTTTTCAAAAAAACTGCTATTACATAAGGCTGCGACCAATGCCGCAGTCTTCTAATCATCATAATTACTTAACTTATAAGACCTTGTTCACTGCTTCAATTGATTGCGCCTCTTGTTTCATAAGAATGCGATCACGGTCGCAGTATGCTCTTTAGATTACTTAATAAAAATATTATGACCAAGGTCATAGTGTTAACAAAACACTCTCAAAGAAACTGTTGTTACATTAGACTGCGACTGAAGTCGCAATTTTCTAATCATCTTAAATAATTAACTTACAAGATCTTCGTCACTGCTTCAATTGACTGCAACTCTTATATCATAAGACTACGACCACGATCACAGTATCCTATTTAGCTTACCAAGGTCAAAAAAATACTGCGACCCTTATCGAAAAAATAGAAAAAAGGCTGCAACACTGCGATCAAGGTCGCAATGTAAAGCAAAAATAAATCTAAAAAGTGAAAATGATGTTAAAAAATTTAAATCCAAAATTTTTCTTTTCAAAAACTGTGACATCGATTGCAGTTTCAAAAAACAATAAAGCTAAAATAAATGTTTCAAGTCACAGTAATAAATTTTTATTGTGATTAAAACATCTTTCAAAAAAAAATTAGTAATCAAGATCTATAACTTTTTTTGTTTAAAAAAACTTAAATTTTCAGTTCTGTAATTTTTTTTGGTGGAGGAACAGTTGTATCCAAGTTAAAAGTGAAACTGAGGGTATTTTAGTCATTGGGCAGGTTAAAATGGTTGAGGGTCTTTTCGAGCAAGATGTTTTGTCTTTTTACCGCCTAAACTTTTGACTTCTCTGCGGCTAATATGAAGCCACGTCACGCCGGCTAAGAAACTCTCTCAGCTGGCGGCGAGGTACAAACACCCCACAGCTGGCGGCGAGGTACAAACACCCCATATATATATATATATATATATATATATATATATATATATATATATATATATATATATATATATATATATATATATATATAGACACACACACACACACACACAGAGCAAATGAAAATAATCATACATGTATGCTAATCATATGTCGTGTGATTGTACATGATTTTAGTTTCAAAATTGACAATTAAGAAGCATTGATAACATCAATCTCATTCAATTTAGCACATCAATTTAACCAAAATAACTTGACAAACATTTTTTTCAAGTTTTCACAACTACCAATTTTCTTTTAAACATTAAAAATCATGTAGAGCATCATAGAAAAACTCAAGAATGAATCACATGAACAAAAATGTAACAACATAAAAATCACATTTCTGTAGGATTTTTAGCATGCTCTTAATCTTAATAAATCAAATTATACAAGATTAGAATTTCAAACTTTCTGCACTATGAATTAGAAATGTTTGATTTAGACGTAGAATGAAAATACAAACAGTAGTATTATTTCTATAATAGTTTAAGATCTGCCCATTTGATCGGTGTGAATTTAGATATGATATTCTATATGAACTTGCACATATACTATAAATAATTCAGATCGATCGGACTAACAATTGTCCAAAAATACAAAAATAAAATTCTGTGAAAATAAAAAAAATTCAGATCAGTTATACCAATGCAACTTTTCTCTTTGTCTACAATCATATCTCTTCTTTGAGCGTTCGTGTTGATAACGTGTTGTAAAGAGAATTTGAGAATAAGAAAAATACAGAGAGAGAAAAAAGAAGCCATGAACTTCTGGCTTTGTGGACTCTTATAGTCCTTCTAGGGTTTGAAAAAACTCAAAGTTACAATCCAACTGTAGATCTAATCTAACGATCCATAAAAAAAAAAAAATCCTACTACTAATTAAACACAATCACATAATTAAATATTAATTACAACAATTTGATATTTTTTCATGTACTTTTGTTAGAAAATTATGTGTCTTTTAGTTTCTTATTATTTTTTATCATCCAAATTGTTTCAATTTCAAATTTTATTTTCTTTCCCACGTAAAAAATAATTCAAATTGTGGGTCTCTCCCAAACAGAAGGTAATCAGAGATGAACAATAGGCTTGAGAAAAATTTATTTGCGACACCACTATAGTTTTGCATTGAGCTCCAATGACACGACACTTCCAAGACTTGATTGGTATTGTGAACTTGAAATTTTCTCTTATAGCCATCTAAAATATTCTCCAAGCAACACAGTAACAAATTTTAACATCTAGAGTAAGTGTAACTTTAACATAAAAGTAAAATCTTTTTGTAACGTGTGTAAGAGATTTGGTGTTCAAATCTTACTCGTATCAAACTGTTACAGTTAATTACAGCAGTCACGCAGAAACAGAAACAACAGAACAGAAAGAATAAACATATTCCGCGAGACTAGAAAAAATAGGGAAAGGATGACGGTATATTGAAGTAGCTTGGAAAATAAATACAGTCAGAATCCATAAATGGATAGGTTACAGATAATTTCAACAGCTCATTATGTGAACCAAGCTTTACTTTTTACAACCAACAGAACAAAAATACTCGAATTATTTCAGAACATGAGATATATTTTCCTCAATCACTTTTCCGAAAATATCCCACCTGCACAAGCAAGCCAACAGGCTTGTGTTTATTACATTATAACTTGAATTAGAGCATTCAGAGCTTGGCATATAAACTGATAACAAAAACAAACCAAAAGGCAAAAGGAATGAACTAATTATTATGTTATATTTTCTTTTTCTTTTTGATGGAAATTACAATGTTACATGATAACTTGAATTGTACAGCGCTTTACTTTATGAATGAATAATGTGATTATCAATCTACGGTAGCAGGCTCACAGGGGCTTAAGGGCACTGCGCAAGGAGTTGTATGCATGGACACAAAGCTTGAATTTTTCCGCTGCCAGAGTCTACATTTAACACAAGGTCATATATTAGTTACGATATTGACCAGTGGATTAGAAGGAAACAAAGGAACAGGAAAGAAAGAGTATAATTCTACAAGATAAAGATAATTAAACAACTAAAACCATGGACAAAGATTAATTATACAGAACCATGTAATCACACTTCAGAAAAAAATGCAGATGGATTTTCCTTTTCGATCCAAATCCAGATGGAGGTCCATGATAAATTCTGATATTTGGATGGAAAGTACTGCAGAAGTTTGTATATAGGCATCTATTGCCTGACTGAGAATGAAAATTTCAAAGATCTCTTGTGAAACACAAAATAAGGATCATAGGTAATGCAAACTAACACTAACGGTCATTAATCAAAGAAGAAGGGGAACTTCATCTCGGTTAACTACTATGTAAATCAGTAGTACTGCTTTCAATGCAATGCCCATCATCATGCATCTACCTCAAAAAGAATATGAGCTGTACATATAACCGTACATAAAAAAGTAATACGCTAGTTTTAATCTTGTATCTATGCTTGAGCAATTTAAGAAGCTGCCGCATTTTTACACCCAGAAAAGAAAATTTTACTCATGTTGACTTATTTAGTAAATTGATTGACCCTGGAGCCAATAATTTCAAAATAAAATCAAAACTGTGCTTTCTCCTGGTCTCAACAAATAAGACAGAGCGCTTACCTGTGTAGGGCCTTGATGCTTATCAGGGTGCCACCTTAAAGCAGAAGCTCTGAAACTGTGTGAAGTAATAATTGGTCAAAGTAATTACTATATTATAAGGAGAGCTATTTGAGGGAGTTCAAAAAAATATATCTTTGCAATAGCCTAAAAATGACTTACGCGGATTTAATATCATCCAATTTTAAGGGGCCAGTGGGTGGCAAGCCGAGAGTGATCCTATGTGAATGGCATCCTACATCAGTTGGTTCCTCATCATCACTACTTTCATTCCAGAATTTTCTCCGAGCTTTTCTTCCTTTGATTCACCACCCAAATTAAATCCTGTTGACGTGTTATTGAAATCAAAATGCTCCGTCCATGTGAAGGACCAAGTATAACATTTTTGTCCCCAAATCTAGCTTCAAAAATCTTATCAGGATCCACATCGTCATCTATATTATAAAACCGCTGCTTTTGTTTCAAGCTGTGCAAGAAAAAGCATATTAGCCCAGAGAATCAAACATGAATATGGATTTGGATTCAATTCCTTTCCTGGAGAGAGTCAAAGATATGACTCTATGGGTTTGGATTTAATTCTTTTCCATAAACCTTTGCTCTAAGTTATGTAACATATTATCAACTTGAAGCACTCAAGGATTGTGAGAAATTTGAGACAACTAGATTTGGGAAATCTAACACATCCACTGGGCTCACTAGGAATAAAGTGAGATTACTAGGATAACCACAGAACTTGGAATCTTTCAAATAAGAGCCCCAATAATGCAATGCATCAGTGAGTGACGACATCGTGATTCAGGGACCTGATGCATTGTTAGAGTGTTAGTGTGTCCGGCATTGATGCATCAAATAATAGAAACTTGGAGTGTCTAGGTAACACCAGCAGTATGAAGTTTGTTGTCAAGCAGAATTCAATAATCTGAAAAGGCTACAAGGACCAACCATCAAGAATCCTTGTGGAGTGAGAATCCAAATGGAGGAGAAAAAGGATCAGCTTTTAACATAGAGTTAGCAACCATCTGCTGTGAAATGATACACAACACCAGGGCAATTGAAGAAAGATCCTAGGGACAGCAAGGATTCAGTCTTTGAATTAAAAAACAAATGGTCAACATAAATTTCTCAATTCTCACATTTTAAACCTAATCCAAAAGGTCTGGGATTAAACGCTTTGCTGTTGTCGATGATTATGATGATGTATTCTTCCGTCATCGAATTAGATTGTTACTTAAATGTGCATCTGTTATATGGCTTCCTAGATAAAATAATTATGTGTGCTGCTCGATGAAGCAATATATAGATATATCAAAATGACCGTAAGCATGGTTTTTAAACAATAAGCAATTTTTTTTTTTAAAGAATGGATATTATCTTTAAAAGTATGTGCTAGTGTTTACTGAAAGAAGATTAAATTCAAAATGACATTTGTACTTGACTAAAAGTCACTCACATTTGTGTTTGCCTCTTCCAGAGTACGCTGAACTGTCAGGCTTGGACTTCCCAGAACCCTTTGACCTTGGAATGTCGTCAAAACCATGTGAATTATGTTTAGTTTTGGCATTTCGGCTGCTGGTTTCATTAGCGCACCAATTTGAACCGTCATCCTAATAGCAAAAAAGGCCCGATGTTAAATCATCATATGAATACAATCTCGGTGGGGGGGGGGGGGGCGCGTTTGAGCGGAAAGTGCAAATCATGAGGTCGTTGAAAAACAAGGGTTATGAAAGCTATTTACAGACTTTGCTTAAGCTGAAAGTGCAAATCATGAGGTCATCAAGTCAACATACCTGAGAAAGCGGCTTTGAGGATTTGCCATAGAGAAGATAGTCTTTAAGAGCTCTTTTTGTGTCAGCACGCTTTTGATGGACTGCAAATCTTATCTGGGTCTGTTGAATGTTAAATAGATCATAAAATGTTGTCTTCGCGAAAGTGATTCCTCTCTCACGAGAGTAGGAAGTACATCACTGTAGAACAATAACAGTCTAGAAACTGTGTGAAAGATACTAGTGGGCAGAATATTGAATTTCTTAAATTAATCTTAGTCAGAGTAATATTGAATGCATGTAATGTCCAGCAATCCAGTACAATCTCCCAAAAGTATAAAACTTCTTTTCAATCAATTTGTCGCAATGAGGATAAACTATGCATTTAAGACAGTCGCTGTGTGGGAGTCGGTGCACGCAACAACAGCGGCATGAAAAAGCAGCATTTATTAGGATGGAAAATATTACAATATTGCATGATAAGGTTGCAAAAAGGTGCATCGTCTGAACAATGAATAGGAACGGAAAAATAATTTGCAAACAGATGACATGGCAGTGCAACTGTCAGTCTAAAACATATTCTGTGAACAATATTGGAAACTTTTGAAAAGGCTTATGATAAGGTTGAGCAGGACTGTCTGTTTGAGACCCCTAGATCAGGTTTTGACCAAATTTGACTTGGACAGATGAAAACTTATCCTTACTTCAGATAAATTTAATGACCTTCTCAACAGCAAACAAGCAAACAAGGTAAATAAATATGGTGTTCTAGAAGGGGAGCCCCTCTGACCGCTATCTTTTGTTTTGACGGGAGACAGCCTGCAAAAGATGCTTGAGAAAGAAAGGGAACAGGGTAACTTGGGGGGTTTGGGTGCTAGTGGCAATACAACGCTATCATTAATCTCCAATTTGTGGCTCTTTGGAGAATGTATTATTGGGCATGCCATTTCGCTAAAGTTTATTCCCTATTGCTTTAAGGTCAGGTCTAAAATCAATTTCATTAAAGCTGACTGATTTAATTTTCTTCTTCTTCTTCTTCTTCTTTTCCTTCCACTCACGCACCTCTGATCCCCATGAGAGCTCCTTCTTGCAGTTGTTCAATACTATGAGTGGCAGAATTAAACCTAGGATGTAGGTTTCATACTGCATAATTCTTTTCTACTTACAAAGAAGTATTTAATTTATAGAAAAAAACTAGATCGTCTTTGCTAAGCTTTGCCGATGCAGTTACAATTAGTTAATGCAACTATTGTTCACTAAAAGATAGAATACTATAAGCTGAACATCCATGCAGCTATACCATATTTTGATCTATATCAACTACTTTATTCATTATGGGCAACTTTATAAAGATTTAGTCTTTAAAGAGTCAAAAAACTGGCTAATACAATAAAAAGGTTCAGAGATGTTTATAGGTCCAAAATTATATGCCCATGTATTCTGATGGCCTTTGAGATTATATGATTGGACCAGCAATAGAAATTCTGATGGTGACATTGTGAAGTGAATATTCCAAAAAGGCCAACATAGTAAAGGTGAGTATGTGTCACTTAGTACTGCAAAGGGGCAAATCAGCGAGAGTGCTTCAATTGTAATACACCTTTAATCAAATATATCAACTCCAAGGCACGGAACCAAATTAAAAATTTACCCTACTTTCCTTTGTTGCACTCAAAATGATATCTAATGCTTAAATTTGCTCCCAATGGCCTATACTACTGAATTCTAATTCATTTTCTAAACATATAGATAACTTGAAGGTCCCACAAGACATCAAGATTTCTTTGGAGAACTATTTCCAATTGTTGTGACTCCAATTACCTTGTAGTGACTACATCAGTCCTGCTGGATCAGGAAGAGAGGTGAAACCCTGATCACTCCATGCTAATTACTTTTTTTAACTGCTGAAACACAAGAAAGAAAAGTTTGTGCAAGATCAACGATTCATTTATTGAAAGGGACAACTTATTCTTCCAACTCGCAGTCCTAAAACAATTGAAAGCTAGGAACTATTGGGTCGAAACACAAGCATATAGGCAGGTGCTTTTCTTCTAGTTGCCTCATTATTTAAAAAAGGTATATAGCTCAATGTGTTATGCTTATATAAGCTTAATGGTGTTTCCCCAACTGATCCTACATCTCAATCTCCAAAGTTGTGAGCTCTATACATATGATGTAGGTATTAGTCTTACCAAAGTAATTTTACCAACATAAAAGACAGGAAGTTTTAGATGGTGCACCTTTGATGATTTCTGACCTCTTCCACCATCCTTAGAAAAGACATTTGCAATATAGTTTAGAACTTGTATAGGAATTTCGATGAGCAAATAAAAGCAAGACTATCGACTGTTTATCTCAGTACCGATTCACAATCAGATATACTTGCAAATTATAAATGTTTTAGCAGTAAATCACAAATACACAATGAAGAGTTTAAAAGCTGCCCATGAATACATAAAAGCATGAGACACATGCGATAGAATGAACAAAAGAACACATGAAAGAGCAATATCAGAACAACTGTAGCCTAATTACATTCCATACACTATTGAACCAATAACATGATCCAACAAACCCCTTGTACCCAACTGAATCATACATCAACAATTTATAATTATAGGATAAGCAACTACTCACACTAGACTTCTTTCGGAAGGAAGAATACCGAGGGTGTAAAACAGTAGCATCATAACGTCCAAGTTGAGAAATGGGATTGTAGTAAGGTGAGGTATAGTTGATTGTTGCAACAACCAGAAAAAATAATCAAAAACAAATATTGTGATATCAATATCATGGGTTGAAGTGTAATTTCTCAAAAGAAAGGAATTAAAGAGTCAAATGATGATAGAAAAATCTCTTTATTATTTAATGTGGTCATTTATGGAAATATTAAGTTGTTAGGGGTTTAATTGAAAGAAATTTGAATAAAAAAGGAGAATCTTAAGCAATGATAGGGATAATTGTGCCTTGCCAGCTGCATCGTTTGTTTAAAAATAAGAAAAGAAGAAAAAAAACAAAGAGAGGTCAACAGAAAGAGAATGAACACACACACACACACACAAGGGGGAGGGGGGGGGGGAGAGAGTAGAAGAAGATGAGGAGGAGGAGGAGGACGGAAGATGGTAATGATGAAGGGAAGAGGTGAGTAGGAAATCTCTCTCTTGTATATTTCCTTTGAATTTTTATGTAAGTTCTCTTTTTGATCTAAACCCTAACCATAACTTCCTTTAAGAAGAAATTCATTTAACCAAAAGGATGAAGCTAGAATTATTAGCCCTAAACAATACATTGATTATTGAATTTATGAATTTCTATTTTATTAGTTGTAATAATCATCTTGTCATCTTCATAATTGGACCTTAATTGGAAAAAGAATTAGGTGGGTTTATCTTCTACTTCTTTTTTTTTTTTTTGGGGGGGTGGGGGAGGGGGGAAGGAAATTAGAATAGTATAGGGGATGGATTTTGTAATTTAACTAAATAGGGCTTGATTAAATACTTTGTTAAAAATAACAAGATAAATTACCTTTAATCCTCTTTTGAGACAAGACTCTTATTTTCTAATCCATATTATATGGAATATTTAAATAATAACACGAAATAAGCCATTGGAGAATAATCTTTATATTATAAAATAAGAATAAATAGCTACCCATGTAAAATGAAATTTTAGTGAATACTTTTTGATTATAAGGGTGTATCAAGATGTATAACTTAGAACATAAAATCATATGAAAGTTACTTGAGGTTTTATAGGGTGTTATTAGGTACTATATAAAAGAGTTTTGATATAGGAATTTTAGTCAATTGGAAACTAGAAGTTGAGTCTAGCTAATAAAATGTGAGTTTTGAATTTTTGCTAGGAGATCATCGAGAAGTTCGAAAGACTTACATTGGAGATTACTAAGAGTTTTAGCAGCGAGGATTCATCTCATGCCTTGTAGTTATACTAATTATTTGAAAATTTATATTGTTGACTTGGGCATAGCATGTTAAGACTAGGAATTTAAGAATATTCTTTCAGGCAAAGTACCAATTTGAATTATAGGTAGTGATATTACTAAATTTTGAATCTTTTACTTATATTTGATAGTTATACATATATTAGAATTGTGTCTATTAAGATTTACCAAGCATGAACTTTTGTTGCTCAAAGAACGCCCTTGTAGTTTTGATGTGGGGAAATTGCGGTTGTGTCATGCACCTTGTCTAAATTCATATATGTTTTTAGGGCAGGAGAAAAGTGGTATTAGAGCAATGGTTTGGATTATGTGGAGAGTTTGTTAAGAGTGTTCCTCAGATTTAATGCCTAGGCTTTGATTCTTTTGACATATGAAGGTTGGGTGTATATGCTAAATACAAGAATGGTGAGATTAAACCATCTAGGCATTACTTGGATAGTTTTCAAATAACTTGATTAGTAACATTCAGATTGATAAATTTTGGATGATGGCAACAATTAGCAAGGAATAACTATCTAAGTAGTCTAGCAAAGGAAGGTAATTCTATTGTGAAATTACTCAAAGTGAGAACGAATTGTTAATTGTGTTTATTATACCTCTTATTTAACTATAGTTTTGCTATATAGTAAAGATTATTTTTAGTTAAAGGTGAACCATATATTTGATATTAACTATTTCTTATATTTGATAATAGCTGATGGTGAGAAAGAAAGTTATATCATTTGTTTTCTACATGGATCATACATTTAATACTACAATTTTCCCTCATAACACATGAGAGTAGTGAATGTTTGTGTTGCTTATGTTGATCCACCATCTTCTTTACTATCATGAACTGAAAGTTTTGAATGTGTTATTTAGCGCTTTAGGAAAGATAAGAAAATTTCTATTTTCTCCTTTTAAAGTCTAACTATAAGGGCCAGACAATTTTTCCATGAGTAGCAAAGTAATTTTATTTAATATAAGTATGCATGTGTCGGAATGATAATCTTTGATTGAATCCACCTGTCAGTAAACCTGTAGTTGGTAGGGTGAGCTTAAGCTCAGCAAGTGAATGAACATGCCATGAAATTATATAACTTAAAATCATGAAATATAAAAAAAGACTTCCAGATATTAGTGTAATAAAAACCATATCAATGTACATGAGAGATAAATAAATATAACACCTAATATGTTTTCTACGAATTAATTCCTCATTATAAATTAGGTCAATACTTAACACCGGTTGACTTGGGTCTCACCACTATTAAATTACCCGTGGCCGGGCTGCCTTATCAAGGTCTTTGCAGATGAACACTCTCATGAAAGGGAAACATTGAGATTCATCATGGCTTACTTTATTTTACTTATACGAGTATATTTATCATATGATCAATATACCACTATCAAATTACATGTGGCCGGGATGCCTTATCAAAATCTTTGCAGATAAACACTCTCCTGAAAGGGATACATTGGGATCCATCATGGCTTACTTAATTTTACTTATACTGGTATATTTATCATATATGCTATTCATATAGCATCATGCTATAATCAAGAATCACTAACCATGCCCCATGTACGTGCATCATATGCCTATGACTCATGACTATCACATGCCCACAACTAACTGAGAAAATACATCATATGTTATATGTCCTTGAGACAAGAATAATAATACCTCATGAGTGTCCAACGAATCAACTAACTATTAATACTGATATGAATCGAAGCAATGCAGATAAAATGCTTTTATGCATAACCCACGTGTTTTGCATAAGATTTTATAAAACCAATAATTATTAGTGCAGGCCGGCCAACTTGGGCCATACTACAAATGAGTGGCTATATTGTAGATTATGGCGCAAGGATACATGAATTCGTTAATTTTTCACAATTTAAATTGTGAAGCCAATTCGATGCCTTCATTTTATCTTTTCATTTACAACTTTCAAATGTTGCGTGTAGTTAAATAAATAAAAATAATAGAGGAAGAAAGCTTTCAATTTGTAAATTTGGTAGTATATTGGTTTCCTTTTTGAATAATTCTAAATATTTTTCTATTCAAAGAAACAAAGGAAGAGAGATTTCAATTTGTAAATTCCATAGTATATCGGTTTCCTTTTTGAATAATTATAAATATTTTTTCTATTTGAAGAAACAAATTTTATGCTATAGATAATACATGTTTGGTTTTTTCTACTATCTACAAATTTTGGTCACAAATGATTAATGATCTTAACTTTCTCGACAAATG
Organism: Agave tequilana; assembly: GCA_038442645.1. Taxonomy (NCBI): domain Eukaryota; kingdom Viridiplantae; phylum Streptophyta; class Magnoliopsida; order Asparagales; family Asparagaceae; genus Agave; species Agave tequilana. Next base: position 80,139 of record JAVJIF010032674.1, read on the forward strand.
CTAAATTTTGGCTAATTTTAGAAATTCTAATTCATATAAGATAACGGTTATTGCTTTAATTGCCGATTAGGAATTTCTTTCTAAAATGAAACTAACTATATAAAAAAATTCTTCAAGTGATAATTTTATTTGTAGGAATTTAACTTCTCAAAAGATATAATTAGAAATGATTAACATTGAATATATCCAGGTCTTGATAAAATTTTACTTTCTGATATTTTCCTAGGAATCCTTCTATACAAGGAATTTGCAATATTTATCAATGAAAACTAAGTTATTTTTTGGAATATATTTAAAAATGAAAATTTCCAGTATGACATACATGTTACGAAAATCACTGTTTTTTGTTCTTTGATAGTATGATTAGGTATCGATTTTTCTTTCTTCTCTCTCAGATTCAATGTTTCTTTACATATGTGATTAGGGTTTGTATTCAGTCGAACTTGAATTTAATTTTCCAAAGAACATTAAGAATTCCTATGAGTATATGATTAAGACCTTAACGTATGAATGAAAAGAGACTCTTGTTAGTCCCTATGTTCTAAAGGAAATTCAATATTAATTTCGTGTTTTCAGGGACGGGTTTGACTGGTGATATGTTTACTATTCTTTTACAAAAAAAAAAAAGAATTTGGAGGTTCAGTGTCTCAACACGTAAATTGTAAGGTTAGCTTAATCTATAAAAGTAGTTATTCCATTAATTTTATGAAGTTTGTTGAAATGGATGAGTTGTATTAATCTATGACTTATATGCTACAAGAATGGATTTTTGATGAGTTTCTAGGGGGAATGCAGGTTTTATATCTCGATGGTTGATAAAAATGAATGAGTCATCTTTACTAGATCTTGTATTATTTTACTTCACTTTATCCACTATTTTAAGACTCGCTATATCTAATTGTGATGGAATAATTCTCTCCATAGAAGGAATCTTTGTACAAGTTAACATACTATTTTTGAGTTTTCATGTTTTATTTCTCCCTGAATTATTCCTCTTAGTTTGGTTCTCTATTTAAATATGAGTTTATCCATAAATATGAGTTTTCCCAATCACATGGTTTAATAATGAATTCTTTTTTGTATCTAATGTAGATCATTATTTTATAGAATAACTAAATTGTTAGTATTGAATGTACCTATATGAATTATAGTTGCAATATATAAAAAAAAGCGGAAGCCCTAATATTTTTTCCTAAGAAACGGAATTTGTCTTTTTAATTACTTGTTAGGTTGTTACATATGTGACACTAACACAGATTTGACACAACTTGAATATTATCCCCATCTAACTAGTTATATGGGATCTTCTTCGTTTAAAATTATTACTTCAAATTACTAAATTCTATATGTAGATGAAAGTTTTGGTCCCAATTTATGTCCTTGGCAGTTTGGTGGTTCCCATTCTCATCTCCCATACTATCCAATTCTTTAGCCACTATTCCATAAATGATGTCCCTTGTCCTCAAATGAAGTTGACCACTATGGTCTCCTTGCCTGTCATTTATCCTTTAACCTTAAGTCATATTGTTTTTACACGTTTCCATTCATCCTTAAAGCATTTATTAGCGATCCCATTTTAGAATTATTTTGTCTTCTTTGTGGTATGTGTACCCTAGCTATGTATCTTGGATACTCTGGTTGACTCCTTATATGAGTTGTTTGTCTTGCATACATAGTAGACTTAAATATTCAAATGATAGAGCACTAACCTTCACCAAGAATTTTTTTCTTACTTTTAGTTTCAACTATCTTACTTGGCTTTACTTGCCTACACATGTAGCACCATATGGCATTGCATAGTGGTCTGTAAAATAAATATATTTTTCTTTTCATTTCTTTTATAGAGTAGTTGAAACATTTGAAAAGAAATTGACTTTTCTGTGTGTGTGTATATATTTATTGAAAGAACTTGGAGTTTAGTTATACTAATATATATAATAATATAATATTGTTCAGATCTTTTCTTCTATTGTGAAGTTTGAATGATGTTTTTCTTCAACACCTATTCCATTTATTTGGTCAATTAATTATTAAGTATTGGCTATCAAGAGGTGACAAGGAGATATGTGTACTTTTCTTTGGGGATAAGAGACCTTTAGTTTCAAAGATGAAACTTCTTTTAAGGAGGCAGATTGTAACCAGAGTTCGAAATATCGGCCGAGTCGGATCCGACTCGGCCGAGTCGTATCCGACTCGGCCCCCTCCGATATGACTCGGAGGCCCGAGTCGACCGAAGATCGCCGAGTCGACCCGGATCGGGTCCGAGTCGGACCCGACCCGGGTCGACTCGGCGCCCGTGACAAATCGCGTTTAAAGGCGCTGAGGGGGGGAGAGAGAGAGATCAGATCTGATCTCTCTCTCTCTCTCGCTCGCCGTCCCCCCGCGTCGCCCTCGCCGTCCCCCCGCGTCACCGTCGCCGTCACCGTCGCCCAGGTAATTCTCCCTCTCTCCCTCTCAGTCTCTCTCTCCCCCCCTCTCCCTCTCTCTGTGCCTCTCTCTCCCTCTCTTTCTCCGTCTCTCTCTCCCGCAGGCTGCAGCGGCTCTCTCTCTGTCTCTCTCTCTCCCTGTCTCTCTGTCTCTCTCTCTCTCCCCGTCGGACTCTCTCCCTCTCCCTCTCAGTTCTCTCTCCCCCGTCTCTCTCCCTCTCTGTCTCTCTCTCCCCCCGTCGGACTCTCTCCCTCTCCCTCTCAGTCTCTCTCTCCCCCCGTCTCTCTCTCTCTGTCTCTCTCTGTCGGACTTTCTCCCTCTCTCCCTCTCCCTCTCTCTCCCCCTCTCCCTCTCTGTCTCTCTCTCTCCTCCTGTGTTTCCCTCTCTCTCTGTGTCCCTCTCTCTGTCTCTCTCTCCTCCTGTGTTTCCCTCTCTCTCCTCTGTCTCCGTCTCTCTCCCTCTCTCTTTGTTCCTCTCTCTCTCCCTCAGTTTAATTAATTTGTGTTTAATGTAATTTAATTTAGTTTAGTTTAGGTAAAGTTAATTTAAGTCAATTTAATTTAATAAAATTTTATAATTATAATTAAGTTAGGTAATTTAATAATTTTATTGAAGTTAGGTAATTCAATGTGGAAATGACTATATTAGCAGATACTTATGAATTATTTTGTGCAATTTACTATATTATGCATGTATTTTGATATTTTTCTACCGACGACGCTTGTATTTATACTTTCACGTTATGTTTTGAGTGTTAGGTGATATGTTTTGAATATGTGATGCATGAATTTTGATGTTTACATTTTTTTATGATTTGTCATGATTTTTTCATAATTTTTTTGGCGTTCTATGTAGCGTTTTGCGCGTATCGTCCGAGTCCGATCCGAGTCGCCGAGACCGATCCGTCTCCGTGCCGGCCGAGTCGGCGGCCGAGACCGAGACTTTGAATCATGATTGTAACAACCAGAAATAATAATAATAATGTTGTGATATCATGGGTTGAAGTGTAATTTCTTAAAAGAAAGGGGTTAAAGAGTAAAATTGTGATACAGAGCTCTTTATTGATTTAATTTCTTCTTTTATGCAAATATCAAGTTGTTGAGGGTTTAATTGAAAAAAAAATTTGAAAAAAAGGAGAACATTGAGCGATGGCAGCGACACACACCCTTGCCAGCCATATCATTCGTTTAAAAAGAAAAAAGAACGGAGAGAGATCGACAGAAAGAGAATGGGGGGAGAGGGGGGGAGAGAGAGAGAGAGAAGAAGAAAATGATGATGATAGAAGATGGTGATGATGAAGAGAAGAGAAGTTGAGTAGGGAAGTCTATAGCTTGTATATTTTCTTTGAATTTTTATGTAAGTTATCTCTTTTAATTTAAAATCCTAATTGTGACTCTTTTTGAGAAGAAATTTTGTAACACCCCGATCCCGCGGGTACGGAGACGTTACTGTGACGTATACACGCAGGTCGAAAATACCCTCACGTATATACGCTAAGCATCAGTACAAGAAAGAATCAGAGTATGGAAGTATATGGTGCATTATACATTCCAATATATGAGTACAATTACAAAGTTATCACCAGAGGTGACACAATATTACAAGAATATTATATCACCGATAGTCGCAAATGCGAGAATACAAAGAGATATACAGGTACGAACAGTATAAAAGGCGCTCACGAGTTTACAGAAGGAAAACTCGAGAGACGCAAGAACCTGGAAGGATAGGGTTCTGGACGATCTGCCGGAGATCCACGCTACCGCTGCACCTCTCAGGTCAGCAACTGGGAGAATCTACAAGTTCCAAGCTCTAAGACCTGGACATGAGGATCCAGAGGAGTCAGAACTCCACAGCGGTGATGATGCTAATGCCAAATGGCGTGCAAAGTCAAGCACATGTGTATCGATAAATCTGAATCATAAACATGCATTGAAAATCGTATCGTGAGCACAGTCATACAAGAGCAAGTAGATATATAACAAGTAATATCAAGTAGGGAATACACATGGTATAATAAGACGAGAGCAAGAGACTGGTGGAATAGAACACAAGTGGTAAAGTAGGATGTAATCAGGTATAATATAGTAATGATCATAAAACTGGAAATCCAAAGTGAAACCCAATGAAAGCAAACTCGATAAAGTATACAACGGAGACATAGTTGGCATCTTTATTATTATTATTACTCGTCTTACCCAGATGTCTAGATATGTGAATTAGCGTTCCAGCATACATATATCCGCATCTGAGTAAAGCAAGGTTGTTATTGGAAACCAACGGGGGTATCAACGAACAATGTTTACAGTGGGTCCCGTACATGCCCGAGACCACGGTCCAGGGTGTTACATTGCTGGTGTATGGAACCGGCCGCAAGGCCTACAAGAGGGTTTTATAGGATGTCCTTATCAAGATGGTACCTAGAAGGAGGGAGCCAGCGCTCCCCTCGATCGCCTGGAGGCCCTCAGGTCAACTGAATATTTTAGTTGCACAACATACCTAATACCACTATAAATACGAACATGTATTGATATTCACAAGTTTCCCTCGACCCGATGTAAGTTGTCTCATTTTATGGTTTATTAAGTAATTATCAGATTTCGGGAATGAGCAGGAACAAGCCAGGAATATCAGGAATACAGGTGTATCAGGAGTACGATTTGTACTAAAATACATTAAGTTGTAAGCAAGATGTCAGGTCATCATTCCCATTATTGTGATAATTATAAGAGTCAAGTATATTATACTGGATGTCAAGTGATAGCATGACAGGAGGGTGATATTAGGTAGGTGACAAGTAATAGCATAGTATATGTAAGCACGTCAAGCGATACAGGAAAATAGTACGATAAACGAGATCGGTACGAATACCGAAAAATCATGCAGTTTCAAGAAAAACAGTATAAATAAGATTTCAAACTCTTCACAACTATTAATAGAAAAATTAATAAACTGGCAAGCAGGTAATTAATGAGCAAGCGACATTCAAGCGGAGCTAAGCAAGCTGGAGGTATGGACAGCAAACAGTGTTTAATACTAGAGCGCCTGGCGAGGTTACTGGGACGACTCGGCTTAAAGTGCGAGTAGAAAATCTGACAGCATCTCGCCTAGACGAATCTAATAATAAAGCGCTAAACATGCCTACCAGGCGGAGCTGAGAGACCTGACGGTCTAAACGCACTTCTCTTTCGAGGTAGTGGGCGAGATCCCGGAGGCTAAAGTACGCTCGGGGTCTAAGCGCACTCTCGGTAGCTACCACGAAACTCATAACGGTACAGGCCTAGAACCATTGGGTAGCCAACCCGGGAGTAGGCAGAAACTCAAAGCCAAAATGAGAGTACCTGCACGAGATGTTAGTACCACACGAGCATACATACAAGCGTGATAATATCTACACTACCGTGGAGTGGAGAAGCTTGGACGTTGGTAGAGTCTGGAGGCCGAGTAGAAAGTCCGGAGGCCAAGAGGGCCCGGAGGCTGATAGGGCCCGGAGGCCAAGTAGAGAGCCCGGATGCTGGGTATGATATCTGCAGAAGTGTTAGCGTCATCACACGCATGTATAAAGAAATAATAAGTAACATCGCAGGCATGGTACATATACAAGAAATGAACTACCCTAGTACAACTATCTGTCACAGGCATATACATGTACAATCAAGGGTACTCGACCACATACAAATACAGGGGCACAGCCCAATACAAAATACATATAAATACAGTATAAAATATATGTCGACCCGATGAAGCGAGGAAATCTAAAACGAGGCGAGGACACTCGCCTAAATCTCCAGAAAGCCGAAAACTCTGGAATCCCAGGAACTCACGCATGGACCATAAAATATAATAAAATATAAATAATTTTTTAAATAGAGAAAGAGAAGAGGAGAGAAGACTCAGAAGAGAGAGAAAGAGTTAGAGAGAAAGAGAGATTTAGAGAAAGAAAGTCTAAAGAGAGAGAGAGAGTTAGAGAGAGACTAGAAAGAGAAGAGAGAATTAGAGAGATAAAGAGATGAGAGAGAAAGAGAGAGGAGAGAGAAATGGGGGGAGAGAGACTGCAGAGAGAAATGGCAGAGAGAAAGAACTGGAGAGAGAGAGCTGAAAAGAGAGAGACTGCAGCAGAGAGAGGACGGTGAGAGAGGGAGGGAGAGAGAATTCAAGAGAGAGAGTCAGCTATAGAAAAAGAAACTGGGAGAGAGAGGAGAGAGGGGGGTTGTCGCCCCCTCCTCTGCCTACGCACAGGGGGCCAAGGCCCCTGGCCGCTCACGGCCGCTGGCGGTACGCCGGCGGCGCTCAGCCCTAGGGTAGCGCTGGCCACTCAAAGAAGAGGGAGAAATGAGAGTGTTGATGATGGAGATGGGGTGTAGTGGTGATTTTGGGTGATGGTGGAGAAATTAAAGTAGATGGGCAGAGGAGGGGGAGGAGTAGGGTGTTGTGGGGGTGGAGTTGGAGTGGAGAAGATGGTGGTGGTGGTGGTTGATTTAAGGAATTTTGAAGGTGATGGTGGTGGTTTGGAGGAGAAAGAAGATGGAGATGGTGATATTGATGTTGGTGTTGGAGATGGAAAGAGGGAAGGAGATGGGGGAAGATATGGCCGGAGTTGGGAGGGGCTCTCACCGGTAACGGTCGCCGGAGGCGCCGGAGGGGGCGCTGCGTTGGGCGTCAACCAAAAAAATGGAGAAGAAGAAGAAGAGAAAGAAAGATAAAGAAAAAGAAAAGGAGAGAATGATGGATGGAGGTGATGGATGGGAGAGGGGAGTTAATGAAGGGGGAGTGGCGGTTGGTGGAGTCAGTGGGAAAAGGAAAAAGAAAAAGAAAGAAAGAAAGAAAAGGAAAGATTCTAAAAATATAATATTAAAATAAAGTCGGGAAATATCGATTGTTCCAGAAAAATCCCCAAAATACCCAGAGGTAGAAAATATCATCCTGAGGAATAATATGAAATCGGTTTTCAGAAATAAAATTCAGTTTTCAAATTAAAAATTCTGAAGTTAACATCGATACCGTTTACACCGGTTCGGCCTGATTTTGATAAATTCTGAAAAATCTCAGAAAATACATTAAAGGAGAAAATATAATTCTAAGAAGTAATGTGAAAACGGAATCCAGAAATTAAATTTCGATTGTAAACTAAAAATCCTGGAATCAACCAGCGATACTGGCCGACACCAAATCCGGTGGAATTTTGATAAATTCAGAAAAATTTTAAAAAAATATTTAAATAAAAAATGTGATTTTAAGAAATAATGCGAAAGCCGTTTCTAGAAATTCAACTTCGTTTGTAAATTTAAAATCTGAGAATCGGTCAGCGGTACTGGTCGACATCGATTTTGAAGATTTTCAATTTAATTTAGAAAAATCTCAGAAAAGCATAGAAAATCAAAATGATGTGAAACTGAAATCGGTCAAATCTGAATTCCAGAAAGACCAAATCGAGTAATACCCTAGGATCGGGTCCCCAGTTCAGACTAGGGCTGACTCTGAGTCCACGAATTCAGATCCAAGGCAAAACGATCATATAATTAAACATAAAACAAAACAAATAAAGGAAGTAAATCAAAAAATACGATCGAAAAATCTAAATATGCAACTAAGTATTTATTCTGGGAGCGGGGTGGTTACAAATTTCAATCAACAAGGATGAAGTTAGTATCATTAGCCCTAAAATATGCACTAAATGTTGAATTATGAATCTATTTTATTAGTTGTAATATACATCTTGTCATCTTCATAACTAGATCTTATTGGGAAATGAATTAGGTGAGTTTCAATAACAACAACTAAGCCATTTGTCCTAAGTATTTGAGGTAGGCTACATGAACCAAAAGAGAATTACGCCAGATCGGACACATGGATCAGCTTTTCTCACTCATTTCTATCGAGCAATATGTCTTCACTAAGACCTTTAGCCTCTATATCTTATCGTATTACCTCTATCTATGTTTTCTTCAGTCCCCCTCTGCGCTCTTTTAACTTGTCTTAATTGATACGCTCTACTCACCGGACTGGCACATCTGTAGGTCTACGTCGCACATGACCAAACCATCGTAGGTGATTTTCTCTCATCTTCTCTTCTATAGAGGCTACGCCTATCTTAGTACGAAAATGCTCATTTCTCACCTTATCTCTCCTCGTGTTACTACACATCCAACGAAGTATGTGCATCTCTGCTACACTCATCTTCTGGGCATGATATCTCTTTATAGCCTAACATTATGTGTCATATAACAAAGCTGGCCTAATCGCAGTCCGATAAAACTTTCCCTTCAGTCATAACAGAAAATTATGATCACATAAAACTCCTGTTGCGCTCTTTCATTTCAACCAGCCAGCTTGGATCCTATGGTTGACATCAACATTGATCTCCCCATCCTTTTGGATAATAAAACCCAAGTACTTAAAATGACTGCTCATCGGTATTTCTTGGCCATCTAATGTCACAATAATATAATCTCGGATTCCTTGTTTACTCAATTTACACTCCATATACTTTGCTTTGGTCCTGTTTAATCTAAAATCTTGAGACTCTAGAGTTTGCATAACAGGTGGGTTTATTAGACAAAAAAAGAGAGAAGAAAATTAGAATAGTAGAGATGATGGATTTTCTAATTTAACTAAGTAGGGCTTGACTAAATACTTTGTTAAAAAGATAACAAGATAAATTTCCTTTAATCCTCCTTTGAGAAGACACTTTTATTTTCTAATCCATATTATATGGATTATTAAATTTAATACAAATTAAGTCATTATTAAATAATCTTCATATTATAAAATAAGAATAAATAGCTAGCCATGTAAGATGCGATCTTTAGTCAATACTCCTTTGAATATAAGAGTATATCGAGATGTATAACTTAGAACTTAAAATTACATGAAAGTTACTTGAGGTTTTACAAGGTGTTATTAGTTACCAAATATCTGAGTTTTGATGTAGAAATGTTAGTCAATTGAAACTAAAAGATGAGTATAGTTAATAAAATGGGAGTTTTGAGTTTTGCTCGGAGATCCTCGAGAAGTTCAAAAGACATACATTGGAGATTACTAAGAGTTTTGGTTGCAAGGATTTCACGGTAAGTAGTTGTCTCATACCTTGTAGCTATACTAATTATTTGAAAATTTATATTATTGACTTGTTGATGTTGGTTTTACAAATTTTTATATAAAACATTGGGGTTATGCATAAAAGCATTTAATATGCATTGCTTAGATGTGTATAAGTATCAAATAGCTAGTTGATTCATTAGACAATAATGAGGTACTATTCTTCTTGTCTCAAGGACATACAGCATATGTTGTTATTTTGTCATTTAGTTGTGGGCATGTGATAGTCATAGGCATATGATGCACGTACATGGGGCTTGGTTAGTGATTCTCGATTATAGCATGATGCTATCTGGATAGCATATATGAAAGTATTTTTGCCCATGTACCAGGTGCATCATATGATAAATATACGTGTATAAGTGAAATTAAGTAAGCTATAATGGATCTCAATGTGTCCGCTCCATGAGGATGTTTATTTGTGCAGGATTTAATAAAGCGGCCCGACCAGGGTAATTTAATAGTGATGAGACCCAAGTCAACTGGGGTGTGAAGTATTCCGCATTGGGACATGGCCTACCTAATTTCTAATACATGATTTATTCATATGAAACATATTAGGTTTTATACTTATTTATGTCTAATGCACATTGACATGGTTTTATCACACTAATACCCATAAGTCATTTTTTAATATTACATCTCATATTCATGATTTTAAATTATATAATTGCATGGTATGATCATCACTTGCTGAGCTCAAGCTCACCCTACTAACTACAGTTTTATTAACAAGTGGATTCAATCAAATGGGATAACATGTTGGAATTTAAGAAGATTATTTCAAGCAACGCACCAATTTGAACTACCGGTAGTGATATTACTAAATTTTATATACATATATTAGAATTATGTCTATAAAGATTTACCAAGCATGAATTTTTGTTGCTCAAAGAAGGCCTTGCAATTTTGATTATGGGGAATTGCAGCCATGTCATGCCCCCTCTCTAAATTCATATATGTTTTTGAGGCATGACAATTGTGCTCTAAGGATTCCCAGTTGGGGTCTTATCATGTGAGTTGTGATTACTTAACTGTTCATTTGCCCAAGTTGCGACAATGGTAATAACAAGGCCTATAAACAAGAAGAGATGACACATTAAAGAGACACAGGAAACCAAATTGGGAACCATGAATGCAAACCACAAAAAGGAGCATGAGGTAGATGTCAAACCCAATGAATGTTGTGTAGTTTCTACAGATCATTAAATAAATAATACCATTTATGAAACTTAGCAATCAAACAAACTGGCTGAGAAAATCATTTGACAACAAAGTGGGCTGGCATTCAAAGTCATCTAGTGCAAATGTCGTGGCAATGTCTGGCAATACTCCATTGATAGGAAATGTCACTACCAAGCACCAATAATCATTAATGAAACTAAGATGACTTAATCTCATAGAACATACATAAAGATAATGGAAAATACATCTAGCAGGCTGTGGCACAGAAATCTAGAGCGAGCATGTAAACATAAGATGCAAGACTACAATGATGGTGGAGGTAGAGGTGAGCATTGCTAAATTAAACACTGTTATCCACTACGCACAGATGCTATATGCATAAATCCCTGTAGCTTTAATAACTCTATTTCTTTTACTTGTCCTCCAACTACTTCGATGTCATTATAACTCAATGGATGATATGGACTTTGAGACGAATGGAGCAGTCAACTGCAAAAGCAGATTGATATCTTTGAATTCTGTAATATACGATTTATGCCAAAACAAAGAGAGTTGACCTCACTGTAAGTGTCAACATCTTCAGCACTTCCCTGATCTAATTCTTTGATTTTGTTTCCTTTTATCCATTGTCGCTTGCCTCCACCCTACCATGTTAGATCTATGCATCTCATGGTGGTCTCTACTAACTCTTCTCATGCCCCCGTGACGGTGCATTTCAAAAATGTTTTTCTTTTTAGGCCCCTCCAAATTCTATCAAAGCAAAATCATTTCCTTTGCTAAATTAGTAAGGCTCAGTATTTCGAAGCTCTGAATGCATCTCTTAACAAAATTCACACTTGATGTTCTTGAACATGATATATCAAATTTCAAAATAAAAAATTAAACTCCTTCTTTTAATATGCCCAACTCTATAGAATAACAAATTATCAAAACCTAGTCATACATTCCTCTTCTAAATTCAAGCTTGACAAGAATCTTGAACTTGGCACATCAAAACCCAAGTGCTCATTAACAAACATAACTTGTGCAAGCATGATTTGAGACCATTAACCATCAAAGTTGGAAACTTCATAGCAGAATTAGCTCTTTAATAAGTAAAACAACACAGAAATCATTAAAAAAGAAAAGGAGAGAATTTTGTGAAACTGACCTTGTTGCTCTTCCATTTCCAAGCAAAACGGGGGTTGTGTGGAATTGCGCAGACTGGGGAGGAGGAGAAGAGAAAAGGGGATTTCTCAGCTTGGTTACTGTTCTCCACATCGATGCTTGCATACTTCTTTCACAAGTTGGTTCAATGGATAGAAGATTGTAGGAGAAAAAGGGAGAAAAAGAGAGAGATAGAGAGAGAAAATGATTTTTTTTTTTTTTTTCCCTTCTTTTGTTATCAATTTTCTAAAGATTTGGCATCCCGTGCGCCTCCGACTTCGGGCGGAATCGAGCGTGGAGCTTAGGTTTCCTCTTCCTGGTTCTCATTTAATATGAACTCGGTGTTCCGGTGCCGGATCTGGACCGGATTCCACCCGAAACCCGACATAACCGCCCACTCTCCTCTCTCTCGCTCTCTCTCTCTCTCTCTCTCTGGGAGTAGGGATGTGAAACGGGTCAGGTCAGGCGCCCAATAACTGGTGGCCCGCCCAGGCGGGCCCGATCCTCCTTCGGGGGACTGGGCTCGGCCAGTGGCCCGCCCAGTCTGTGCCGGGCCTGAGCTGGCCCGGTCATTAAAAGAAAAAGAATTTTAAACAATCTTTAACTAGGTATTAGAATCTCAAAAAAATATTAAAATCTAAAAAAAATAATAAAAATATTCTAAAACATTTCCCAAAATTTGACAAATTTGCTACAAGTTATGAATACAGATGTTAAAAATTTTATTATAATTCAAAAAAAATTCAATAATTTTTTATTAATAATTCATTATAAATATAAAAAAAATTCAATATGTAACCCAATCTAATGGCCATTAGGGCCTATGTGTAAAAAAAATTACAAATAGCTCTCAATGGCTATTTTTTTCGGCCCATAATAGCCATTGGGGGGGATTTATCAAAAAAAATTGTAAAACCCCTCAGCCCCCAACGACTAAAAAAATAACTGTTGGGGCGGTGCGGGCCGGTCGAGGTTCAGCCCGAGGTCAGAACGGGTGCGGCTCGGCCCGCGCGGGTCATGGCCCGGCATGCCTCGTGGGAAGGGGTGTACCCGGACCGGTGATGGCCCACCCTCCCCCAAGTCGGGCCAATTCAGGTCGGGTCAGTGCGTGCTAGTCCGGCCGACCTGGCCCATTTGTTAAATTTTTTTTTTTTTTTTTTTTTTTGGAAAGAGTGTGCAGGTTGGCCTCCAGGCTCTAGCATGTACACACATCCCTCACTAAGTACCCAAGTTAAACCTTATGTTGAACAATTACAAGGACTGAACATGAAAACTCTTCTTGAGATGGAGGAGACTAGGAGTATTACCAGTGGACTAACTCACCAGTTCATTCTCTCTAAATACCCTTTCGTTTTCTAAAATTAATATATTTTACTTTGTGTTTCTCATGACTCCATTAGTTAACTTGAAAATTTGACTTCTTGCGTAGACATAACCTTTTGTCAACTGAATGTCCAAAATTCAAGTTTAGTTCTGTTTTATCAAGCATCTCCTTTTAAATTACTCAAATTATTGTTAGGTTTATTCACCTAATAGAACTCTATTTTTATTAAAATCATATCAAGATGGATAATCTGAGGGTTGTTCTATTTTTTATGTTGCAAATGTAAATAAGTCGTGATTTTAAAATTACGAGCAATAAATCTTGTCTGTAAGTAATTTATATTCCATATTACCACCAATTTTTTTATTCTCTTTCACTTAAGTATAAAATATTATGTTATATGTTTTATAAAAACAAATGTGATTTATTTAAGAGTATAAGACAGCCAGAAAGATAACTTTAAATAATATTTATCTAAATTGCAATATGATATATAAATTATGTAAAATAAATATAAAAGTGAAAAGAAGATATTACAAATTGATATTTATCATATGCTTATTCAAAAGTGTAGTGGTCAGATTTTGACCCTCATCAAGATCGCGACACGTATCCCACCTCTGTAGGCTCCACTTCTCTGCTAGCGGGTCCAACTCACTTACAAGCCTGAAAAGATTTCAAAAAGAAATCCTCGGACCTTGTTTCGAGCCCACAACCGGTCAAACATCACTCAACTAGAGTTGCACGACTCTTCGATACGCCAGCAATCAATTTAGGATCCTTTCCTATCAGTAGAGAGATCCTTTTCGGAGCCACGTAAGGCTCTGACACGAAAACCCTCCGGAGCCTACTACTCCTATACCACTTATAATTGGACAGCATAATCCTCGCGATTCATGGATCCAACTACGCTGCCAAATCATCCCTACGTTTGAACATTGTAACACCCATATATTAATGCGGGCAGTTACGAATGGTGGCAGATATTTCTGCATGACAATTAAGCGGCACGATCTGAACGGTTACAAGGAGATCATACCGTGTGAATTATGCAGTTATGTAGATCCGAAATATCTGCACCCACAAAGACAGATCAGGCTGCTCCATCGAGAAAGGGGTTCACGGTTGATTATCTCAAATCTTAGAGGTTCAGAACTGGTTACAAAAAACTCTAGCAGTTCGGATCTAATTATATAAAATTTTAGAACTTGTAATCGCAGTAATAAAAAAACCTTTTAGGATATAAAATAAATAAAAATAAATATTTAGTTTATATATTTAGATGAGAAAAGAAAGAGATTAGTTATTTAGTTATATTCACATAGCATTAGAACTATTGGTTTGAAATAAGAATAAAAAAATAGAGATAAATATTTAATTTGAATAATTTTAGATGAGATAGAGGTTTTTTTTCCAATTACTTAAACAACCTGATTTTATATATACATTTTTAAAGTTTTATTATAACAATACAAAAATTCCTAAAAGGTCAAAATTAGCAGAAAGAATTTTTTTCAAAATATTCCAAAACTGGTGCCTTTTATAATAGCATAGATATAGACAGGTATTACATGTTGGGTTTTTTGGCGTATATACCATTCAAAATTTTACATTTTGCTTATTTACCCCTCAAAAACTCTATGTGTAGGTATGCACTTCAAAAATCAAGAATCTTCAATTAACGTTAAAAATCCGTTATATATTTTTAGTATGACAAAAAAAAATACCCTTTTCATATATAACCTTACAAGCTTAATTTTTGCATATATATCCTCATAAATGTTGTTTTTTTCAGATAAATCCTATCAAGAGTTTAAATTGAAAATATGATTTATGCATCTTGTTTTGTCATGAGCTTGTGTGTTGGTTGATCGAAATCCCATTTTGGAAATCTAAAATTCGGAACCATTCATTGGATCCTTGTCGGCAATAAAGTGGTGCGTCCATTTGACATCCCACGACTCCCCTTTTTCCTTAAATACAATACAATTAAATCCCAATTTCATCAACTTAGACGAATGTTGGAAGTAACAATCAACACCATGACCACCACTGAACTTTCATGTTAGGGATGAGCAGAGTTCGGTTATAACTGAAATAACCGATCAAAAATCGAAACCCGAACCCGAACCGAACCGAAGCGTTCTAGTTCGGTGGGTTCGGTTTTGTGTTCCAAAAACTGAACCCGACCGAACCGAACCGAATCTCTCCTCCTATATCACCCCACCCAAATTCAATTTAGTTAATCATATAATTCATAATAAAAACTGGTGGCAGCTTATCTCACTACTTCTAGCAATACCATCTTTTTTACGTTGAATATGTGAAAGCTATGTTAAGTACACCATTACAATTAAGAATAATATTATATAATATAGTTCTTTTTTTTTTCCATTATTCCCAATTAAAAGTTAGTAATAATTATGTGAGCTTTGATATAAGAGCTCAAATACTATGTAATGCAAGAAATGATGGCAATATATTGGCCTAACCGAAAAAATCGAAAAACCGAACCGAATTGAGTCGGTTCGGTTTGGTTCAGTTGCTAAGTCTAATGGGTTCGGTTCGATTTTGTAAAAAATAGAAAAAATTGAACCGAACCAGCCGATGCTCACCTCTATTTCATACCCTCGTAGTTTACTCCCTGTGGTTCCCGGAACTACTCACTTACGGTTAGTAACATCGAGGCACAATCGGTGGCCACTGTTTGAAAGTAACACTGCCCATGTCCTTGATATCTATATATCCATCTACTAAGGGGCCGTTTGTTTCGCGTAAAACTCCGTAATTCGTAAATGACTTACTACCCAGTTACAACTACGGCGTTTGTTTGGACCGTAATTCGTAAAAGACTTACGTAAGTCAACTAACACTCATTTGCAACCAAGTTACCACTCACTTACAGCTCAGTCACATTAATTTTGTGGTTATACAAATTTGTATTATTTTTTATATTAATATTAAAATTTTTAATATTTAACTTTTTTAATATTTATTTGCAGTATTAAAACTTTTAAAATCACCAAATAGTTAATTTTGTGGTCAACTTTTCACTTGCGAGTTATACATTACGATAACCAAACACCGTAAAGTACAATACACTTTCTCATTTTACAATTTTATATTACCAATCAAATACCGTAAAATTTACATACATGTAACTCATTTACAATTATAAAAGACTTTACAAATTACAACTACGAATTACCGCCAGTTACGACAACCAAACAGACCTTAAGAGTGTAGCATACAACTGGCATCTCACCACTTGGATATATCCACAACATTGTCTCCTATTAGACATTTTATTCTCCTTTGGTTGTGTTTCTTGAAACAATAGTGATGCTTTGCTTTTACAAAATCTAAAGGAAACCGTTCTTTTGAAAAGGCTATGTATGTCTTAAGCCAATTAAGTCCTCAATTTGAGCTTAGTTGGGATGAAAAGGCTCTTTTTGGATGTAAATAGAGATTGAAACTCAAAGGTGAAAGGCCAAAAATTTTCAGTGCGTTTTTTTGCATTTCTCTTATCTTTCAAAAATTATGATGCTCTCCATTTGTCAAGTCTTCCTGGTTTTAGTAGAGATTTGCTGGTGGTATTCATGTACTCTCTGTTTCAGTTGCAAGAATAAAGATGTCATATAAATATTAAATGTAACACTTTTTGAAGAAAATGTTGTAGTTGATCTTTAAAATTGCTTGAAAATTGATGTAAGTGCTTTGAGTTTTGTTTTGACTTTTCAAAGCCATTGAATGCACAATAAAAGCTTGATGAGGCAACTATTTGAGTGTCCGAGAAGGATAATGCTTATTGTATCACTAACTTTATACTATATTATACTACTATTAGACTAACATGTGGGGTCTAACTCATGAATTGCTAACGTGGCTCACTTATCTATTTAATAGTAGTGCAATTTAGTACAATATTAGCAGAATAACTAGCATTACTCGCATCAGTCCTCGTGAATTGCACTTACAACAAATGAAAAATGCAGCAGCTTATGTGGATTCATATATAATGAGCATATATAGAGTTACTTATAGAGTATAAATTAATATCTAGACATACTTATAATAATAAAATTGTTAATTTGTCTGCATTATTTGACTCATGCATCAATTTGGCACAAAACCATAAGTGTCATTGTAGAACAGTGGTAAAATCATTTTGCAGTGAACAAGAAGTTTGGAGTTCAAATCTCGCTTGTGTCAGGCTACAACCTATATTTCAAGAGAAAAAAAACATAAACATTAAACCGGCAAGGCGACAACTTAATGTAACATGCCATATAGATTTATAGTTATGTATACAAGTTTTGATTAAATTATTTTATTTTTTGTTCAATTTCAAATATCATTAGAGTGTTGAACTAAAAAACTCACTTTCTGGATCGTTTCGCTTGTGGAAATTTAACACATGCAAAACAACTTAAAGATTTGATTTTGAATATTTTGACACTTTGAATGATAAATGAAGTAAATCAATTTTATTGGAGTAAATCATCAATTTGAAATTGCCAAGCAAGAAATTTGAATAGAAAAATTTGACTCTTAAAGTAGCTAAAATTTTCTTGTAACAATAGCGGAAGCATTTTTTTAGGATGTATTTTGAGATATTTATTTTAAAAAATAGCTGTCAGCAATTTTTTTAGCTGTGAGGTTTCGTTGCAACCTCTTATGTCAAATCGTAATTAGGAAAAAAACTCGGCTTCATAATTTTATTCACTTCAATCACATTATTTTTTAAAAAGTGCCCGTGTATCAAGCACAGAAACACTCTTCAGTGGCGAAAACCGCAAATGTTCGGTAGTAAATGTAATATCCCTAATTAATAATACTATATTTTATTTTCTAGGTATTTATCAATTTTTTCTTTACTTTTATTTTATTAACTTGATTTATGACTATTATTATTATAAAATATACAAAATTGTTTTGAAATATTAAATGTTAATTTGATTTTATTTATTATTAGTATTATTTTTATTGTTATTATTAATTATTATCAGCAAGGGTTGTTGCATTATTAGTTTCATTATGGTTATGATTATTCTTTATTATTATTATTATTGGTGTTATTATCATTTATTATTATGTTGTTGTTATTATTGTTATTATTAAAATAAGTGTTAATTATTACTATAGTTATTGCTAATTATTATTACTATTGTTGTTGTTATTGTTGTTGTTGTTGTTGTTGTTATTATTATTATTATTATTATTGCATTTTCTTTCTCCTTAGCCCAATGCCATTGGCAGCCCATTTATCTCAACCCAAACCCCCAAACCTGTTAGCCCATTACCCTATACCCAATGCCCACTATTTATAACCCTATATATAATCTCTCTTCATCATCTCTTAAACCTAATCCCTAATCTCCTTTTTCTCCATCCTTCTTGCCGCCACCACATCCAATCCTCTACCTCATGGCCGGCCAAGCGCCAAGCTGCCACACCCCTTCCTCCAACAGCACAGTCGAGCCCTTTCTCCTCTCCATGGCCTTCAGGCCGAGCTCCACCTTGTCGCCTCCTCTTCCTCCGCAACCAGCCCGACGTGCAGCACTGTACAACCACCGCAACACCGATAGCCCCCGTTGGAATGCCAACAGCCCACGCACATCACGACAACATCCCCTTCTCCCTTCACGCACTTGCAAACTCACGCCAAGGTCGTTGCTCCCGTGACCTGCTCCCTGACCCTGCTGAGCCCCATCAAGCTCGTGGCCCTCTCTCCATGGTGCAAACCTCTGCACCACACATCCACCTCCGCCTACACATCTTCTCCTCCACACGACAGCCCACATGCAACACAATCCTGGCCGCCTGCACCTGAGCACACCACCAATAGCCTTACCTCTGAATCTACCGAGCCTCCTTGGTCGGCAACACCACAACCAGCACGAATCCCCCACCACCAGCATGAGCAATCGAGCCCAGTCCACACCAACCACAAGCTCTCCTCTTCTCCGAGCCATCACCCCGCACACACGTCCTCCGCTTACACCGTCGGCCTCCACCACCATCATCCCGGCCTCTGACGAACCCCGCCAGCCAGACTGGACTCCGTTGTGCCCTTCTCCCTTGCCTTGAGTTTTCTATCTCCCTCTCTTGTATATTTTATATGTTATGTATATATGTGTTAGTGATTGCTTAGGTGTGCATGAATTATTATATGTGGGTATGTATAAATATAGATATGTTTATGTATGTATTATATGTATGTGTGAGTGTGTGGGAATGTGTATGCATGCGTGGGGAAGTATATATAATAAGTATGTATAAGAGTGTATGTATGTGTATACCTGTATGTGGGTATATTATGTACGTGTGTGTGTAATTATGAGTGAGTGTGTACATGTAATTGTGTATACGTATTCAGTGTGTGTGAGTATGTGTGTGTATTTATAGTGTGCATTTGTGTGTTTGCATGTTTGCATATATGTGTGTGTAGGATATATAAGGATGTATATGTATGTATGTATGTATGTATGTATGCTTGTGTATACTAGTATGAGTGTGTGCACGTGTGCGTAGAGTGCATATGTCATGCGTATATTTGTGTACATGTGTCTATGTGTGTTTGGTTGCGTGTTACAATGATTACGAACCCATTCGTGCGATCTGAACTCGATAATGGGAGATTCGAATTTGTGCTCGTTATGGACCAATAGACTGGCGATTCGACGACCAATGTATGAGATGATGATCCGGAGATCCGTACCGGTTCGTACAGTGAAGACCAGACGGCGATTTGGATCCAAAACCATGTCATTTCATGTGAATGTTATTCTTATGTTATTTCCTTATTTACTATTGTTAGTAGGCGTTTATATGTTACTTGTATCATTTCATGTGACCATTTGATATTTTTACCAGTATAATTACCCGTATCATTTTATGAGATATCAGTGAGCGTCCACTTTAATTATGTAGTTGATATGAGCGTTTATCGGCGTCATTTCATGTGCTAGTAGTTCGTCGCTGTTGACTTAGAATTAGTTATGGATACCTTAGACCGGACTTAATCTTATAACTGACCTAATTGTAATAAATCTTAAAATATAATTGATTGGTCTTATTACAAACATTTTGAACCATTTTTAAGATATAGAAATTTTGCCTTAAACAAAAATCCGTATTTTTCAAAAACAATCTCTAAATTGAAAAACAATTTTTTTAAGACTTCTCCAATACAAAATAAGATATTTTAAACACTTTTAAAGCTTAGCGTGTATGAATATGATCCAATACACATATAGGATGAAATATCTTTGTTTTTGACAATAAGCTCTAAAATAAGTTTTGATAAATATAAAACTTAAACATATGATAGAGAACTACCAAATAAGTTTTTCTAAACATTTGAATCAACAATGTGTATGGATGAAATTCAAAACACATAAAATCATAAAAACTCATTTTGATGAACTCTAATCATGAAACACAGGGATGTATATTTTGAAACTCAAAAACCAAAACGATATTTTCTAAAATCAAAACTGTTTTATGAAAACATATATAAATCTTTTGTGTGTGTGTATGAACTTGAGCATTCGACATCTAATCTATATTTTATATTTTATCTAAAAACAAATCTTAACACTTACAACTATGACTCAAGTCTTCTAGAACTTCTTCTCTTGAAAATCTTCTTCTCCTTCTTGACTTGGTCCAAACATTGATCCAATGAGCTAGACTCTTCTTGAGTACTTAATACGATCGTGATGCGCGAGCTCTTAAATCAACACGTGCTAGCTTCAAAGCTTGACTTCGAATCCTGTTTTGAAGCTAAACACCTACTAAGATCTTGATCAAATATCTGAGGCTAAATAAACACAAGATCATTAGTATTATAACTACATGAGTTAATCATCATCAAAACTAGAGTGATGGGCCTTTGAGGCAACAGTTATTCCTTATGTCTAACTAACTCTTTCATTGCATAACTAACTACTAACCCACTAATCTCTAACAACTTGATTAAAAATTCAAATGAGTTAGTAGTGTCAAATAAGCCTTGTGCAAACAAGAGCTATGACATCTTAAGATAAGGGTTCTCACTCAACATACTAACAAGTATACTCACTCTCATATTTCATGCTTAATCGCTTTTTATGATTTATAGATTGTGTATCTTGTTTGTCTTGTAAGCTAGAGAAATCCCTACTCATATTCGCCAATATCGATAGTGCACTTGTTTCTTTCCTTATTCTCGCCTTCAATTGGATCTTGATAGGGGAATGTTCAAGTTTTTCTGTGTAAAACAAAGTAAGGGGGAGAACTTTCATTCGATCTCCAACGTGAATAGTTCTTATGCAAAAGGTTTATGCTTGTCTATGATCTATTGTGAGGGTATATCTTCAAGAAGTTAGATATTATTGGGAGCACTTAGTAGAAAGTTAGCATGCATTTTTACCTTTAAGAAAATAAAAATCACTTTTACTACAATAAAAATAATCCAAGTAATTTTTGAAAAAAATACTTGTTTTCTTTTCATTCTTTATTTGAGACAAGAATATCTTTACCATGAACAAAGAAGCCGCATTTAAGCTTTCATCGCTCTCCCTCATTGTGGATATGACCCGTATAGCCACTTTGCTATTACGGTAGAATCGCTAAAGTTATAACATCGACCATCACTCTTTTACTTATTGTTGTGCATGCTTTTGAGCGATCACACCACACCGATACTTCTAACTTGAAAGGTGTTTTTCGTGTGTGCTCTAACAGGTAACATCGGGACGAGCAACCAAACTTCACTTATGGTGGGTCCAATCCAGTCTGTGCCGGTTTTTATCCATAACAACATTGTAAATAAAATTTGATTTATCTGTATCACAAAGTAGAGAAAAATGTCTCTAATGCTTATATAAATTTAGGCAGAAGATAATATATATAATATAGTAAAAGAAATCAAGTGATAGTTATCGTATTTATCCAAAAAGAAATAAGATATAGGAAATAATATTCTTTGTTGAAGCTAAACACCGACTGAGATCTTGATCAAATATCTGAGACTTATAAGCTTAAGAACATTAGTACTATAACTACACGAGTTAATCATCATCAAAACTAAAGTGATGGGCCTTTGAGCCAACAGTTATTCCTTATGTCTAACTTCCATTGCATACCTAACTAACTACTAACCCACTAATCTCTAACAACTTGATTAAAAACCCAATGAGTTAATAGTGTCAAACAAGCCTTGTGCAAATAAGAGTTATGACATCTTAAGACAAGAGTTCTAACTCTAACATACTAACAAGTATACTCACTCTCATATTTCATGCTTAATCGCTTTTTATGATTTATAGATTGTGTTTCTATTTGTTCTTATAAGCTAGAGAAATCCCTACTCATCTTCGCCGATATCGACAATGCACTTGTTTCTTTCCTTATTCTCGCCTTCAATTGGATCTTGATAGGGGAATGTTTAAGTTTGCCGTGTAAAACAAAGTGAGGGGAAGAACTTTCATTCGATCGCTAACGTGAATAGTTCTTATGCAAAAGGTTTATACTTGTCTATGATCCATGTGAGGGTATATCTTAAGAAGTTAGAGATTAGTGGGAGCACTTAGTAGAAAGTTAGCCATGCATTTTTACCTTTAAGAAAATAAAATCACTTTTACAACAATAAAAATAATCCAAGTAATTTTTGAAATAATACTTGTTTTCTTTTCATTCTTTATTTGAGACAAGAAACAACTTTACCACGAACAAAGAAGCCGCATTCAAGCTTTCATCGCTCTCCCTCATTGTGGATATGACCCATATAGCCACTTTACTATTACGGTAGAATCGTTAAAGTTACAATATCGACCATCACTCTTATTGTTGTGCACGCTTTTAAGCGATCACACCACACTGATACTTCTAACCTGAAAGGTGTTTTTCATATGTGCTCTGACCGGTAACATCGCGACGAGCAACCAAACTTCACTTATGGTGGGTCCAATCCACTCTATGCCAGTTTTTATCCATAACAACATTATAAATAAAATTTGATTTATCTGTATCACAAAGTAGAGAAAATTTTCTTTAATGCTTATATAAATTTAGGCAGAAGATATATATATAAAATAGTATAAGAAATCAAGTGATAGTTATCGTATTTAT
The DNA here is from genome assembly GCA_038442645.1 of Agave tequilana. Taxonomy (NCBI): domain Eukaryota; kingdom Viridiplantae; phylum Streptophyta; class Magnoliopsida; order Asparagales; family Asparagaceae; genus Agave; species Agave tequilana. The sequence goes on from JAVJIF010032674.1 coordinate 103,435, forward strand.
CCAAAAAGAAATAAGATATAGGAAATAATATTCTTATTATTTTCAGTGATTTTAAAAAATTGATAAGATTTTTTTTTGAAACTTAATTAAACACAAAAACTTATGATTAATTTTCTTCAGTTAGTTATGTGTATGTCTCTAAAAAATAAGATAATTCTTATTTGTAAGGAGAAATTTAGATTTTTCTATTATTTTTTATTGTGGATACAATTATCTAGATGCTTTAAATTTATCTCTCTATTATATAACGACTTGCACATTAATTGCTGAGTAGGTGGTTTCAAACTGAAATAGAGACAGATGAAAAAAATCAACCAGAGAAAGAGATGTAACTGGATAGAGATGAGAAAGAGATTAAAAAAAAAAAAAAATCAAACCTACCGACATAAATCAAAACTATCGACATTGAGAGTATTGAGACTATTACATTCTTAAACTATATTATCAGTTAAAAAATAAAAATTATTAAAATAATCATGTCCAATTATATTGTACCTAAATGAAACAATTCATATTTATACTCAATATCAAAATTGATAGATGAAATCTTTATAGATATGAAAAATGTCAAAAGGCGGCATAAGAAGGACCAGCAAGACACGTGATCCAGGATAACTCACACTTATGTCTGAGGTGCCAGCAGAACACTTCTCCCCCAGTTTTGAGGGAGGATAATATAGGGGCTGTTTAGATTCAAGGAATTGGGTGGAAGTGAGGTAGTGAGAAGTGTCTTTTCTCATTTCTGTTGTTCATCCCAAACACCGGAAAAGGAAAATAGAAAAAGTTCTTTCCTTCTCTCTTTTCTCCTTTACACACAATGTTTTTCCTCACTTTCAGAGTGCTACAGTTAATTTTGTGGTCATGTAAATCTCATTTGTAATAAGTTGTAGCACAAAACAGTTAATTTTTGTTCATGTAAATCTCATTTGCATTCTAATTAGAGTCTAATTTTTATTTTTCTTATTATTTTTTAATTTAATATTATTTTGCGGTCAACTTTGTAGTCAACTTTTTCACTTTCACTTCCACGTTACCATCCAAACACCGAAAAGACATAACATTTTTCAAACCACACTTCCCAACAACATCCAAACACCAGAAAACTTACTAACCAATTCCCAATTCCAAAGGAACTATTACCACTTCCTCACTTATTCACTTCCTCACTTCCACCCTTAACCAAACAGGCCCCACCTTATATTTTTTTTAAGAAAAACCGAAAAAAAAAAAATCTGAAAATACATTGAATATGTAAAATCAATAACAATTCGTATCGGATCTGTACCCGAATTCAGTTCCCCACCGGCTTTTCGCATCCCACCGCTATCCGATAACACTGACCGGGTCGGGTCGACACCGAGACCCGATGAATCGCCGCCTGGCGTCTCCGCTCCTCCACGCGGCGAAGCGGGTGCAACCAAACCGCACAGATGCCGACCCGATCGGGACAGGTGGGCATCTTCCGACACGGGAAAGAACAACGCCTCGTTACTCTCCCAACTTTAAATGCTCTCTTTCTCTCTCCTCTCCTCTCTCTCTCTCTCTCTCTCTCTCTCTCTCTGGACAATGAACCGCTTCGCCTGCCAGCCACGCAGAAGCTTCTATTCACACTTTCTCTCTCCTCGCCATGCAGTTGCAAACGACTCGGTCTCCCCCCCCCCTCTCTAAAATCTCTCATGCAACGAACAAAACAACACGACTCTCTCTCTCTCTTATAAATCTCTCTTGATCAAATCTTTCTCTCAACAACAGTTAAAAAAAAAAAAAAAGAGTCAGGTGAGAAAGAGAAAATCTTTTTAGAGTTTTCTCTCTTCTCATCTGTTCGTTGATTTGAGACTCAAGAATCAAGAACAAGCCATCACTCAAATGGGCAGCAGCAGTGGAAATTTGTGGCAAGGGCTGAAGCCAGCACTTGGGATGGTTTTGGTACAGGTTGGGTTCGCTGGGGTCAACATATTTTACAAGCTCGTAATCAACGACGGCATGGACATGAGGATTCTTGTTGCTTACCGATACGTATTCGCCACTGCGTTCTTGGGACCTCTTGCTTTCTTTCTTGAAAGGTTAAAAAAATTGGGATTTTTAGGGTTTGAATTAAATTCCATTTTGGTTGTTTTATTTTTTTATAAAGAAGAATTTAGGGTTTGTTTTTTTATGTATATTTTAATTTATTTTAGGTACGATCTTTCTGTGCATGATTTCCTAATAATGTGTGAAATTAGTGCTTTTTTAAATTACCTCAAAAATAGGTAATATCAAAGTGTGGAAGTTTTTACGATGGATATTAATTTTTTGTAGAGTTATTTAATCTTGAAAACACGTGGAAATAAGCTAGTACTTGTTTGTCTTAAATCTCTACTTTGTACTTTTATTATTATTTATTAAATTCTTAAAATTCTAATGGTAAATGGAAGGATGAGATCAGCATTAACAATTTATTATTTTGTGAATTTAGAAAAAAAATTGTTATTTAATCCTATCTAGAATTATTGGCTAACATTATATTTTGTTTTGTTTTGTTTTCTCTCTTAAACTTTATACATTAAAAGACATTGAGAGCTGCAAAAGATCAAAATATAAATTCACAGTTTAAAATTTGATAACTCTTAATTTAACAAACTTGTCGTTTTGATTTCAGGAAAACTCGGCCGAGCTTGACGTGGAAAATCCTAACGCAGGCGTTCTTCTGTGGTTTATTTGGGTAATTTTCTTTTTTGTTTCTTTTTAGCAAAATTTAAGTTTTTAAAGGAAAAATATATATGTTCTTGATAATAACCACACACTCAAGATTCATCCATCTCTAATCTCATCCATCTCTAATTTCTTTTTTCATATAATAAGACAAAAAAAAAAACAAAAATAAAAGAAAGAAGTGTCACATGAAACCCATTTTTGAAAAGTTAAATTCTATATTTCTTTTCACTTTATGGGGGTTTAAACGGGGGCAGCCTTGTCACATCAATGGTTTTGTCTTTATTTGATGAACCAGTTTAAAGGTTCCTGTTCTCGGGAACAGGTGCATTGGAAATTGACTCTTTGGACTGCTTGGTTTATAACAGCAAACAGGATTGTGCTTGCTTCTCTTCACACCAGGTGGCAGAGAGCCTGACAAAGTCAAATTGAAGTTGTAGAAAAAAGAAAAAAGGGCAAAAAAGAAAATAAATTTAGTAAGGGAAAAAAAACAGGTTAACTAGGGATTGGACTCAGGAAATTTTAGGAAAAATCCTAAAACATTGCTCAAACAATTAGTATGTATACATATATTTCGTATGCTCGAAGGGAAAAGTGGAGTATGGACATCCTCTTTGATATAATATTGAGAGAGAGAAATAATATTTCCTCGTTGAACTACAAAGTACGTTAGTAACAAGTATCAAGATTGATGTGAATTGTGTTGCAACTTATTAGATCCTAATCATTTTTGTAGTTATTGATAGTTTTTTTGTAATAAAAAGCCAACAACTCTCCCTCCAAACATCGGCGCCCTCTGCCTGAGCACACAACCCCCCCCCCTCTCAAAACCCAGCGCTCTCCTCTCTCTCTCTCTCTCTCTCTCTCTCTCTCTCTCTCTCTTCCCCACCCTCTCTCTTTCATCCAACAGCCCTTTGCCTCTAGGTGTGGGGAGGAGGCTGCCGGAGCTGCCCAAGTTCTGGCATCACCGCCTCCCCCCAGTCAACCCCTCCCCAAACTTTCAGGTCTGGCTGATCTGTCAGCGTGAGGGTTTTTTTCTTTCTTTTTTCTTCTTCTTTTTCATTTGAATTTTTCTGAGGCCGGATCTGGCCTTGAGCCCTCAGGTCTGACTAGATCCGTCCAAGGAGAGGCCCGATCCAACCAAGGGAAACCCTTCAGATCAGACCTTGAGCTTTGATGGCATCGGACGACCATGAGCCTTGACGACATCAATGTGGGATTTGATTCAAAGAGCATTTGATGAAGTCCTCAAGCGTGCTGCTGTTAGGCGCAAAATTGATATGCTTTGATATCATTGTTGTTCCCAGGATCGACATTGCAGAACGTGACAATATGAATATACTTATAAAAGAAAAACTATTATTGAGCAAGCTAGTAATATCAAGACGAAAGAGTAATAACAATAACAAGAGGATTTAAAGTGGTCCAGCCTAACTTGGCCTACGTCCACGGAGAGAGAACTTGAGAGGTTTTATTAATAACTTGGTACAAGAGATCTAACCTTCCTCTTGATTCTCACAAGAGTATTCATCTTCGCTTTGAATCCCACAAGTTTACAAGAGTATACCTTATCTCTATGCATCTACCATCCTCTCTCTTTTTAGGCTTTCCGATTTTCCTCTGTGTTACCATCTACTGGGTTACAATCTTTATTTATAGAATTTTACTATACAACTCTTATTCGGACTATGAGATGATCTTGACCATCAGATGCTTGAAGAACTTGATTAATAAGAGTTGATCTCCTTGATTTATAAAAATTTTATACTCTTTAAACTTTAAAAACAAATCTTTATTGAATAGAATATGAATCCTATTCGAACTCTACCACAAAAAAAACTCACCCCGCCTCTGTTTGGGCTTCAAAAGGGCAAACTAGTCGACTAATACTTCAGACTAGTCGAATGGTCCTCAGACTGGCTGATTTATAACTTTTATAAGTCGACTAACTGTATTCTTCTTCTTCTCTCTCTGTCTCTGTCCAGTCAACTGTATAGTCGACTGTATAGTCGGTCGACTGGTCTGAGCATTAGTCGACTACACAGTCGACTAATTTACTTCATTTGAATTTGCTTCTTTTGCTCCAAGCCGTAGTCTTCTCCAATTCGATTGGATATCATCTTTTACTTAAAAATAAGACAAAATCCCAACAATCTACGCATTGACTAGATTTTCAAGGACTTAGAAAAATACCTTGAAAGTATTGAATTATTTCCTTATTCTTTTCTTGATTGTAACCATACATAAAGCCTTTAACTCTTACCCTCTTTCCTCAGGGTCTTTGGTTGAACTACCATCATGTCTTGGGCCATCTCGGGTCTCACTTGAATGCACCCTTTCTTTTTTCCTGTAACACTTTGACTTAGTTTACGTCCTAAATCTTTTTGAAGCTCCACCTCGCGATGAGTTCTCTTCCAAGTTTATCCCTGAAACTCCACCTCGAACTGAGTTTTCTTTCTTTAGCTTTTATATCTCTCCACACTTCTCTCTTTTTAGTATTATCGTGTCTCCTTGGCCAACTGTGACGACGTTTTATTGCACTTGGATCCGGCATCCTTCTTCATCTAGCACCCCTATGATATTAGATTGTAATATACCTTTAGGATATACATGACCACCTCCAAAGCATGGGTCGTCCCATCTTTGCATGTAAAATTGACTGCCCCAGTATCGATGACCTCGTAAGTCGAGCCATTCATCATTTTAACACTCTCTTCCTCCTTTGCAATCAAGGAGTTGAACATCTCCTTCTGGGAATATACATGAACCACGCTACCAGAATCAATTATTCAATCTTTATCTTGAGAAGTATTGTCTTCAACATAGGAAGCCATTAATACTTCGATGTTAACATCGCTCATTGCTACGCCTGCCTTCACAGCTTGCTCCTTCTTCTTCAACCACTCTTATCGATACTTACAGTTCTTTTAGAGACCTTTCTATTGACAAAAGTGACACACATTCGATGAGCTCAGACTTTTTCTTCTTCTTTTTCTTCCTTTCCATGGCCATCAAACTCGATCCTTCTTGCTCAACTTGATTTGATCTTTTCTAATCTCATTAAGGAAGAGAGTTGACGTGACCTTTTCTAAGATGAGAGTTTCCTTACCGTAGAGTATGGTGATAATGATATGGTCATATGATTTCGGAAGCGAAGTAAGAAGTACTAATGCCTTGCCCTCCTTGTTAACAGCTAAAAGCTCGCTGATGACCTTATTGAAAAAGTTTAGGTGCTCTAACACCGCTATCCCTTCTGTCATGCGCAACCCATACAGTTATTTCTTGAGATAGCTTATTAGAGAGGCTCTTTTCATAGACAATGTTTCTAACTTTGACCACAAACCCGCAGCCGTTTCTTAATCCATCACGTTATACATGACATCGTCTGCGAGACATAATTGGATCATACTTTCTGCTTTCAGATTTATCTCCTAATTCTTATTTAACGTACATACAGGTTTTGCTGACTTTACCTGTAAGATCTTATGAAGATCTTATTGCACTAACAGCACCTTCACCCTCTTTTACCATAAACCGAAGTTTCCTTTGTCATTGAATTTCTCGACCTTAAACTTGGTTGCAAAACTTTCAATTTTCGACATATCCACTTTCGTCACCCTTTAACTATGATACCAATTACTAGGCGCAAAATTGATATGCTTCGATATCAATTGTTGTTCGCGGGATTAACGTTGTGAAACATGGCAATATGATAATACTTGCAAAAGAAAAACTATTATTGAGTAAAATAGCAATACTAAGATAAAAAGTAATAATAATAACAAGAAGATTTAACGTGATTAGGCCCAAACTTGGCCTACGTCCACGGAGAGAGAACTTGAGAGAGTTTTACTAATAAACTTGGTATAAGAGATCTAACTTTCTCATTGATTCCTACAAGAGTATTCACCTTCTCCTTGAATCTCACAAGATTATAAGAGTATCTTCTGTTTATGTACTGTCACTTTCCTTTCTCTTTCATGACTTCCTAATTTTCTCCGTGTTACAATCTACTGGGTTACAAACTTTATTTATAGGATTTTACAACACAACTCTTATTTGGACTATGAGATAATCTTGATTGTCAGATACTTGAAGAATTTGATCAATTCTTGTAGGATTTGATCTCTTTGATCTACAAAAATTTTAGACCCTTTAAACTTTAGAAATAAATCTTCATTGAATAAAATTTGAATCCTATTCGAACTCTATCAGAAAAAACTCACACCGTCTCTATTCACGCTTCAGAACAACAGACTAGTTGACTGGTCTTTAGACTAGTCGGCTTATAGCTTTTGTAAGTCGAATAACTATAATTTTCTCCTTCTCTGTATCTGTAAGTCGACTTATAGTGGTCTGGTCTGAGCATTAGTCGACTAATCTGCTTCAACTGGATTTATTTTTTTCTGCTCCAGCCATCATTTTCTTCAATTCGATTGGATCTTCTTGGACCTCTCTTACTTGAAAATAAGCAAAATCCCAACAACTGCCTCCATTTCTTCTCATTGGCATGGAGCGCGACTGCCTCCTCCCTTGACGACGAGGAGCTCGATACGACAGTGGAGGTGTTTTTGAATCTCAATGAGGACGGTGGGGGCCTATTTCTTGATCCGGGCAAGGAGCGGCGAGAGTGGGCCTTTTTTGCAGAGCTCATGATCCAGGTAAGGGCCGACGAGAGTAGGGTTTTTTTGCAGCGCTCCAAGATCCGGCAAGGGCCCCGAGAGTGGGGTGGTTCTGGCCTAGAGATGGCCGAATCTAGCGGGGTGTCTGGTCGAGGATGATTGGATTTGAATAGGGGTGACTGGCCAGAGGTGGCCGGATTTTTTGCAGCAACTACAGTGGTCGGGACTTGCCACGATTTCAGTGGTAGGGGATCCGATCACGTCAGAGCTGCAGGTACCACCGTATCGGCGGTGGTTGGGCAAGTGGTGGCTAATTTTTAGGCTGCAAATGCCACAACTGCAGTGGATGGGAGATGCTACGACTTCAGTGTTGGGGGGATCCATTCACGGGATGACTGGATCTGAGCTGCAGATATCGCGATAACGTTAGAGGAAGATCCGGTCAAGAGACGGACGAGTCTGAGTTGCAGTTGTTGTAATTGCGATGGACGGGAGAAATCATGACCTCGCTGAGGGCGTTCTCGTGGCTTGATTTTTTCGTTTTTTCGCTTTTTCTCCACTTTTGAAGGACCAAATTGCGTATGAGTGCTCTATGCAAGTTTATACCCTTCTATCTTGAGAATATTTAGTTAATTATTATTAATGAAACGTCGGAGGGTTCTTACCTCAATGTTTTATCTCAAAAAAAAAAAAATGTAATCTAAATTTTTTTAAAGTAAGAACAATATTTTAGAACTATTTTAGGTCGACAATAAAATGTTGTTCTGCAAATTGACATAATTAGGTTAAAAGTTTTAAAGCTACTTTAGCTTTTAGACTCTGTTAACTAGGAATATTGAATTGGACCGACTACATAGAAGTTCCAAATACAAGATAAAATCAAGCTGTTACTCATGAGATATGATATAATTGTTAGAGAAGAAATATATGATCAGAGTAATGAGATTACAATACTATATGTGGTTTTAAAATGTATGACTATTAACAAACTTTATCAAATACTAACAACTTTGGACAGTTTCCAAGAAACTCTATCATACTTTCTTATATTATTTTAATATAAAAAACTTATGATGAAGATTTTTTATCTTTTAAGATGTGTTTGGATGGCTATCAAAAACAAAATAGATGATTCTATGTAGATTTTAAAAAAATAATTCATGATACATTTTAGGTGGGTGTTTGGATAGATTCAGAATTGAAAATATCCTGAAATTTTGATTTTAAACATTTCTAATTTGAATAGACATTCTAATTTCACTATTGTACATGGTTTTTTCTTATTTTGCTCCTGGAACTTTTAAATCTATGAAGCACTAAAAAGTTTGATTTTTTTATTAAAATATCCAACCACAACCTTGGTTATGGTTACAATTCTTACCTCTAAACATTCAATCTTAAGTCCAGCCACTCAGATTAAATTATACCATTAACTGAATCTATGTTCTAATTTTGCAGCGGTGCTTTGGCTCAAAATTTATATGTATCTAGTGTTAAGTTGACATCAGCAACCTTTGCTTCAGCAATGACCAATCTCATTCCAGCAATCACATTTGTCATGGCAGTTATATTCAGGTACATATGCTTCATCTACAACACAACGCTCACATAAATAAACACAAATCACTACGAACATTTTGATTCTCACAGCTTGGAGAGTTTAGGCATCAAAGCTCTCTCGGGGCAAGCAAAGGTGTTGGGGACACTAGTAGGAGTTGGTGGTGCCATGGTCCTCACCTTCTACAAGGGAGGCGACGTCAACCTCTGGTCGTCGAATCTGGACCTCATCAAATCATCGCACGACAGTGAGGGAGCCCCAGCGGCAGCGCCTCACCAAGAGTCGGGTAATCGCGTCATGGGTTCATTGCTGGCTATTGCCAGTTGTTTCTCTTATGCAATCTGGTTAATTATTCAGGTGATCTTAAAGCGATAATAGCACTTTTGTGTGCCACTGGACTGTGATCCTAAATTGTGCGTGCATGTCTTTTTTGTATAGGCGAAGATGAGCGAAGTTTATCCGTGCCACTACTCTACTACAGCCTTGATGTGCGGTATGGCCGCGGTCCAAGCTGTTGTATTTGCTGTCTGTGTAGATAGAAGCTGGGAGCAGTGGAGATTGGGGTTCAATATTAGGCTACTGACCGTTGTATATGTGGTATGCTTCATCTTTCTCAAAAGCCTCGTTATTTTTTTAGCCTTTTTTTTCTTTTTGTGTGTGTGTGTGTGTGGGGGGGGGGGGGGGGGTGGAGTTGCCAAATCGGGTGAGTTAGGTCAGTTTGAAGGCTATCGGAAGCCCACCTGATCAATTAGCGGGTCAATGCAAATCCATGCATATGAATATATCCTTGAAAATTAAACACCATCATTAAATTCTCATCTGCGAACTTTGAGTTAGTAGCTCCAAATGGTACCAAAATATTTTATGACAATATTTGACCTTTTTTTTAAAGGAAAACGGTAGGATGAATCCACCGAGTGTCATTAAAAAGCCTTTAACGAAACATTCAAATAGAATACTGAGTTCAAATAAAAGAAAGAAAAAGGAAAAGTAAATAGTACACCAAGCGTGGCTATCATATGGATGTGCACATATATCATGTCATCCTGATACAAAATACAAAAGATACATGAGCGACAGCATTAGGCCTCGGAAGCTAGCAAAGTACGTCTCACCTCTCCCAAGCTAAAATGTCCCTAGCACCACAAGGAATCTGCGGACAACAAAAAGTCCATATAACATATAAATGTTACGAAATTGATATGCTCTGATACCAATTATTGTGACTCTCAAGATCGACGTTAGCGGAACTTGACAATATGAACAGTACTTGTAAAAGAAAAGCTTGATGTAAAGCAAACTAGTAATAACTAGATAAAAGAGCAATAAAGAAAGAACACAAAGATTTAACGTGGTTCGGCCCAAATTTGGCCTACGTCCACGGGGAGAGAACTTGAGAGAGCTTTATTAATAGACTTGATACAAAGAGATTTAATCTTTCTCTTGATGCAGTAAGAGTATTCACCTTCTACTTGAATCTAGCCCTAAATTACAAGAGTATTACCTTTTCTTTATATACCTTCAACTTGCTTCTCTCTTTCTTGGCTTCCTCTGGTCTCCTTTACTTGAAATTCTCTGTTGTACAAACTCCTTAAGACTTGTTTGGTCAAGACAATTACAATGCTTGGTTACAACCTTCATTTATAAGATTTTATAATACAACTCCTATTTGGACTATGAGATAATCTTAACTTTAGGATGGTTGAAGAATCTTGATTAAACCTTTTAAAAATTGATCTCTTTAATCTAAAAGGATTCTAAACCCTTTAATTTTTAGAAACAAACCTTCATTGAATAGGAATTAAATCATATTCATACTCCTCTTGAAAAGAAAACTCGCAATCGCCTGAAAAGGAAACTGGTTCATCTTAATTTGCTTCAACTGCTTCAAGCCATCGTCTTTTCTAACTCAATTGGATTTTCTTGGACCATCGTCTCTTCTTGAAAAAAATTCAAAATCCTAAAAATCTCCACCTTAACTTTTTTTTCAAGCCTTTAGCAAAACAACTTGAGATTTCAGATTAATACCTTAACTCTTTCTTTAGTTGTAACCATGTCGTGAAGCTTTTAACTCTTGCCCCTTCTCCCCGAGGCCTTTGGCTGATTTATCGCCATGGCTTGGCCACGTGAGCCATCTCAGGCTTTGTCCGAGTGCACCCTTTCTATTTCCTGCAAACTTTGACCCGATTCACGTTCTGTTGCAGCCTTTCTTGAAACTCCACCTCACGATGAACTCCTTTTCAACCTTATCCTTGAAACTCCACCTCGAACTGAGTTTCCTTTTTTCAGCTTGTATAACCCTCCACATTTCTCTCCTTTCAGGATTACCATGTCTTCTTAGCTGACTGTGACAACGCCTTGTTGTACTTGGATCAGCATCCTTATTCATCCAGCACCCTTATGAATATTAGATTATACCGTGCATTCAGGACAAACCGGACCGCCTCTAGAGCACGCACTGTCCCATTTCTTCATGTAACCTTGACTGTCCCAGTGCCAATGACCTCACAAGCCGAGCCATCCACCATCTTGACAATTCCTTCCTTTTTTGCAACTAAAGAGTTACTGAATAGCTCTTTCTGGGAACATACATGAATCGTACTACCTGAATCAAATATCCAGTTTTTATCTTGAGAAGTGTTGTCTTTGTAAGAATCCATTAATATTTCGATGTCTTCTACACCGCTTGCTACGTCTGCCTCTGTAGCTTGCCCCTTCTCTTTAATCACTCTTATCAATGTTTGTAGTTATTCTTTCAATGACCTTTCCTGTGACAAAAGTGATAAGCCTTTGATGAGCTTGAATCTTTTCTTCCTTCTTCTCTTCCTTTTTCTTCCCGTAACCACCAAATCCGATCCTTTCTGCTCCTCTTAATTTAGTCCTTTTGTAATCTCATTAGACAAGAGAGTTGACATGACCTCCTCCAAGATGAGAGTTTTCTTACCGTAGAGCATGGTGGTGACAATATGATTATATGACTCTAGAAGAGAACTGAGAAGTATCAGCGCCTTGTCCTCCTCGTTGATCTGGACATCAACGCTAGAAACTCGTTAATGATCTTTTTGAAGAAGTTTAGATGCTCCAACACTGCTGTCCTTTTCTTCATGCGTTGCCCATATAGTTATTTCTTGAGATACAGCTTGTTGGAGAGGCTTTTCATCATATACAATATTTCTAATTTTGACTACAATTCGTAGCCATTTCTTCTTCCATCACGTTGTATATAACCTCGTTCGCGAAACATAGTTGGATTATGCTTGCCGTCTTTAGATCCATCTCCTCCCAATTCCCGTTTGACGTACCTGCAGGTGTTGCTGACTTACCTGTAAGGCTTGTGAAGACCTTGTTGCATTAGAAATGCCTTCACCCTCTTTTACCATAAGCCGAAGTTTTCTTTGCCATTGAACTTCTCGACTTAAACTTTATCGTAAAACTTTCTAGCTTCGACATATTGACCTTCGTCAACTTTTAGCTCTAATACCAATTGTTACAAAATTGATAAGCTCTGATACCAATTGTTGTGACTCTCAGGATCGACATAGCAAAACTTGACAATATGAACAGTACTTACAGAAGGAAAGCTTGATGTAAAGCAAACTAGTAATACCTAGAGAGAAATAGTAATAGAAAGATGACAAGAATTTAATGTGGTTCGACCCGAACTTGGCCTACGTTTACGGGGAGTGAACTTGAGAGAGATTTATTAATAGACTTAGTATAAAGAGATCTAATCTTTCTCTTGATGCAACAAGAGTATTCACCTTTCACTTGAATCTAGCGCTAGATTACAGAGTATTACCTTCTCTCTATGCACCTTCAACTTGCTCCTCTCTTCTTGGCTTCCTCTGGTCTCCTTTACTTGAGATTCTCTGTTGTACAAACTTCTTGAGACTTGTTTGGTTGAGGCAATTACAATGCTTAGTTACAACCTTTATTTATAGGATTTACAAGACAACTCCTATTTGGACTATGAGATGATCTTGACTTTTGGATGGTTGAAAAATCTTGATCAATCTTTTTAGGAATTGATCTCCTTGATCTAGAAGGATTATAAACCTTTAATCTTAAAAAAAAACCCTTCATTGAATAGGAATTAAAACCTATTCATACTCCTACTGAAAAGAAAACTCACAATCGTCTGAAAAGGAAACTGTTTCATTTTAATTTGCTTATTCTACTTTAAACCATCGTCTTCTTTAACTCAATTGGATTTTCTTGGACCATCATCTCTTCTTGAAAAATAAGACAAAATTCTAACAATACATCGGCCTAGACCGCAAAGTGGGGAGGTGAATTTCTCCCATATTTGACTATTTAGGCACCCTAAATCTGTACTGTCAGATGAGGTTTGGATATTCGGATATGACCCTTTCAAAACTGAAAACCTCGTAACAAACCAAAATAGAGTAAAACTTATACAATGAAGCTCAATATTCATTTCACTTAATTAGATTGATAAAGTCGCAAAAATCAAATCTTTAATGATATTGATATAAAGATAAGTTATGATTTTGATGGTTTTATATAGTAAAATTGGAAGATCACCCAATAAATATGATTGTTAAATGCCAAATACATACACAAATTATTAAACTTTTCCTTTACCAGAGCTCTACAAGCAGCAAACCTTTAGATATGGTTTCTCTCTTTTACCCTAAAAAAGTAATAGGAATAAAATAAAGTTAAAGTAAAATAAAATAGTAAAATAACAAAATAAAAAAATAAAAAATAAAATAAAGATCAAAAAGAAATAGGCTTTTATCAGAAATTTAGCTTGTCCAAGGCTGCCACCTCAAAAAAACTTTTGTGTTGCATCTGCTAAATTTCTTTACCACATTCCTCTATCATGCAGACATTCTTCTAAACATTTTTTTTCTGTCTAAAATTTGCTTTTTTTTGCTGAAGCAATAATGAATCCATATGATTTTTGGTGGTGCAGGGAGTAGTGGCATCAGCATTGATCCTTACTGTTCTCTCATGGTGTATAAAACAAAGAGGCCCGTTATATGCATCTGTTTTTAACCCTTTAATGCTCGTGATTGTCGGCTTCTTTGGTTCTCTTTTGCTTAATGAGAAATTACATGTTGGAAGGTACATTATTTTTCTTTGAATTTACTGTGCTATCTTGGTGCATTCTGATTTACAATATGTTTGCTTTAGATTCTAGGAAATTTATTCCAAAATTTAATATATTGAAATTAAGTTCTCTATTAAAATAAAATTTGAGGAAAGATATTATCCAACTCGAGTTGGGTGTGTAGTTGCTGGCCTAAATAACACTAATCTCTGCGATTATCAAAGGCAAGTGTGCCCCCTAGCTAACAGTATAAGGCCCCTCTCTATCAACATCCCTCATGCCACATGTGGAGAGGATCACATTTACTAACTCAACATGTGTAAACTATAAGGAAGAAGATATTAACAATTTGTAAAAAAAGTATATTTGTTGAGCATAAGGAAGCGTAGGAGAGTATTTCTGTTATATATATATATATATTTTCTCTATGTAGCATGGATACTTCAAAGTGATTGTCCATGCCGAGCATGTGTTAGATACCAATACTCACATGCCAATTGCCCGACATGTTTCAAACACTCTTAGCATTGTCAGATTTAAAAAATTCACAAATTTGCGTGTCGAGGCTGTGTCAACTTTAAATGAAATGTAAAGATCACATATTTGACACCTTGAAACCGCATGTCTCTTAAGCAAATATGAAATAGAGTCCTATTTGACATGAGTACATAGTATATTATAGCAGAACATAAACACCTTACTACCTAAGTGAGGCACTGATTAGATTTTTTTATATTTTTTTTTTGTTTGATTTTGTTACTTGGATAGAAGCTACGAGTCATACCCTTGATGTTTTATTTTGTATTTTGGTTTACGTTTAATACAGCTTATCCCAATCACTATGGATTTAGATATAGTCATGTAACTGTATCCTCTTATCCTGTGTTTTAAACATTTTCCTTATCGCCGTGTCCGTGTCCATGCTTCATAAGCATAAGTAAATATATAAAGATTTATTTATATAACCTTTGTGAGAAAGTCTCACTAACCTCACTAACTCCACTAACAACCACACAACTAGCTATTAGAGAAACTAGCTTTCGTTAATGGCTAGTTGATCGAGTTAACAATTAGTTGTTACTGAGATGACTGATATCTGTGATTGAGATTACACATATGATTTAATATTCTTCTTGATTTATCTTTTGATTTTGCAGCATAATTGGAGCAGTGCTGATTGTGATTGGGTTGTACATAGTTTTGTGGGGGAAGGGAAAGAGGCTGTGAATGTGGCAGAGCTGCCTGATAATGAAACCCTTGGTGTTGTGATAGTGCCAGGGAAGATAGCTTGCAAGAAGAGAGTGCAGAGTCTCAAGGGGGAGCTTGAATTGGAAGGCAAGGGAACACTAGGGTTTGCCTAAAGATCGGATTTAGGATATCATTGTTTCAAATGATTTTTTGTTCTTTTTTCTATTAGAAATCTAGATTTATGTTTAGATGACAGTAGTTTTTTTTTTTTTTTTAATTTTTAATTTTGAGCATAGTATAGTGTCTGTTCAGTTTTTTCCTGGAAGAGAAAAGGAGAAATTGTTTTTTTGTCGATAGTAAAAAAAAATTAAGAAAAACAAAGAATGTACCGGTACTAGTCTTTAGTTAGTAAAGAGGCGTGATGAGTAATATTGTTTTCTTTGCCCTTTCTCGCGAAAAGATATCTATTCTTTTTTTGGCCAGCAGTTGGGCAAAAGGACCAGCTCTGTTGATTCACAATCAGTTTGTTTTAAGCTTTTAGTCGAAGTGATTATCTGACAAATTCTTTGCAAATTATGATCGTAAGATTTAGTTACATACTCCAAAATTGAATGAAGATCTTAAATGTATATTACACTTCCCATGTTCTGCTTCTTCAATCTTATTCATGGAAGATGACCTGATGCAATGCCGATGGAAGATGGCACCCTATGGTCATCGCTGATCTATTCATCGGCACCGCGCCTTTACATTGCTTGGTTTCTTGGAAGCGAAGGCTCAGTTTGTTTCTTCTCCGCGCGCACAATTCCATATTCAACAGTCGGTATCTTGTTTGCTGTCACTTCTTTTCTCCTTGCCGGAAGAACACAATAAAGGCCTCCGATCAAGAGAACTCCACCAAGAATGCTGCAGCATCGATCAAAGAATAATCATACATAATAGTTCATGTTTCACTTGGACATAGTATCTACTGGTCATTGAAAATGAAAAGTTATCTAACTGCATAGCATTTTAGGATTATGACTAGAATACATCGTGAAGGTAGATGAAACTTTGGAGATCAAAGAATGAACGTGCACAAGTAGCTGTGCACAGTGCAAGTAAACTTATACTTGGTATAGTCGACTTATGATAAGAATTAATCGATTTATACTTTGTATAGTCGACTGGTCTTACAAACAGAAAGTAAGAGTCTCGAATTTTTGACATATTAATCGACTTATACTTATGTATGGTCGACTAATAGACATGATTAGTCAACTTATAGTTGATTAATATCGGGTTTAGCTGTTTTTTTTGGATCTATTTCTATTTTTGAGTTGGATTCGAGCTTCCTTTCTTCTGAGGAGGTGATCGTTGTATTGATAGAGTTTGTATAGAACTAAATGAGTCTTATAATCTATAAATAACCCTTAGGGGTGGCCTTCAATGCGATTCAAATCAATTTAATTCAATTTAATTCAATTCAGGAGAGATTCGTGTGAGAAGTTTTAATCATAAGGGTTCGTTGTTCTAAGCGACCATCAAAGGGCTTGTAATCTTCTTAGCGAGAGGTGTAAATGTTTCTTATTGTATTCTCTTAAGTTTAATAAAGTTTCTCCTCCTTCTCTCGTAAACGTACTCACGATCTGTTTAATCGGTTGAACCACATTAAATTGTGTGTTGGCGGTTTATGCATCGGAATATTTTCTTCTCTTTTTCTCCTCCTTGCTCATCGATTCTGTGTTGTTTCCGCTGTGCCGCCCCAACGATTGGTTGTGGGGGCCGTCCGTTCACAACAATTAGTATCAGAGTAAGGTCAACGTGAAGATGTTTGCAATCAATTTTGATATTCAGAAGTTTGATGGTGTCATCAATTTCAATAGGTGACAGATTAGGATGAACGCCATCTTGACCCAGAGCAGGTTGAAGAAAGCACTGGGAGGGAGGAAAAGCCTCAAGACATGAAAGAAGAAACTTGCAGGAAATTGGATGAGAAAGCCTTAACAGCTAATCAGCTTCGCTCTCGGCGATAAAGTGTTGGATAAATTTTCTATGAAAAACATCATTCTCGTTGTGGGACGACTTTAGGATCACTATCTGAAAAAGTTGTTGGCGAATCAGTTGATTCTGAACTTGTGTCTTTTCTTATCCGCATGCATGAAGGTACACCTATCAAGTCTCACATTACAAAATTTTTCCTTATTGTCAATAATTTAGATAAGATAGAGGTTAAGATAGAAGGTGAGGATCAAGCATTTTTATTATTGTGTTCTTTATCTTTTTTTATATAAGAGCTTTCGAAAAGCTATCATCTATGAAGTAAAATCAGCTAATAAGGTCAATGAGGTCAAAGAGCATCTGCTCAATAAAATAAAATTGACAATCAGTTGATGGGCGAGTCTCATCGTGATGATTCCGAGCAAGTTCACTTTCAAAAGAGAAGAGTAATAATGAAAGTTCTACGAGTAGTCCAAAATATAAGAATTTAGTGTGCAACTGGTGTCACAAGAAGGGGCACATTAGAGCTGATTGTTGGACTCGAAAAAGAAAAATACCAGATGCTAATGTCACTGAACTGGTTGGAGAGATGAGAAAAGTGTGACGTTCTTATCTGTTACAGACAGATCGATCAGTAACAAAGATATATAGATTTTTTGACCTTAGATGTTTACAACATATCAGTTCTAATAGAAAGATGTTTTCCTCACACACTTTGATTCAAGAGGGAGAGCTTTTCATGGAGAATTCTGCTATGATCAAGATGATTGGCGAAGAAACAATCCAGTTTCTTTCTTATGATGGATGCATCACTATTCTTCAAGGCATCGCATGTTCCCGAATCAAAATACAATCTCATCTCTCTTGGAATCCTACATAGAGAAGGGTTCAATTTTAGTTCTGAAGGTGATCTTATGGATGTTTTTCAAAGAACCCATGTGAG
>JAVJIF010032675.1:0-60147 GCA_038442645.1 Agave tequilana
TGTACTACAAATTAACCTTAATTCAAGTCTTAATTGAGAAATTTGACCAAAAGTCAAACTTTTTGCCCCGATTGGTCTGAAGTAAGTCTTATAAAAAGAAATGAATAGGATCCAAAATAGGCGAAAATGTGGTTTTCAAGTGCCGAGTGTAATATTACATAGTTTTTTATATACTATTACTATTAATTAACATTATTCTAGCCTTAATGGGAGTTTGACTAAAATCAAAACTTCAGTAGCGATTGGCCTGAAGTAGGGGTTATAAGAGCCGAATAGGGCCCAAATGGGGAAAAATGTGGTTTTCAAAAAGCCGAGAGTAGTATTTGCATAATTTTTATGTACAATTAATACTAATTAACTTATTTCAAGTCTTAATTGGGAAGTTTGACCAAAAGCCAATCTTTCAGTCTCGATTGGTCTAAACTTGGCTTTATAAGAGCCAAATAGGGTCCAAATAGGGAGAAAACGTGATTTTCAAGAGCGGTGAAGTAGTATTACATAATTTCTATATGCAATTACTACTAATTAACTTCGTTTCTTGTCTTTACAGGAAAGTTTGACCAAAAGCCAATTTTTCAGCCCTGGTGGCCTGAGCTAGGCCTTAGAAGAGCTGAATAGGGACGAAATGGGGAGAAAATGTTTCTCAAGAGCCTTGTGTGGTATTTCATTGTTTCTTCATATAATTACTATTAATTAACCTTTTTTCTAGTCTTCATTGGGGAGTTTGACAAAAAGTCAAACAATCAACCCTAATGGCTTGAATAGGCTTTATTAGAGCCGAATAGGGCTAAAACAGGGAGAAAAGTGATTTTTAATATTCAGAACTGGTATTACATAGTTTTTATATACAATTACTACTAATTAACCTTGTTTCTAGTCTTAAACTGACAAATTTGATCAAAATTCAAACTTTCAGCCCGGATTGGCCTGAAATAGGCCTATTCTAAGAGCCGAATAGGGCCCAAACAAAGGGCAACCATGATTTTCAAGAGTTGGACGTAGTATTATACAGTTTCTTTCAAAAATTACAATAAATAACCTTCTTTCTAGTATTAATTGGGAGGTTTGACCAAAAGTCAAATTGTCAACCCCGATTTGGCCTGAACTAGGCCTTATAAGAGCCGAATAGGGCCAAACAGGGGGAAAACGTGATTTTCAAGAGCCAGGTGTAGTATTGCATAGTTTTATGTACAATTACTACTAATTAACCTTATTATAGTCTTAATTGGGAAGTTTACAAAAGTAAACTTTCAGCCCCGATTGGCATGAAGTAGGCCTTATAGAGTCGAATAGGCCCAAACAGGGAGAAAAACGTGATTTTCAAGTGCCAGGAGTAGTATTATGTAGTTTCTATGTACAATTTCTACTAATACCCTTATTCTAGTCTTAATTAGGCAGTTTGACCAAAAGTCAAACTTTCAGCCATTATTGGCCTGAACTAGGAGCCATTAGTAAATAGGCCCAAACGAGGAGAAAACAAGGTTTTTAAGAGCAAAGAATAATATTACATAGTCTCTAGGTACAATTTTACTAATTTACATTGCTTCTAGTCTTAATTAAGATGTTTAAGCAAGAGTCAAATTTTAGTCTCGATTGGCCTAAAAAGGTCTTACAAGAGTTGAATGGGCCCAAATAAGGGGGAAATGTGTTTTCAAGAGCCGGGAGATATTACATAGTTCTATGTACATTACTTCTAATTAACCTTTTTGTAGTCTTAGTTGGAAGTTCGGTAAAAGTCAAACTTCAACCCCAATTAGCCTGAACAAGGCCTTAGAAGAGTCAAATTGAGCCAAAACAGGAGGAAATGTGATTTATAAAAGCAGGAAGTTGTATTACATAGTTTTTTTGTATAATTACTACAAATTACCTTTATTTCTAGGTTAATTGAGAAGTTTAACCAAAAGTCAAACTTTCAGCCCCGATTGGCCTGAATTAGGCCTTATAAGAGCCGAATAGGCTTAAACAGGAGGAAAGCGTGGTTTTAAGAGCCGGAAGTAATATTACATAGTTTTTATGTACAATTAATACTAATTGGACCCAAATAGAGAGAAACATGATTTTCAAGAGTTGAGAGTAGTATTATATAGTTTTTAAATATAATTACCACTAATTAACCTTTTTTAGTCTTAATTAGAAAGTTTGACTAAAAGACAAACTTTCGGTCCCGATTTTGCCTGAACTAGCCTTATAAGGGCTGAAATGGAACAAATAGGGAAATATTATTTACAAGAGACGGGAGTAGTATTACATAGCTTCTTTGTAAAAATAATAATTAACTTTGTTTCCAATCTTGATAGGAAGTTTAACCAGCAGTCGAACTTTCAGCCCAGGCGGCCTGAACTAGGTCTAATAGGAGCCAAATTGGGCCCAAATAAGGAGAAAAATGGTTTTCAAGAGCCGAAAGTAGTATTACATAGTTTTTAATTACAATTACTAATAATTAAAACTTATTCTAGTCTTATTTGGGAAAATTTGACTGAAAAATAAAATTAAGCCTTAATTAGCTGAACTAGGTCTAATTAGTGCCGAATAGGGCCTAAAAGGGAGAAAACGTTGTTACAAAAGCCGAGAATAATATTTCATCATTTTATGTACAATACTATTCAATGTACATAGTATTGATTTGAAAGTTTTGCCAAATATCAAACTTTTAGCCCTGATTGGCCTAAATTAGGCCTTAAAAGAGTCGAATATGGGCCAAATAGGGAGAAAATTGTTCTCAAGAGGGGGAGTGGTATTACATAGTTCTAATTTTTATTACTTCTAATTAACCTTGTTTATAGTCTTTATCCACAAGTTTGACCAATAGTTAAACTTTAAGCCTATTGCCCTGAACTTGGCCTTATAAGAGCCGAATAGGATCGAGACTGAGAGAAATGTGGTTTTCAAGAGCCATGAGTGGCATTACATAGTTCTATGCATAATTACTACTAATAAAACTTGTCTCTAGTCTTAATTAGAAAGTTTGATCAAAAGTCAAACTTCAAGCCCGACTGGCCAGAACTAAGCGATATATATAAAAGCGAATAGGGCCTACACAGGAAGAAACATGATTTTCTAAAGCCGGGAGTGGTATTAAATAGTTTCTATGTAAAATACTATCAATTAACCTTATTTCTAGTCCTAATTGGGAAGTTTTGACCCAAAGTCAAACTTTCACCCCCAATTAGCCAGAACTAGGCTTATATATAAGAGCCAAATAAGGCCTAAACGGGAGAAAATGTGACTTCAACGACCAAAAGTGGTATTACATAGTTTTAATGTACAATTAATACCAATTAACCTTATTTCTAGTCTTAATTAGGAAGTTGACCAAAAGTTAACTTTAAGCCCGGATTGGATGAACTAGGCCTTATAAGAGCCAGATAGGGAAAATGTGGGGAAAATATGGTTCTCGAGAGTCGGAGTAAGATTACATAATTTTTATGTATAATAACTACAAATTAACCTTGTTTCTAGTCTTAATGGAAAGTTTGACCAAAAGTCAAACTTTCATCCCTGATTGGCTGAATTTGGCCATATAAAGCCGAATAGGGCCCAAACGGAGAAAATATGGTTCTCATAAGCGAGAGTGGTGTTACATAATTTTTATGTACAAATATTACCAATTAACATTATTTCTAGTCCTAATTCGAAAGCTTGACCAAAAGTCAAACTTTCAACCCTGATTGGCCTGGACTTGGCCTTGTAGAAGAGCCAAATATGGCCAAAAGGGGAGAAAATGTAACTTTCAAGAGCGGGAGTGTATTACATAGTTATATTTCAATTACTTCTAATTAACCTTGTTTCTGGTCTTTAATTGAGAAGTTTTACCAAAAGTCAAACTTTTAGCCTCGACTGGCCTGAATTAGGCCTTTAAGAGCCGAATAAGGAAAAACATGGAGACAACGTGGTTTCTCAAGAGCTGAGAGTAGTATTATATAGTTTGTATGTACAATTACTACCAATTAACCTTGTTTTTGGTCTTAATTGGGATGTTGACCAAAACTTAAACGTTCAGCCTGATTGGCTTAAACTACGCTATATATAAGAGCTAAATAGGGCCCAAACGGGGAGAAAACATTGGTTCTCATTTTTTGAGAGTGGTATTACATAGATTCTATGTACTAATACTACCAATTAACCATTTTTCTTGTCTTAATTGGGAAGTTTGAGTAAAAGTCAAACTTTCAACTCCAATTGGCCTAAAGTAGGCCTTAAAAGAGCTGAATAGGGCTAAATTGGGAGAAATGTGATTTTCAATAGGTTGGAGTGGTATTACGTAGTTTCTATGTGCAAATACTACTAATTAACCTTATTTTTATTCTTAATTATGAAGTTTAGCAAAAGTCAAACTTTTAGCACTAATCGGCCTGAACTTAGCCTTGTAAGAGCCGAATAGGGTAAACATAGGGAAAACGTGATTTCAAGAGCGAGAAGAAGACTATTACATAGCTTCTTATACAATAACTAATAATTAGCCTTGTTTCTTGTCCCAATTGGGTAGTTTCACCAAAAGTTAAACTTTCATTCCCGATTGGCCTGAACTAGGTCATATAAAAGCCGAATAGGGCCCAAACGGGAAGAAAATATAGTTCTCAAGAGCCGAGAGTGGTATTACATAGTTTCTATGTACAAATAGTACCAATTAACCTTATTCCAATCATAATTGGGAAGTTTGACTAAAGGTCAAACTTTCAACCTCGATTGTCTGTACTAGACCTTATAAGAGCCGAATTAGGCCTAAACGGGGAGAAGACATGCTTTTCAAGGGCCATGAGTCATATTACATATTTTCATGTATAAATACTACCAATTAACCTTATTTTTAGTCTTAATGAGACTTTGACTAGAAACCAAACTTTCAACTCTGATTGGACAAAACTAGGCCTTATAAAGAGCTGAATAGGGAACAAAAATGGGGAAAACGTGGCTCAAGAGCGGGGAGTAGTAATACATAATGAATATGTACAATTACTTTCAATTAACCTTGTTTCTAGTATTAATTAAAAATGTTGACCATAATTCAAATTTTCAGCCCTGATTGGCCTGAACAAGGCCTTATAAGACCGAAAATAGGGCCCAAATGAGAAGAAACGTTGTTCTCAAGAGCCGGGAGCGGTATTACATGATTTCTAAATTCAAATAATACCAATTAACCTTATTTCTAGTCTTAATTAGAAATTAGACCAAAAGTCAAACTTTCTGCCCTGATTGGTCTGCACTGGCTTTAAAGAACCGAAAAGGGCCTAAAACGGGAGGAGAAAACGTGTCAATTTAACTTATTTCTTGTCTTAATTGTGTAGTTTGACCAAAATCTAAACTTTCAGCCCCAATTAGACTAGCTAGGCCTTACAAGAGCCGAATAGGGAACAAACATAAGAATAATGTGGTTCTCAAGAGCCAAGAGTAGTATGTATTGTTTCGATGTACAATTACTTCCAATTAACCTTGTTTTTGAGAAGTTTGATAAAATTTAATCTTTTGCCCCTGATTGCTTGAACTAGGCCTTATAAGAGCCGAGTAGGCCCCAAAAGGGGAGAAAACATGGTTTCAAGAGCCGTGAGTGGTATACATAGTTTTTATGTACAAATACTACCATTTAACCTTACTCTAGTCTTAATTGGTAAGTTCGACCAAATTTCAAACTTTTATCCCCGATTGGCCTGAACTGGGCCATATAAGAGCCGAGTAGGGCATAATCGGGGAAAAATTATGATTTTCAAGAGCCGAGAGTAGTATTGCATAGTTTTTATGTGCAATTACTTTCAATTACTTTGTTTCTAGTATAAATTGAGAAGTCAGACCAAAAGTCTAACTTTCATCCCCAATTGGCCTGGACTAGGCCATATAAGAGCCGATAGGGCCCAAATAGGGAGAAAATGTGGTTCTTAAGTGCCAGAATTATTACATAATTTCTATTACAAATTCAATCAATTAACCTTATTTCTAGTCTTAATTGGGAAGTTTGAAACAGTTATACTTTCAGCCCTGATTGGACTAAACAAGGCCTTATAAGAAGAACCGAATAGGGAATAAATATGTGAAAAACGTGATTCTCAAGAGTCGAGAGTAGTATTACATAGTTTCTATATACGATTACTACCAATTAACCTTGTTCTTGCCTTAATTAGGAAGTTTGACAAAAAGTTAAATTTCATCCTTGATTGGCCTGAATAAGGCATATCAGAGCCGGATAGGGCCCCAAATAGGAGAAAAAGTGGTTCTCAAGAGCCAAGAGTTATATTAAATTGTTTCAATGTACAAATACTACTAATTAATCTTATTTTCAGATTGACTAAAAGTCAAACTTTCAGTCCCGATTGGTCTAAACTAGGCCTTATTAGAGCCGAATAGAGCATAAACAGGGAGAAAACGTGGCTTTTAAGAGCTGTGACTGATATTACATAGTTTTATGTATAAATCTACAAATTAACCTTATTTCTTGTCCTAATTGGGAAGTTTGATCAAAAGTTAAACTTTTAGCCCCGAGAGTAGAAGAGCCGAATAGGTCCTAAACGGGGAGAAAACATGACTTTCAAGAGCTATTACATAGATTATATGGACAATTACTACTCTTATTTCCAATCATAATTAGCCTGAACTTTGCCATATAAGAGCCGAGTAAGGCCCAAACAGGTAGAAATCATGGTTTCTTTGTACAAACACCACCATTAACCTTATTTGTCGTCTTAATCGAGAAGTTTGAGCAAAAATCAACTTTTAGCCCCGATTGGCTAGAACTAGGCCCCATAAGAACCGAATAAGGTATAAACGAGAAGATAACGTGATTTCAAGAGCCGTGAGTGGTATTACATAGTTTCTATTCACTATTACTATTAATTAACTTTGTTTCTAATCTTAATTGAGAAGTTTGAACAAATGTCAAACTTTCAGCCCCGATGCATGAACTAGGCTTTATAAGACCCAAATAGGGTCTAAACAGGGAGAATACGTAATTTTCAGAGCAGAGATCGGTACTAAATAGTTTTTATATACAAATATTGCCAATTAACCTTATTTCTAGTCTTCATTGAAAAGTTTGACCCAGATTCAAATTTTCAGCCTTGATTGGCCTGAACTAGGCCCTATAAGAGCCGAATAGTGAAAAAAACATGGGGAAAATATGGTTCTCAAAAAGTCGGGACTAGTATTACATAGTTTCTAAGTACAATTGTTACAAATTAACCTTATTTCTTGTCTTAATTGGGAAATTTAACCAAAAGTTATACTTTCATCCCGATTGGTCGGAACTAGGTAATATAAGAGCCGAATAGGGCCCAAACGGGTAGAAAACATAGTTCTCACGAGCCGATTGTGGTGTTACATAGTTTCTATATATAAATTCTACCAATTTACCTTATAAGAGTCGAACAGTCTAAATTGAAAAGTTTGACCAAAAGTCAAACTTTCAATCTCGATTGGCCGAACTAGGCCATATAAGAGCCGAATAGGGCCTAAATGTGAAGAAAATGAGGTTAAAAGCTGTTAAAAGTATTACATAGTTTTTATATACAAATACTATCAATTAACCTTATTTCTAGTCTTATTCTGAAGTTTGATCAAAAGTCAAATTTTCAACACCGGATTGGCTAAACTTGGTCTTATATATGAGCCAAATTGGGCCCAAACGGTAGGAAAATGTGATTTTTAAGAGTCAGGAGTAGTACTACATAGTTATACTTTTAACTACTTCTAATTAACCTTGTTTCTGGTCTTAAATAGGAAGTATGACAAACTTTCAGCCTCTATTTAGCCTGAACTAGGTGTTATAAGAGTCGAATAGGGAAAAAAAACATGGGGAAAATGGTTCTCCAGAGACAGAAGTGGTATTATATTATTTCTATATACAAATACTACTATTTAACCTTATTCTAGTCTTAATTAGGAAGTTCGACCAAAAGTCAAACTTTCCTCCCTGATTAGCCTGAACTAGGCATACCTTATAAGGGCCGAAAAGGGCTCAATAGGAAAAAACATGATTTTCAAGTTGCTTGAGGGGTATTACGTGGTTATTATGCACAAATACTATCAGTTAGCATTATTTCAAGTCTTAAATGGGAAGTTTGACTAAAGTTAAACTTTCAGCCACAATTGGCCTGAAGTATGCCTCATATATGCCGAATAGGAATAAACATGAGAAACATAGTTTTCAGGAGCCAGAAATAGTATTGCATAGTTTCTATGTACAAATACTACCTATTACCTTATTTCTACTCTTAATTGGGAAGTTTGACCAAAAGTCAAACTTTCAGCCTCGATTGGCCTGAACTAGGTCTTATAAGAGCCGAATAGGGAATAGACATAGGGAAAATGTAATTTTCAAGAGCTGAGAGTAGTTTTACATAATTTCTATGTACAATTACCATAAATTAACCTTGTTTCTAGTCTTAATTAGAAAGTTTGACTAAAATTAAACTATCATCCTCGATTGACCTGAATTAGGCTATATAAGAGCCGAATAAGGCCCAAACAGGTAGAAAATGTTGTTTTCATGAGCCGAAAGTGGTGTTACATAGTATCTATATACAAATACCACCAATTAACCTTATTTCGTCTTAATTGGGAAGTTTGGCCAAAAGTTAAACATTCACCCCTGATTGGCCTGAATTAGGCCTTATAAGAGTAGAATAGGGTCTAAATGGGGAGTAAACATGATTTTCATTGGCCGAGAGTGGTAATACATAGTTTCTATGCATAAATAATACCAATTACCCTTATTTCTAGTCTTAATTTGAAAGTTTAATCAAAAGTCAAATTTTCAGCCCGGATTGGCCTGAACTATGCCTCATAAAAGCTGAATAGTGAATAAACATGAGAAAAAGTGGTTTTAAAGAACCAAGAGTAGTTTTACATAGTTTCTATGTACAATTACTATAAATTAACCTTATTTTTAGTCTTAATTAGAAAGTTTGACCAAAAGTCAAACTGTCATGACCGATTGACATGAATTAGGCCATACAAGAGTCGAATAGGGCTCAAACAGGTAGAAAACGTGGTTTTCATGAGCCGAAAGTGGCGTTACATAGTGTTTATGTACAAATACTACTAATTAACTTTATTTCTAGTCTTATTGGGATGTTTGACCAAAGTCATACTTTAACCCTTGATTGGCCTGAATCTAAACGGAGAGAAAACGTGATTTTCATTGGCCTGGAGTAGAATTACATAGTTTATATGTACAAATAATACCAATTAACCTTGTTTTTAGTCTTAATTTATACTTTGATCAAAAGCCAAACTTTTCGCCCCAATTGGCCTGAACTAGACCTTATTATAATAGCCGAATAGGGAACAAACATGGGGATAACGTGTTTTCAAGTGCCGGGAGTAGTATTACATAGTTTCTATATTTAATTACTACAAATTAACTTTGTTTCTAGTCTTGACTGGAAAGTTTGACCAAAAGTCAAACTTTCATTCCCGATTGGCTAGAACGAGGCCATTTTTGGGCCGAGTAGGGCCAAACGGGTAAAAAAATATGGTTATCATATTCGAGAGTGGTGTTACATAGTTTCAATGTACAAATACTACCATTTATCCTTATTTCTAGTTTTAGTTTGAAAGTTTGACTAAAAATTAAACTTTTAGCCTCGATTGGCCTGAACTAGTCCTATATAAAATAGCCGAATAGGGCCTAAATGAGAAGAAAATAGGTTTTCAAGAGCCATGAGTGGTATTAGATATTTTTAATATGCAATTACTATTAATTAACCTTATTGAAGATTAGTTCCACCTTAGCTTTATCAATCTCTATACCTCTCTCAGAGACAATGTGTCCTAAGACAATCCCAGATTTCACCATGAAGTGGCATTTCCCCAATTTCTAGTTTTAATTGGTAAATTTGACCAAAATTCAAACTTTTAGCCCAGATTGGCCTGAACTAGGCCTCATAAGAGCCAAAACAGGGAGAAAACGTGATTTTCAAGAGCCGAGAGTGGTATTACATAGTTTTTCTATACCAATACTACAAATTAATCTTATTTCTAGTCTTAATTGAGAAGTTTGATCAAAAGTCAAACTTTCAGCCCTGATTGTCTTCAATTAGGCCTTATAAGAGCCAAGTACGACCCAAACGGGAAGAACAAATTATTCTTAAGAGCCGGGAGTGGTATTACATAGTTTCTATATACAAACATTACTAATTAACTTTATTTCTAGTCTCAATTGAGAAGTTTGAAAAAAAGTCAAACTTTTAACATTGATTGGCTTGAACTTGGCATTATATAAGAGCCAAATAGGGCCCAATAAGGGGAAAACATGATTTTCAAGAGCATGGAATAGTATTACATAGTTTTATTTTCAACTACTTATGTATCTTGTTTCTGGTCTTAATTGAGAAGTTTAACCAAAAGTCAAAATTTTAGCCCTGATTGGCCTGAACTAGGCCTTGTAAGAGCTGAACAGAAAATAACATGGGGAAAACATGGTTCTTAAAAATTCAAAGTAGTATTACGTAGTTTCTTTGTACAATTACTTTCAATTTACCTTATTTTTAGTCTTAATTAAGAAGTTTGACCAAAAGTCAAACTTTCATCAATGATTGGCCTTCACTATAAGAGTCGAACGTGGTTCTCTAAAGCCAAGTGTGGTATTATATTGTTTCTTTGTATAAATACTACCAATTAATCTTATTTCTAGTCTTAATTCAGATGTTTGACTGAAAGTCAAACATTTAATCTCGATCGACCTGAATTAGGCCTTATAAGAGCTGAATAGGGTCCAAACGAAAAGAAAACATGATTTTCAAGAGCCTAGAGTGGCATTAGCGAGTTTCCATATAGAAATACTACCAATTAACTATATTTCTAGTCTAAATTAGGAAATATGACCAAAAGTCAAACTTTTAACCCTGATTGGCCTGAATTAGGCCTTATAAGAGTCGAATAGGGCCTATACGGGGAGAAAATATGATTTTCAAAAGTTGGGAGTGATATTACATAGTTTTTATGTATAATTACTACCAATTAATCTTATTTCTAGTATTAATTAGGATGTTTGATCAAAAGTCAAACTTTCAGCAACGATTGGTCTGAATTTGGCCTTAAAAACCAAATATGGAATAAATTTAAGGAAAATATGATTTTCGAGAGTCAGAAGTAGTATTACATGGTTTCTATGTACAATTATTACTAATTAGCCTTGTTCTAGTCTTAATTGAAAAGTTTGATCAAAAGTCAATCTTTCACCCCTGATTTGCTTGAATTAGGATAAATAAGAGTGGAATAGGGCCTAAACATGGTGAAAACATGTTTTCAAGATTTGGGAGTGGTATTACATAGTTTTTATGTGCAAACACTACTAATTACCCTTATTTTTACTCTTAATTGGGATGTTTGAATAAAAGTCAAACTTTAAAGCCCGATTGGCCTGAACCTTATAAGAGCCGAATAATTAATGTACATGGGGAAAATGTGATTTTTAAGAGCCGAGAATAGTATTACATAGTTTCTATGTAATTACTATAAATTAACTTTGTTTCTAGTCTTAGTTGGTAAATTTGACCAAAAGTCAAATTTTCATCCTCGATTGCCTGAACTGGGCCATATAAGAGCCGAATGGGGCCCAAATGGTTAGAAAATATGGTTCTCATGAGCCGAGAGTGCTGGTACATAGTTTTTATGTTTAACTACTACCAATTAACCTTATTTCAAGTCTTAATTGGGAAGTTTAACTAAAAGTCAAACTTTCAGCCCCGATTGGCCTATACTAGGCCTTATAAAAGCCGAAAGGGCCTAAACAAGGAGAAAACATGATTTTTCAAAGGCGGGGAGCAGTATTACATATTTTCAATGTACATATTCTACTAATTAACCTTATTTTCTAGTCTTAATTGGGAAGTTTGACCAAAAGTCAAACTTTCAGCCCTGATTGTCCTCCACTAGGCCATATATGAGCCGAATATGGCCTAAATAGGAAGAAAATGTGATTTTCAAGAGTCGCGAGTGATATTACATAGTTTCTATGTAAAATTAATATTAATTAACCTTATTTTTAGGGTTAATTGGAATGTTTAACCAAAGATCATACTTTCAGCCCCGATTGGCCCGAACTAGGCCTTATAAGAGTCGAATAGGCCTAAACAGGGAGAAAATGAGATTTTCAATAGCCAGGATGGTATTTCATAGTTTCTATTTACAAGTACTACCAATTTATCTTATTTCTAATCTTAATTAGAAAGTTTGACTAAACGCTAAACTTTCAACCTTGATTGTCCTGAACAAGGTAATATAAAGCCAAAAGGCCCAAAATGGGTAGAAAATGTGCTTCTCATGAGCCGAGAGTGGTATTACATAGTTTCTACATATAATTATTACTAATTAACCTTTTTTTACTTTTAATTTGAAAGTTCGAAGAAAAGTCAAACTCTCAGCCCCGATTGGTCGAAACTTGGCCTTATAAGAGCTGAATAGGGCCCAAACAGGGAGAAAATGTAGTTTACAATAGCCTTGGGTGGTATTACATAGTTTCTTTATATAATTATTCCAATAAACCTTATTCTAATCTTTTGAGAAATTTGATCAAAAGTTAAACATTCAGCCCCAGTTGGCCTAATTAGGCCTTATAAGAGCCAAATAGGACCTAAACAGGTAGAAAATGTGAATTTCAAGGGCTGAGAGTGGTATTACATAATTTCTATGTACAAATACAACTAATTTACCTTTATTCTAGTCTTAATTGGGAAGTTTTACTAAAACTCAAACTTTCAGCCCCAATTGGCCTAAACAACACCTTATAAGTGCCAAATAGGAACAAACATAGGGGAAAATGGTTTCCATAAGCCGGGAGTAGTATTACATAGTTTCTACGTATAATTACTACAAATTAACCATGTTTCAAGTCATAAGTGGAAAGTTTAACCAAAAGTAAAACTTTCATCCCCGATTGGCCTGAACTAGGCCATATAAGAGCCGAATAGGGTTAAAACAGGTAGAAAATATGGTTCTCATGAGCCGAGAGTCATTTTAAATAGGTTTTGTGTGTAAATGCTACTAATTGTCCTTATTTCTAGTCTTAATTGGGAAGTTTGACTAAAAATTAAACTTTCAGCCCAATTGGCATAAACTAGGCTTTATAAGAGCTGAGTAGGAAATAAACATGTGAAAAATGTGATTCTCAAGAGTCAGAAGTAATATTACCTAGTTTCTATGTATAATTACTTCCAGTTAACCTTATTTCTGTTATTAATTGCGAAATAAGACCAAAAGTCAAACTTCGACACTGATTGGCCTGAACAAAGTCACATAGAGCCGAGTTAGGGTATAAACGGGGAGAAAACATGGTTCTCAAGAGCCGAGAATAGTATTACATAGTTTTTATATAGAATTACTACCAATTAACCTTGTTTCTAGTCTTAATTGGGTAGTTTGACCAAAAGTCAAACTTTCATCCCCGGTTGGCCTGAACTAGGAATATGGCCCAAATGGGAAGAAAATGTGGTTCCCAAGAGCCGGGAGTGAGTGGTATTACATAGTTTTTATGTACAAATACGACATATTAACCTTATTTCCAATCATAACTGAAAACTTTAACTATAAGTCAAACTTTTAGCCCCGATTGGTCTAAACTAGACCTTATATAAGAGCCGAAATTGGGCCTAAACGGGAGAAAATGTGGTTTTCAGAGCCGTGAGTGGTATTACATAGTTTCTATGTACAAATATTATAAATTAACCTTTCTAGTCTTAAGTGAGAATTTGACCAAAAGCCAAACATTCAACCCCGATAGGACTAAATGAGGCCTTATAAGAGCCGAATAGGGAACAAACATGGAGAAAATGTGGTTCTCAAGAGCCAAGAGTAATAATACATGATTTTTGTGTACAATTACTTCCATTTAACTTTGTTTCTAGTATTTATTAGAAAGTTTAACCAAAAGTCAAACTTTCAGCCGTGATTGGCCTGAACAAGGCCCTACAAGTGTCGATTA
Source organism: Agave tequilana (assembly GCA_038442645.1). Lineage (NCBI taxonomy): Eukaryota > Viridiplantae > Streptophyta > Magnoliopsida > Asparagales > Asparagaceae > Agave > Agave tequilana. The sequence continues at coordinate 13,910 of JAVJIF010032675.1, forward strand.
GGGCCAAAACAGGGGGAAAACGTGATTCTTAAGAGCCGGATATAGTATTACATGCTTTCTAAGTATAAGTAATACCAATTAACCTTATTTGTAGTCTTTAAGTGGAAAATTTGACCAAAAGTTAAACTTTTAGTCCCGATTAGTCTGCACAAGGCCTTTTAAAGAGCCGAAAGGGGCTAAACAGGTAGAAAACATGGTTTTCAAGAGCTGTGAATGGTATTAAATAGTTTTTATGTACAAATACTTCCATTTAACCTTATTTCTAGTCTTAATTAGTAAATTTGACCAAATTCAAGCTTCCATCACCAATTGGCCTGAACTATGCCATATAAAAGCCGAATAGGATCCAAACGAAGAGAAAGCGTGGATTTTAAAAGCCGCGAGTGATATTACATAGTTTCTATATACAAATCTATCAATTAATCTTATTTCTAGTCCTAGTTGGTAAATTTGACCAATAGCCAAACTTCTATCCCCCGTTTGGCCTGAACTACTATACTTTATAAAAGCCGAATAGGGCCCAAACTGGGAGGAAACGTGGCTCTTAGAGCCGAGAGTGGTATTACATAGTTCTGATGTAATAATACTATTCATTAACCTTATTTCTAGTTTAATTGAGAAGTTTTACCAAAGTTAAACTTTCAGCCCCGATTGGCTTGTGCTAGGCCTTATAAGAGCCGAATAGGGAAAAACATGGGGAAACGTGGTTTTCAAGAGATGGGAGTAGTATTACATTATTTTTATATCTAATTACTACTAATTAACCTTGTTTCTAGTCTTAAATAGGAAGTTTGACTAAAAAACAAACTTTCATCCCTGATTGACCTGAACTACACCGTGTAAGAGCCGAATAGGGCATAAACAGGGAGGAAACATGATTTTCATGAGCCAGGAGTGGTATTACATAGTTTCTATGTACAAATACTATCAATTAAATTGATTTCTAGCCATAATTAGATGGTTTGACCAAAAGTCAAACTTTCAGCCCCGATTTGACCTGAATAAGCCTTATAAGAGCCGAATAGGGCCTAAACGGGGAGAAAATGTAATTTTCAAGAGCCAAGAGTGATATTACATAGTTTCTATGTACAAATACTATCAATTAAACTTATTTCTAATCTTAGTTAGAAAGTTTGACCAGAACTCAAATTTTCAGTCCTGATTGGTCTGAACTAGGCCTTATAAGAGCCAAATAGGGCCTAAATGGGGAGAAAATGTGATTTTCAAGAATTGTGAGTGGTATTGCATAGTTTTTATGTATAAATACTATCAATTAACCTTTTTTCTAGTCTTAATTGGCAAGTTTGACCAAAACTCAAACTTTCAGCCGTAATTGGCTTATAAAAGTTGAATGGGCCAAAACGGGGAGAAAACGTGATTTTTAAGAGCCAAGAGTGATATTGCATAGTTTTTATGAACAAATACTATCAATTAAACTTATTTCTTGTTTTAATTGTGTAGCTTAACCAAAAGCCAAACTTTCACCCCGATCGGACTAAACTAGACCTTATATGAGCTGAATAGGGAACAAACATAGGAGAAAGGTGGTTCTCAAGAGCTAAGAGTAGTATTACATTATTTTTATGTATAATTACTTCCAATTAATCGTGTTTCTAGTATTAATTGAAAAGTTTGACCAAAATTCAAAATTTCACCCCTGATTGGCCTGAGCTAGGCTTTATTAGAGCCGTGGAGGGCCAAAATGAGGAGAAAACGTGATTCCAGGAGCGAGGAGTGGTATTACATAGTTTCTATGTACAATTACTTCCAATTAACCTTGATTCTAGTCATAATTGGGAAGTTTGACCAAAAGTTAAACTTTCATGCCCGAAGTCATTTTAAGAGCTAAATAGGGCCTAAACAGGGAGAAAACATAGTTTTCAAGAACCGTGAGTAATATCACATCGTTTCATATATAAAATACTATAATTAACCTTGTTTCTAGTCTAGATTGGAAAGTTTGACCAAAAACTAAACTTTCAGCCCTGGTTAGACTAAACTAGGCCTTATAAGAGCTGAATAGGAACAAACATAGGGAAAACATGGTTCTCAAGAGCCGAGAGTAGTAATACATAGTTTCTATGTACAATTACTTCCAATTAACTTTGTTTTCTAGTATTAATTGGGAAGTTTGACTAAAAGTCAAACATTCAGCCCTGATTGGCCTAAACAAGGCCTTATAAAAAAATTGAGTGGGGCCCAAACGGGACGAGAACATGGTTCTCAAGATACGGGAGTAGTGTTACTTGATTTCTTATTACAAATAATACCAATTAACCCTATTTCTAGCCTTAATTGGGAAGTTTGACCAAAAGTCAAACTTTCAGCTTCGATTGTTCTGCACAAGCCTTAAAGAGCCAAAAAGGGTCTAAATGGGGAGAAAATAGGGTTTTCAAGAGCAGTGAGTGGTATTAATCATTTCTATATACAAATACTGCCAATTAACCTTATTTTATTCTTAATTGGTAAATTTGACCAAAACTCAAACTTGCGTCTCTGATTGGCCTGAACTAGGCCATATGAAAGTCCATAGGGTCCGAACGGGGAGAAATCATAGTTCTTAGAGCCGAGAGTGCTATTACATAGTTTTTATGTATAAATACTAGCAACTAACTTTTTTTTCTTGTTTTAATTAAGAAGTTTGACAAAAAATCAAATTTTCAGCCCCGATTGGTCTGAGATAGGCCTCATAAGAGCCGAATAGGGAATAAACATGAGAAAATATGGTTATCAAGAGACGAGAGTAGATTACATAGTTTCTATGTACAATTACTGCCAATTAACATTATTTCTAGTCTTAAATGAAAAGTTTGACTTTCATCCCCGATCGACCTATATTAGGCCATTTAAGAGCTGAATGGGACCTAAACAGGGAGAAAACATGATATTCAAGAGTCGGGAGTGGTATTACATTATTTCTATGTACAAATACTATTAATTAAACTCATTTCTAGTCTTAATTGGAAGGCTTGACAAAAAGTCAAACTTTCAGGCCTAATATTGCCTGAACTAGGCCATATAAGAGCCGAATGGTCCTAAACGGGAAGAAAATGAGATTTTCAAGAGCTAAGAGTGGTATTACTTAGTTTTGATGTATAAATGCTATCAATTAAACTTATTTCTAATTTTAATTTTGAAATTTGACCAAAAGCCAAACTTTCAACCCCGATTAGCCTCAATAAGGCCTTATAAGAGCCGAAGAGTGAACAAACATGGAGAAAACTTGATTCTCAAGAGTTGGGAGTAGTATTACATAGTTTCCATGTACAATACTATTAATTAAACTTATTTCTAGTCTTAATAGGAAAGTTTAACTAAAAGCCAAACTTTCAGCCCCGATTGGCCTAAACTAGGCCATATTGGAGCAGAACAGGGAACAAACATGGGGAGAAGTAGTTCTCAAGAGTCGGGAGTAACTTAGTTTCTATGTACACTTACTTCCAATTAACCTTGTTTCTATTATTAATTGGGAAGTTTGATAAAAAGTCAAACTTTTGGCGATTGGCCTGAACTAGGCCTTATAAGAGCCGAGTAAGGCCCATACAGGAAGAAAACGTGGTTCTCAAGAGCTGGGAGTTGTGTTACATAGTTTTTATATGCAATTACTACTAATTAATCTTGTTTCTAATCTTAATTGGGAAGATTGACTAAAAGTCAAACTTTTATCCCTGATTGCCCTGAAGTAAGCCATATAAGAGCCAAATAGGGCCCAAACGGGGAGAAAACGTGGTTCTTAAGACCCGAGAGTGATATTACATAGTTTCTATGTACAAATAATACCAATTAATCTTATTTCTAATCTTAATTGAAAGTTTGACCAAAAGTCAAATTTTTAGCGTCGATTGGTCTGAATAGGTCTTATAAGAGACGAATTGAGCCTAAATAGTAAGAAACCTTAATTTTCAAGAACAATAAGTTGTATTACATCATTTCAATGTATAAATACTACCAATTAACCTTGTTTCTATTCTTAATTGGCAAGTTTGACTAAAAGTCAAACTTTTAGCCCCGATTGGCATGGGTTGGCCTTATAAGAGTTGAATAGGCCTAAATTGGGAGAAAACATGATTTTTAAGAGCCAGAAGAGATATTACATAGTTTCTATGTAAAATACTACCATTTATTCCTGTTTCTAGTCTTAATTGGGAAGTTTAACCAAAAGCCAAACTTTCAGCCCCGATTGGACTGAACTAGGCCTTATAAAAGACGAATAAGGAACAAACATGGAGAAAACATAAATCTCAAGTGCCGGGAGTCGTAATACATAGTTTTTATGAACAATTACTTCCATTTAACCCTGTTCAAGTATTAATTGATAAGTTTGATCAAAAGTCAAACTTTCAGCCCTGATTGGCCTGAACAAGACCCTATGAAAGCTGAGTAGGGCCCAAATAAGGAGAAAACGTGTTTCTTATGATACGGGAGAAGTATTACATGCTTTCTAGTTACAAATAATATGAATTAACCCTATTTCTAGCCTTAAATGGGAAGTTTGACCAAAAGTCAAACTTTCAGCTTTGCCGCAGGCCTTAAAGAGCCGAAAAGGGCTTAAACTAGGCCATATAAAAGCTACATAGAGTCCAAATAGGGAGAAAACGTGGTTCTTAAATCGGGATGGTATTACTTGGTTTCTATGTACAAAACTACCAATTAACTTTATATGTAGTTTTAATTGAGAAGTTTGACCAAAAGTTTCCCCTAGAGGAGGAGTTTTCTCTCTCCTGAGGGTTTTAGCAGATTGCACCCACAAAATTCATAAAGAAAGAAAAGTTAGTATTTTAAAAATGCTTTTTGAAAGAGAAAAGTTTTTGAAATATTTTTGCAAAAATTTAAGCTATCTAAGGTCATAAGTCTACCAAAAATTATTCTTCCTTAAACTTAATCTAGAAGCAAAATCTTGTCTTCAATTAAGGTAAAAATTCAAAATTGGATTGACTATTTTTATTTTTCGTAAAACCTATATAATATGCACTTTGTGAGTGAAGATTTTTGGGATTTCAACTTTAACCATTAAGCCATATATTATATATATATATATTTTTCTTCCCTTAGTTTTTAAGAGCCATGAGTGATTTTACATAGTTCTATTTTCAACTACTTCTAATTAACCTTTTTTTGGTCTTAAATGGGAGTTTGACCAAAAGTCAAAATTTCAGCCCTGATTTGCCTAAACTTGGCCTTATAAGAGACGAATAAAGAAAAAACATGGGGAAAACATTGTTCTCAAGAGTCAGGAGTGGTATTACATAGTTTCTGTATACAAATACTACAAGTTAACCTTATTCTAGTCTTAATTGGAAAGTTCGACTAAAAGTAAAAGTTTCAATCTTAATTGGCCTGAACTAGGCCTTATAAGAGCCGAATAGGGCCTAAATAGGGAGAAAACATGATTTTCATGAGCTCAGAGTGGTATTGAGTAGTTTCTATGTAAAAATACTATCAGTTAAACTTATTTCTAGTCTTAATTGAGAAGTTTAACAAAAAAGTCAAACTTTCTGCACCAATTAGCCTTAACTAGGCCTCATAGAAGCCGAATAGCGAAAACATGGTTTTCAAGAGCCGGGAGTAGTATTACATAGTTTCTATGTACAATTACTACTAATTAGCCTTGTTTCTAGTCTTTATTTGAAAGTTTGACCAAAAGTAATTTTTTCATTCCGAATTGGCCTTAATTGGCTATATAAGAGCCGAATAGGGCCTAAACGGTAAGAAAACAAGATTTTCAAGGGTGGGGAGTGGTATTACATAATTTTCTTATACAAATACTATCAATTAATCTTATTTCTAATCTTAATTCGGAGGTTTAACTAAAAGTCAAACTTTCAACTCTGATTGGCCTGACCTAGGCATTCTAAGAATCGAATAGGGAATAAACATGGGGAAAATATGATTTTTCAAAAGACGAAAGTAGTATTATATTGTTTCTATGTACAATTACTTCCAGTTAACCTTGTTTTTAGTATTAATTAGAAAATTTAACTAAAAGTTAAACTTTCAGCCCTGATTGGCCTGAACTAGGCCTTATAAGAGCTGAGTAGGGCCCAAACGGAGAGAACATGGTTCTAATGAGCTAAGAGTGGTGTTACATAGTAGTATCTATATACAAATATTATCAATTAACCTTATTTCTAGTCTTAATTGTGAAGTTTGACCAAAAGTCAAACTTTCAGTTATGATTGGCTTGAACTAGGATTTATAAGAGTCGAATAGGGTCCAAAAGAGGAGAAAATATGATTTTCAAGAGCCTGGAGTAGTATTACATAGTTTTTATGCATAAATACTACTAATTAACCTTATTTCTAGTCTTAATTGGGAAGTTTGACCAAAAGTCAAATATTCAGTCCGATTGACCTGAACCTTATAAGAGCCGAATAGGGAATAAACATGAGAAAATATGATTTTCAAGAGTCGAGAGCCGTACTACATAGTTTCTATATATAATTACTCCAAATTAATCTTGTTTCAAGTCTTAATTGGGAAGTTTGGCCTAAAGTCAAATTTTCATCCCGATTGGCCTGAACTAGGCCATATAAGAGCCGAATTAGGCCCAAATGGATAGAAAACGTGGTTCTCATGAGCCGAGAGTGGTGTTACATAGTTTCTATGTGCAAATGCCACCAATTAACTTTATTTCAAGTCTTAGTTGGGAAGTTTAACTAAAAGTCAAACTTTTAGCCCCGATTGGCCTGAATTAGGCCTTATAAGAACCGAATAAGGCCTAAACTGGGTGAAAACGTGATTTTCAAGGGCCGAGATTGGTTTACATAATTTTTATATATAAATTTACTAATTAACCTTATTTTTACTCGTTAGAAAGTTTAACCAGAAGTCAAATTTTCAGCCCTGATTGGCCAAACCAGGCCTTATATGAGGCGAATAAAGCCTAAATGGGAAGAAAATATGGTTTTCAAAAGTCATGGTTTTCAAAAGCCATGAGTAGTATTACATAGTTTCTATGTACATTTACTATTAATTAACCTTGTTTCTAGTCTTAATTGAAAAGTTTTACTAAAAGTCAAACTTTCAGCCCCTTGACCTTAACTACACCTTATAAGAGCCGAATATGGCCTAAATGAGGAAAACATGATTTTCAAGAGTCGGGAGTGGTATTACATAGCTTCCATATACAAATACTATCAATTAAACTTATTTCTAATCATAATTGGGAAGTTTAACCAATAGCCAAACTTTCAGGCCCGATTGTCCTAAATTAGGTCGTATTAGGGCCGAATAAGGAACAAACATTAGGAAAATAAGGTTCTCAAGAGCCGAGAGTAGTACTACATAATTTCTATATACAATTACTATCACTCAACTTTGTTTCTAGTCTTAATTAGGAAGTTTAACTAAAAGTTAAACTTTTAGCCCTGATTGGCCTGAACTTGGCTATATATAAGAACCGAATAGAGCCTAAACGGGGAGAAAAAATGATTTTCAAGAGCCGAAAGTGGTATCAAATAGTTTCTATGTGTAAATACTATCAATTAAACTTATTTCTAGTCTTACATGGGAAGTCTAACAAAAAGCCAAACTTTCAGCCCCGAATTGGCCTTAATTAGGCCTTATAAGAGTCGAATAGGGAACAACATGGAGAAAACATGGTTCTCTAGAGCTGGGACATTGTATTACATAATTTCTATGGAGAAATACTACCAATTAATATTGTTTCTTGTCTTAATTGAGAAGTTTGGCTAAAGGTTAAACTTTTATCCCTGATCAGCCTAAATTAGGCCTTATAAGAGATAAATAGGCCCAAAAAGGGAGAAAAAATTATTCTCAAGAGCCAGGAGTGGTAGTACATAGTTGTCATGTATAAACAGTACTAATTAACCTTATTCCTAATCTTAAATGGGAGGTTTGACTAAATGTCAAACTTTCAACCCCGATTGGCCTGAACTTGGCCTTATGTCAGAGCCAAATAGGGCCAAATGGGTAGAAATTATGGTTTTAAAGAGCCGAAGCAGTATTACATAGTTCTACTTTCAACTACTGCTAATCACCTTGTTTCTGGTCTTAATAGAAAAGTTTGACCAAAAATTAAACTTTCATCTGATTGGCCTGAACTAGGCCTTTAAGAGCCGAATAGGGCCCAAACAGGACGAAAATGTGATTTTCAAGAGCCTTGAGTGGTATTAAAAAATTCTATGTACAATTACTATTAATGAAATTTGTTTCTAGTCTTAATTAGGAAGTTTGACTAAAAGTCAAACTTTCAGTCCCGATTAGCCTGATGTAGGCCTTATAAGAGCCGAATAGGGCCTAAATAGGGAGAAAACGTGATTTTCAAAAACTGAGAGAGGTATTACATAGTTTCTATGTACAAATACTATCAATCAACCTTATTTTTAGTCTTAAATGAGAAGTTTGACCAAGAGCCAAACATTCATACCTGATTGACCTGAAAGTTGGCCATATAAGAGCTGGATAGGGCCCAAACGGGTAGAAAACGTGGTTCTCATGAGCCGAGAGTAGTGCTATATAGTTTCTACGTATAATTACTACTAATTAACCTTGTTTTTACCCTTAATTTAAAAGTTTGAACAAAAGGCAAACTTTCAGCCCTGATTGACCTGAACTTGGCCTTATAAGAACCGAATAGGGCCCAAACGGGGAGAAAATATAGTTTACAATAGTCGTTGGTGGTATTACATAGTTTATATGTACAATTAGTATTAATAAATCTTGTTCCTGTCTTAACTGAAATTTTGACCAAAAGTCAAATGTTCATCCCCTATTAGGCTGATTAGGCCTTATAATAATTGAATAAGGCCTAAATAGTGAGAAAGCGTAATTTTCAAGGGATGGGAGTGGTATTACATAATTTCTATGTACAAATCTACCAAATTATTTTATTTCTAGTCTTAATTAGTAAGTTTGACCAAAAGTCAAACTTTTCAGCCTTGATTGGTCTGAACTAGGCCTTATAAGAGTTTAATAGGGCCTAAACAGGAAGAACGTGTTTTCAAGAGTTATGAGTAGTATTACATAGTTTCTATGTGCAACTTCATTAATTAACTTTATTCTATTTTAATTTGAAAGTTTGACCAAAAGTCAAACTTTCAGCCTCAATTGACTGAACTAGTTATAAGAGCGAAATTAGGCCTAAATAGGGAGAAAACGTCAAGAGCTCGAAGTAGTATTACATAGTTTCTATGTATAAATACTATCAATTAACCTTATTGTATTCTTAATTAGGAAGTTTGATCAAAAGTCAAACTTTTAGCCCTAATTGGCCTGAATTAGGCCTTCTAAGAGCCGAATAGGGCCCAAACGGGGAGATTGTTATGAAGACATAGTTTCTATGTACAAAAATTACTAATTAACCTTTTTTCTAATCTGAATTAGGAAGTATGACCAAAAGTTAAATTTTCAACCCCGATTGGCCTGAACTTGCCTTATATAAGAGCCAAATATAGCCCAAGTGGTGGGAAAATGTGGTTTTCAACAGACAAAAGTAGTACTATATTGTTTTATTTTCAACTACTTTCAATCAATCTTGTTTTTGGTCTTAAATGAAAAGTTTGACCAAAAGTCAAACTTTCAGACCAGATTTGCCTGAACTAGACCTTATAAGAGCAAAATAGGGAAAAATATGGGAAAACATAATTCTCAAGAGCTGTGAGTGGTATTACATAGTTCTATATACAAACACATGCCAATTAACCATATTTCTAGTCTTAATTGGGAAGTTCAACCAAAAGTCAAAGTTTCAACCTCGATGGCCTGAACTACGCCTTATAAGAGCCGAATAGGGCCTAAATAGGAGAAAACGTGATTTTCAAGCCCGGAGTTGTATGACGTAGTTTCTATGGGCAAATACTACCGATTAACCTTATTTCTAATCTTACTGGGGAAGTTTAACCAAGAGTCAAACTTTCTGCTACGATTGGCCTTAATTATAATTAGGCCTCAAAAGCTAGATAAGGAATAAATATGGGGAAAACGTGATTTTTAAGAGCCAGGAATAGTGTTATATAGTTTCTATGTACAATTAATACTAATAATCTTATTTCAAATCTTAATTGAAAAGTTTGACCAAAAGTCAATATTTCATCCCGGATTTGCCTGAACTAGGCTATATAGAGCTGATAAGGCCTAACGGGAGGAAAACGTGATTTTCAAAGCCGAGAGCGGTATTACATAGTTTCTATGTAAAAGTACTTCCAATTAGCCTTATTTGTACGCTTAATTGGGAAATTTGGTCAAAAGTTAAATTTTCAGTCCTGACTGCCCTGAACTGGGGCTTATAAGAGCCGAACAGGGAACAAACATGGGGAAAATATGGTTTTCAAGAGCCGAGAGTAGTATTACATAGTTTGTATGTACAATAACTACAAATTAAGCTTATTTCTAGTTTTAGCTGGGAAGTTTCACCAAAAGTCAAATCGTCATCCTCGGTTAGCCTGAACTACGCCATATAAGAGCCGAATAGGACCCAAATGGGTAAAAAATAATGGTTCTCATTTGTCGACAATGGTGTTATGTAGTGTCCATGTACAAATACTATCAACTAACCTTATTTATAGTCATAATTGGAAAGTTTGACTAAAAATCAAAATTTCACCCTTGATTAGACTGAATTAGGCCTTATAAGAGCCTAGTAAGGACTAAATTGGGGGAGAAAATATGATTTTCAAGCGCTAAAAGTGGTATTACATAGTTTTTATGTATAAATACTCCTAATTGCCCTTTTTTCGAGTCTTAATTGGGAAGTTTGATCAAAAGTCTAACTTTCAGCCCCATGATGCCTGAATTAAGCCTTTTAAGAGCCGAATGGGGAACAAACATGGAAAAAAATGGTTTTCAAGTGCCTGGAGCTGTATTACATAGTTTTTATATATAATTACAATAAATTAACCTTTTTTCTAGTTTTCATTAGGAAGTTTGGCCAAAAGTTAAAATTTCATCCCGATTGGCCCGAACTAGGCTATACAGAGCCGATTGTGTGCAAACAGGTAGAGAACGTGGTTCTCATGACCGAGAGTGGTGTTACATAGTTTCTATGTATAAATACTACCAATTAAACTTATTTCTGATTTCAATTGGGAAGTTTGACCAAAAATTAAACTTTTAGCCCTAATTGGCCTGAAGGCCCTATAAGAGCCGAATAAGGCCTAAACGAGAAGAAAATATGGTTAAGCCATGAGTGGTATTACATAGTTTCTATGTATAATTAATATTAATTAATCTATTTCTAGTCTTAATTGAGAAAATTGTTCAAGAGTCAAACTTTTAGCCTAGAATGGCCTGAACTAGGCCTTATAGGGTCTAAATAAGGAGAAAATATTTTTTCAAGAGCCGGGATGTATTAAAAAGTTTCTATGTACAAATACTACTTATTAACTTTATTACTAGTTAATTGAGAAGTTTGACTGAAAGTCAAACTTTCAGCCCCTATTGTCTTGAATTGGTCTTATAAAAGCTGAATTGGGCCCAAATAGGGAGAACAAATTGTTCTCAAGAGCCCGGAGTGGTGTTACATTGTTTCTATGTAGAAATATTACTAATTGAGCTTATTTCTAGTCTAAATTGGAAAGTTTGAGATCAAAAGTCAAACTTTCAACCCTGTTTGGCCTGAACTTGGCATTATATAAGAGCCAAATAGGGCTCAAATGGAAGAAAATATGATTTTGAAGAGCCAATAGTATTATTACATAGTTTTATTTTTAACTACTTCTAATTAACCATGTTTCTGATCTTAATTGCGAAGTTTGACCAATAGTCAAACTTTCAGCCCTGATTAGCCTAAACTAGGCCTTATAAGAGTCGAATAAGGTAAAAACAATGGGAATTCATGGTTCTCAAAAGTCGGGTGTAATAATACATAGTTTTTATGTACAATTACTACAAATGAACCTAGTTTTTAGTCTTAAATGAGAAGTTTGACAAAAGTCAAACTTTCATCCTCGATCAGTCTAAACTATAAAAGCCTAATATGGCCCAAACGCGGACAAAACATAGATCTCAAGAGTCAGGAGTGGTATTACATAGTTTCTATGTATAATTAATACCAGTTAGTCTTATTTCTAGTCTTAATTGAGAAGTTTAACAAAAGTCAAACTTTCAACCCCAATTAGCCTAAACTAGGCCTTATAAGAGCCGAATAAGGCCCAAAAGGGGAGAAAACGTGATTTTAAGAGCCTGGAGTGGTATTACGTAGTTTCTATGTACAAATACTGCCAATTAGCCTTATTTCTATTCTTAGTTGGAAGTTTGACCAAAAGTGAAACCTCAATCTTTATAAAAGTCGAATAGGGAGTAAACATGGAGAAAATAAGATTTTCAAGAGCGGGGAGTAGTATTACATAGTTATGTACTGTTACTACTAATTAGCCTTGTTTTAAGTCATAATTAGGAAGTTTGACCAAAGGTCAATCTTTCATCTCCGATTGGCCTGAACTAGGATAAATAAGAGCCGAATAGGACCAAACCTGTTGAAAACATGATTTTTAAGGGCAGGGAGTGGTACCTTATTTCTAATCTTAGTTGGGAAGTTTGATCAAAAGCCAAAGTTTTAGCCCCGATTGGCTTAAACCTTATAAGAGCCGAATAGGGAACAAATTTGAGGAAAATGTGATTTTCAAGAGCCAAGAACAGTATTACATAGTTTCTCTGTACTATTACTACAAATTAGCCTTGTTTCTCCTCTTAATAGGGAGGTTTGACCAAAAGTCAAATTTTTATCCCTAATTGGCCATATAAGAGCCGAAAAGGGCGCAAATAGGCAGTAAACGTGATTCTCATGAACCAAGAGTGGTATTACATAGTTTCCATGTGTAAATACTACTAACTAACACTATTTCAAGTCTTAATTGAGAAGTTTAACCAAAAGTCAAACTTTTAACCCCGATTGGCCTGGATTAGGCCTTATCAGAGCTGAATAAGGCCTAAACTGGGCGAAAATATGTTTTCAAGGGTCAGGAGTGGTTTACATAATTTTTATGTACAAATACTATCATTAACTTTATTTCTACTCTTAATTGGGAAGTTTGACTAAAAGTAAAACTTTCAACGCTGATTGGCCTGAACTAAGCCTTATATGACCTGAATAGGGCCTAAATGGTAGAAAATGTGTTTTCAAGAGCCGCGTGTGGTATTACGAAGTTTTATGTACAATTACTATTAAATAACCAGGTTTCTAGTTTAATTGAGTAGTTTTACCAAAAGTCAAACTTTCAACCCGGATTGGCCTAAACTAGGCCTTATAAGAGCTGAATACGGCCTAAATAGGGCAAAACGTGACTTTCAAGAGCCAGGAGTGGTATTACATAGTTTCTTTGTATAAATACTATCAATTAAACTTATTTCTAGTCATAATTGGAAAGTTTGAATAAAAGCCAAACTTTCAGCTCTGCTTGTCCTAAACTAGGCCTTATAAGAGCCGAATAGAGAACAAACATGGGGAAAATATGGTTCTCAAAAGCTGGGAGTAGTATTACATGATTTTTATGTACAATTACTACTACTCAACCTTGTTTCTTGTCTTAATGGGAAGTTTGAACGAAAGTTAAACTTTCGGCCCTGATTGGCCTGAACTATGCCATATGAGAAACGAATAGGGCCTAAACGGGGAGAAAAAATGATTTCAAGAGCTGAGAGTGGTATTAAATAGTTTCTCTGTATAGATACAATCGATTAAATTTATTTCTACTCTTAATTGGGAAGTCTGACAAAAAGCAAAACTTTTAGCCCTGATTGACTGTAACTGGGCCTTATAAGAGTTAAATAGGGAATAAACATGGGGAAAATATGGTTCTCAAGAGCAGGACGTTGTATCAATTTCAATGTAGAAATACTACCAATTAACCTTGTTTCTTGTCTTAATTGGGAAGTTTGACTAAAGATCAAACTTTCAACCCCAAATGGCCTTAACTAGGCCTTATAAGAGCCGAATATAGCCTAAATGGGGGAGAAGACGTGCTTTTCAGGAGCTGAGAATGGTATTAAATAGTTTCAATGCACAAATACTAACAATTAAATTTATTTCTAGTCTTAATTGGGAAGCTTGACCCAAAGCCAAACTTTCAACCCTGATTGGCCTTAATTAGGCCTTGTAAGAGTCGACTAGGGAACAAACATTGGGAAAACATGATTTTTAAGAGTCGGGAGTTGTGTTACATAGTTTCTATGTATAATTACTATCACTTAACCTTATTTCTAGTCTTAATTGGGAAGTTTGACCTAAAGTCCTTCCTTCCCCGATTGGCCTGAAATAGGCATATATGAGCCGAATAGAGGCAAAATAGGGAGAAAACGTGATTCTTAAGAGCCGGGATGTAAAACATAGTTTCTATTTACAAATACTACCAATTAGTCTTATTTCAAGTCTTAATTGGTAAATTGCCAAAAGTCCAACTTTCAGTTCGATTGGTCTGAACTAGGCCTTATAAGAGCCCAATTGAACCTAAACAGGGAGAAAATGTGATTCTCAAGAGCCGGAAGTAATATAACATATTTTCTATATACAAATACTATCAATTAACCTTATTTCTAATCTTATTTGGAAAGTTTGACAAAAAGTCAAACTAGGCCTTATAAAAGTCACATAAGGATAAGTATAGGGAAGACATGGTTTTCAAAACCCAGGAGTAGTATTACATTATCTCTATATACAATTACAATTAATTAGCCTTGTTTCTAATCTTAATTGGGAAGTTTGATCAAAAGTCAATTTTTCATCCTTATTTGGCCTGAGCTAGGCCATAACAGAGCCAAATAGGGCCCATACTGGGAGAATACGTGGTTCTCAAGAGCCGAGAGTGGTACTACATAGTTTCTATATATAAATACTACCAATTAGCCTTATTTCTAGTCTTAATTGGGAAGTTTGACCAAAACCCAAACTTTCGTCCATGATTGGCCTAAACTGGGGGCTTATAAGGGCCGAGTAGGGCCCAAAAAAGAGGGAAAATATGGTTTTCAAGAGCAAGAGTAGTATTACATAGATTCTACATGTAATTTCTACTCATTAATTTTATTTCTAGTTTAATTGAAAGTTTAATCAAAAGTCAAACTTTAGCCCCGATTGATCAGAACTAGGCTTTATAAGAGCTGAATATGGCATAAACAGGAGAAAACATGATTTTCAAGAGCTGAGAGTTGTATTACATAGTTTTTATGTACAAATACTACCTATTAATCTTATTTCTAGTCTTAATTGGGAGTTTAACTAAAAGTTAAACTTTCAGCCCCGATTGGCCTGAACTGGGCCTTATAAGAGCCGAATAGGAAACAAACATGGGAAAAACGAGGTTCCCAAGAGCCGAGAGTAGCATTACATAGTTTCTATATACAATTACTACCAATTTATCTTGTTTCTAGTTTAATTTGGAAGTTTAAATAAAAGTCAAATTTCATCCCTGATTGGCTTGAACTAGGCCATATGATAGCCGAATAGGCCCAAACAGGGAGAAAACATGGTTCCAAAGAGCCAGGAGTGGTATTACATAATATCTATGTATACATACAACCAATTTACCTTATTTCTAGTCATATATTAGAAATTTGACCAAAAGTCAAACTTTGAGCCCTGATTGACCTGAACTAGACTGTTTAAGAGCCGAAATAGGGCCAAAATAGCGAGAAAAAGTGATTTCCAATAGCCAAAAGTAGTATTACATAGGTTAAATGTACAATTACAGATAATTAACCAAATTTATACTCTAAATTGAAAAGTTAGACCAAAAGTCAAACTTTCAGCCCCAATTGACCTGAACTATGCCTTTTTAGAACCGAATAGGACCAAATGGGGAGAAAAATGATTTTAAAGAGCTGGGAGTAGTATTATATAGTTCTATGTGCAACTAATACTAATAAACCTTGTTTCTAGTCTTTTTTGGAAAGTTTAACCAAAAGCAGCCCCGATTTGCGTAAACTAGGTCTCATAAGAGATGAATGGGCCCAAACAGGGCGAAACATGGTTTTCAAGAGCCAAGAATAGTATTACATAGTATCCATCTAAAATTCTAATTAACTTTATTTCTAATCTTAATTTGAAAATTTGATCAAAAGTCATACTTACAGCCCCAATTGTCCTCAACTAGTTCTTATAAGAGCCGAATAGGGCCAAACAGGGAGAAAACGTGCTTTCAAGAGCTGTCAATGGTGTTACATAGTTTCTATATATAAAAATTACTAATTAACCTTATTTCTAATCTTAATTGGGAAGTTTGATCAAAAATCTAACTTTTAGCCTGATTGCATGAACAAGCTCTTATAAGAGCCGAATAGAGCCTAAACAGGGGAAACATGATTTTCAAGAGCCGAGAGTAATATTACATTGTTTTTATTTACAATTACTACTAATTAACTTTATTTCTAATCTTAACTGAGAAGTTTGGCCAAAAGTTAAAAGTTAAACTTTCAACATCGATTGGCATGTATTAGGCCTTATTAAACCAAATAGGGCCAAAATAAGAGGGAAGCGTGGTTTTCAAGAACAAAGAGTAGTATTACATTGTTTCTATTTACAAAAATAGGGAGAAAACATGATTTTCAAGGGCCGAGAGTGGTATTATATAATTTCTATGTATAAATACTATTTATTAATCTTATTTCTTGTCTTAATTGGGAAGTTTTATCAAAATTCAAATTTTCAATCTTGATTAGCCTGAACTAGGCCATATATGAGCTGAATAGGGCCTAACTGGAAAGAAAACGTGGCTTACAAGAGCGACGAGTGGTATTACATAGTTTCTATGTACAATTAAAATTAATTAACATTATTTCTAATCTTAGTTGGAATGTTTAACCAAAGTCACACTTTCAGCCCTCAATGGCCCGTACTAGGCCTTATAGGAGCTGAGTAGGGCCTAAATAAGGAGAAAATATAATTTCAAGAGCCAGGAGTGGTATTACATAGTTTCTAGGTACAGTATTACTAATTAACCTTATTTCTAGTTTTAATTCGGAAGTTTGACCAAAAGTTAAACTTCCGCCCGATTGGCCTGAATTTGGCCTTATTAGATCCAAATAGGGTTCGAACAGGGAGAAATTTTTTCTCAAGAGCCGGGAGTGGTAGTACATAGTTGCTATATGCAAACATTTCTAATTAACCTTATTTTTAGTCTAAATTGAAAGGTTTGACCAAAAGCCAATCTTTTGATCCAGATATGGCCTGAACTTGGCCTTTTATCAGAGCCAAATAGGGCCCAAATGGGAAGAAAACTTGATTTTCAAGAGTCAGGAATAGTACTAAATAGTTCTATTTTCAACTACTCCTAATTAACCTTGTTTCTGGTCCTAATTGGGAAGTTTGATGAAAAATCATACTTTCAACCGATTGGCCTGAAGTAGGCCTAATAAGAGCCGAATAAGGTCCAAATAGGGAGAAAATGTGGTTTTCAAGAGTCGTGATTGGTAATACATAGTTCTATGTACAATTACACAAATTAAACTTTTTTCTTGTCTTAATTGGGAAATTTGACAAAAAGTCAAAATTTCAGCCGCGATTAGCCTGAACTTGACTTTTATAAGACCTGAATAGGGTTTAAACAGGGAGAAAACGTGATTTTCAAGAACCGGAGAGGTATTACATAGTTTCTATGTACAAATACTATTAATCGACCTTATTTCTAGTCAAAATTAGGAAGTTAGACCAAACGCCAAACTTCCATTCTTGATTGGCCTGAACAAGGTAATATAAAAAGCCAAAAGGTCCCAAACGGGTAGAAAATATGGTTCTCATAAGCTGAGAGTAGTCTTACAAAATTTCTACATACAATTACTACTAATTAACCTTGTTTCTGCTCTTAATTTGAAAGTTTTATGTACAATTACTTTAGTTTTTATGTACAATTACTTTAAATTAACATTGTTTCTAGTATTAATTGGGAAGTTTGACCAAAAGTCAAACTTTCAACCCTGATTGGCTTGAACAAGGCCATATAAGTGCCAAGTAGGGTCAAACGGGGAGAAAACATGGTTCTCAAGAGTCAAGTGTCATATTACATGCTTTCTAAGCACAAATAATACCAATTAATCTTATTTCGAGTCTTAAGTGGGAAGTTTAACCAAAAGTTACTCTTTCAGCCCCATTGATCTGCACAAGGCCTTAAAGGGCCGAAAAGGGCCTAAACAGGGAGAAAACTCGATTTTGAAGAGCCGAGAGTGGTATTACATAGTTTCTATGTACAAATACTACCAATTAACCTTATTCCTATTCTTAATTGGTAAATTTGACCAAAGTCAAACTTTCATCACCGTTTCGCCTTAACTGGGCCATATAAAAGCCGAATAGGGCCCAAACAGGGAGAAAACGTGATTCTTGAGAGCCAGGAGCGGTATTGCATAGTTTCTATGTACAAATTTTCCAATTAACCTTATTTTTAGTCTTAATTGGTAAATTTGACCAAAAGTCAAACTTTCATTCCTGATTGGCCTGAACTATACCACATAAAAGCCGAATTAGGGCCCAAACTGGCAGAAAACGTGGTTCATAGAGCTGAGAGTGGTATTACATAGTTTCTATGTAATAATATTATTAATAAACCATATTTTAAGTTTTAATTGAGAAGTTTGACCAATAGTCACTTTTGGCCCGTTTGGCCTGAGCTAGGCCTTATAAGAGCTAAACATAGGGAAACATGAATTTTAAGAGATGAGAGTAAAATTAAGTTGTTCATATATAAAATTACTACAAATTAGCCTTGTTTATAGTCTTAAATAGGAAGTTTGACCAAAAGACAAACTTTCATCCCCGATTGGCCTGAACTACATTGTGTAAGAGCCGAATAGGGCCTAGACAGGGAGAAAACGTGATTTTCAAGAGCGGAGAGTGACAACATAGTTTCTATGTATAGATACTATCAATCGAACTGATTCTAGTCTTAATTGGAAAGGTTTGACCTAAAGTCAAACTTTTAGTCCTGATTTGGCCTGAACTAGGCCTTATAAGAGCTAAATAAGGCCTAAACAAAAAGAAAACTTGATTTTCAAGAGCCGAGAGTGGTATTATATAGTTTTTATATACAAATACTATAAATTAAACTTATTTCTAGTCTTAATTCAGAAGTTTGACTATAACTCAAATTTTCAGCCCTGATTGGTCTGAACTAGGCCTTATATGAACTGAATAAGGCCTAAATGGGGAGAAACGTGATTTTCAAGAACCGTGAGTGGTATTACATAGTTTCTATGTATAAATGCTATCAATTAACTTTATTTCTAATCTTAATTGGCAAGTTTGACCAAAAGTCAAACTTTCAACCGCAATTGGCTTATTAGAGCTGAACGGGCCGAAACGGGGAGAAAACGTGATTTCTAAAAGCCGAGAGTGGTATTGCATAGTTTTTATAAACAAATACTATCAATTAAACTTATTTCTTGTCTTAATTGTGTAGTTTGACCAAAAGCCAAACTTTCAGCCCCGATTGGACTAAATTGGCTATATACGAGCCGAATAGGGAACAAACATAGGGAAAACATGGTTCTCAAGAGCTGAAAGTAGTACTTCATTGTTCTATGTATAGTTACTTCCAATTAATCGTGTTTCTAGTATTAACTGAGAAGTTTGACCAAAATTCAAACTTTCACCTAAAGTTGGCCTTATAAGAACTGTGTAGAGCCCAAATGAAGAGAAAACGTGGTTCCAAGAGCCAGAGCGCTATTATATAGTTTTTATATACAATTACTTCCAATTAACCCTATTTCTAGTCGTAATTGGGAAGTTTGACTTAAGTTTGACTAAAAGTCAAACTTTCATCCCTGAAGTCCTTATAAGAGCCGAATATAGCCTAAACAGGGAGAAAACATGATTTTCAAAATCGTAAGTGATATTACATAATTTTTATGTATAAATACTACCAATTAACCTTATTCTAGTCTTAATTAGGAAGTTTGACCAAAAATCAAACTTTCAGCGTCGATTGGACTAAACTAGGCCTTATAAGAGCCGAATAGGGAACAATCATGGGGAAAACGTGGTTCGCAAAAGCCTGGAGTAGTAATACATAGTTTCTATATATAATTATTTCCAATTAATCTTGTTTTCTTGTATTAATTGGGAAGTTTGACTAAAAGTCAAACATTCAGCCTTGATTGGCCTGAACAAGGCCCTATAAAAGCTGAATGGGGCCCAAACGGGGGAAAACATTGTTCTCAAGATACGGGAGTAGTACTACATGCTTTCTAAGTATAAATAATACCACTTAACCCTATTTCTAGCCTTAATTAGGAAGTTTGCCCAAAAGTCAAAAGTTGGGCCTTGATTGGTCTGCACTAGGCCTTTAAGAGCCGAAAAGGGCGTAAACAGGGAGAAAATGTGGTTTTCAAGAGCTGTGAGTGGTATTACATCATTTATCTGTACAAATACTATAAATTAACCTTATTTCTAGTTTTAATCGATAAATTTGACCTAAAGTTAAACTTGCATCCCCGTTTGGCTTGAACTTGGCCATATAAAAGCCGAATAGGGCCGAACGGGAGAAATTATGGTTCTTAGAACCGGGAGTGGTTTACATAGTTTTTATGTACAAATACTACCAATTAATCTTTTTTCTAGTTTTAATTGGGAAGTTTGACAAAAAGTCAAACTTTCAGCCCCGACTGGCCCGAGCTAGGCCTCATAAGAGCCAAATAGAGAATAAACATGAGAAAATGTGGTTATCAAGAGACAAGAGTAGTGTTACATAATTTTTATGTACAATTACTGCCAATTAACCATGTTTCTAATCTTAAATGAAAAGTTTAACTTTCATCCCCGATTGGCATGAATTAGGCCATATAACAGCCGAATAGGGCCTAAATTGAGAGAAAATGTGATATTCAAGAGCCGGGAGTGTTATTACATATTTTTTATGTACAAGTACTATCAACTTAACTTATTTCTGGTCTTAATTGGAAGGTTTAACTAAAAGTAAAACTTGTAGCCCCGATTTAGCCTGAACTAGGCCTTATAAGGCTGAATAGGGCCTAAACAGGGAGAAAAACATGATTTTCAAGAACCGGAGTGGTATTACATAGCCTCGATGTACAAATACTATCTATTAAACTTATTTCTAGTCTTAATTGGGAGTTTGACCAAACGCCAAACTTTCAACCCCGATTGGCCTCAACAAGGCCTTATAAGAGCCGAATAGTTCAATCATGGGGAAAACTTAGTTCTTAAGAGTTGGAAGTAGTATTACACAGTTTTCATGTACAAATACTATTAATTAAACTTATTTCTAGTCTTAATTAGAAGATTTTACCAAAAGCCAAAATTTCAGCCCCAATTGGCCTAAACTAGGCCTGATAGGAGCCGAATAGGGAACAAACATGAAGAAAAGTGGTTCTTAAAAGTCGGGAGTAGTATCACATAGTTTTTATGTACAATTACTTCCAATTAACCTTATTTTTAGTATTAATTGAGAAGTTTAGTAAAAAATCAAACTTTCAGTGAATGGCTTGAGCGGACTGAAGTTGGCCAATTAGACTGAAGTAGGCCATATAAGAGCCAAATAGGGCCCAAACAGTGAGAAAGCGTGGTTCTCAAGTGCCAAGAGTGGTATTACATAGATTTTATGTACGATTACTACAAATTAACCTTGTTTCTAGTCTTATATGGGAAGTTTAACCAAAAGTCAAACTTTCATCTCTAATTTGTCTGAACTTGTCCACATAAGAGCCGAATAGGGCCTAACAAGGGAAAATATGATATTCAAGAGCTGGGAGTGGTATTACATAGTTTCTATGTACAAATACTATTAATTAAACTTATTCTAGTCATAATTGGAAGGTTCGACCAAAAGTCAAACTTTCAGCCCTGATCTGGCTTAAGCTAGGCCTTATAAGAGCTGAATAGGGCCTAAACGGAAGAAAACATGATTTTCAAGAGCCGAGAGTGGTATTACATAGTTTCAATGTACAAATACTATCAATTAAACTTATTTCTATTCTTAATTGAGAAGTTTGACCAAAAGCCACACTTTCAATCCTGATTGGCCTCAACAAGGCCTTATAAGAGCCGAATAATGAAGAAACATAGAGAAAACTCGGTTCTCAAGAGTCAGGAGTAATATTACATAGTTTCCATGTACAAATACTATTATCTAAACTTATTTCTAGTCTTAATTGGAAAGTTTAACCAAAAGACAAACTTTCAGCCCCGATAGCCTAAAATAGGCTTTACAGGAGCCGAATAGGGAAACATAAGGAAAAGTGGTTCTCAGGAGTCGGGAGTAGTATTACATAGTTTCTATGTATAATTGTTTCTAGTATTAATTGGGAAGTTTGACGAAAAGACAAACTTTGGCGATTAGCTTGAATTAGGCCTTATAAGGGCCGAGGAGGGTCCACATGGGGTGAAAACGTGGTTCTCAAGAGTCGAAAGTAGTATTACATAGTTTCTATGTACAATTACTGCCAATTAACCTTGTTTCTAGAATTAATTGGGAAGTTTGATCAAAAGTCAAACTTTCATCCCCAATTGGCCTGAAGTAGGCTAAATAAGAGCCAAATAGGGCCCAAACAGGGAGAAAACGTGGTTCTCAAGAGCCGAGAGTAGTATTACATAGTTTCTATGTACAAATACTACCAATTAACTTTATTTCTACTCTTAATTGAAAGTTTGACCAAAAGTCAAAATTTTCAGCCTAGATTGGCCTGAAATAGGCTTTAAAAGAGACGAATGGGCCAAAATTTGGGAGAAAATGTGATTTTCAAGAACCATAGGCGGTATTACATAGTTTTTATGTATAAATACTGTCAATTAACCTTATTTCTAGTCTTAATTGACATGTTTGTGCAAAAGTCGAACTTTCAGCCTCGATTGGCCTGAGTTGGCCTTATGGGCCTAAACTGGGAGAAAACGTGATTTCTAAGAGCCGGAAGGTATATTACATAGTTTTATATATAAACTACCAATTAACCTTGCTTTTAGTTTCAATTGGAAAGTTTAATTAAATGCCAAACTTTCAGCACCGATTGGACTAAAGTAGGCCTTATAAGAGCTGAATAGGGAACAAACATAGGAAAAAGTGGTTCTCAAGAATTGGGATCAGTAATTCATAGTTTCTACGTACAATAACTTCCAATTAACCTTATTTCTAATATTAATTAGGAAGTTTGACTAAAAGTTAAACTTTCAGCCCTGATTGGCCTGAATAAGGCCCCCGGGGAGGGTCCAAACGGGGAAAAAACATGGTTCTCAGGATGCGGAAGTAGTATTACATTCTTTTTAAGTACAAATAATACCAATTAACTCTGTTTCTAGCTTTAATTAGGAAGTTTGACCAAAAGTCAAACTTTCAGCCTTGATTGGTCCGTACTAGGCCTTAAAGAGCTGAAACGGGCCTAAATGGGAGAAAACATGTTTTCAAGAGCTGTGAGTGATATTACATCGTTTCTATGTACAAATGCTATCAATTAACCTTATTTCTAGTCTTAAATGGTAAATTTGACCAAAAGTAAAACTTTCATCCCGATTAGCCTGAACAAGGCTATATAAAAATCGAATAGGGCCCAAATGGGGAGAAAATGTGATTCTTCGATCCGGGAATGGTATTACATAGTTTCTATGTACAAATATTACTAATTAACATAAAGTCAAACTTTCAGCCTCGATTTATCTGAACTAGGCCTTATAGAGTTGAATAGGGCCTAAGTGAAGAGAAAACATGATTTTTAAAAGTCGTGAGTGATATTATATAGTTTCTATGTACAAATATTGTTAATTAACTTTGTTTCTACCCTTAATTAGGAAGTTTAATCAAAAAGTCAAACTTTCTGTCCCGATTGGCCTGAATTAGGCCTTATAAGAGAAAAATGTGCCTAATAGAGAGAAAACATGTTTTTTCAAGAGCCGAGAGTGGTATTACATAGTTCTACAATGCAAATAATACCAATTAAACTTATTCTAGTCTTAATTAGGAAGTTTAACAAAAAGCCAAAGTTTCAACCATGATTGGCTTGAACTAAGCCTTATAAGAGCCGTATAGGGCCTAAACGGGGAGGGAAAATGTGATTTTCAAGAGCCGAGGTGGCATTTCATAGTTTTTATGTACAATTACTATCAATTAAACTTATTTTTGTCTTAATTAGAAAATTTTACCAAAAACTTAACTTTCAGTCTCGATTGGCCTAAACATGGCCTTATAAGAGCTGAATAGGGAACAAACATGGAGAAACTTGGTTCTCACGAGTAAGGAGTTTTATTAAATAGTTTCTTCGTATAATTATTACCACTCAACCTTGTTTCCAGTCTTAATTGGGAAAACTTTCAGCTTCGATTTCCCTGAACTAGGCGTTATAAGGACCGATAGGGCCTAAACAGGGAGAAAACATGATTTTCAAGATTCAGAAGTGGTATTACATAGTTTCTATGTACAAATACTATCAATTAAACTTATTTGTAGTCTTAACTGGAAAGTTTGGCTAAAGGCCAAACTTTCTGCCCTAATTGGCCTAAATGAGGCCTTATAAGAGCCAAATAGGAAAAAAAACATTTGGAAAATGTGGTTCTCAAGTGCCAGAAATAGTATTATATAGTTTTTATGCACAATTATTACCACTTAATCTTGTTTCTAGTCTTAATTTGAAAGTTGGTCAAAAGTCAAAGTTTAATCTCCGATTGGCCTGGACTAGGCCATATATGAGCCAAATAAAGGCCTAAACGGGGAGAAAACATGATTTTCAAGAATCGGGAGTGATATTACATAGTTTCTATGTAAAAATACTATCAATTAAACTTATTTTTAGTCTTAATTTGGAAGTTAGATCAAAAGCCAAACATTCAGCTCTGATTGGCCTAAACTAGGTCGATAGCCGAATAGTGAACAAACATAGGGAACGTGATTCTCACGAGCAGGGAGTAGTATTGTGTAGTTTTAATATATAATTAGTACCACCTTAGCCTTGTTTCTAATCTTAACAGGGAAGTTTGACCAAAAGTCAAACTTTCAGCTCCGATTGGCCTGAACTAGGCCTTATAAGGGCCGAATAGGGCCTAAATGGGGAAAAACATGTTTTCAAGTGCAAGGAGTGGTATTTCAAAGTTTCAATGTAAAAATAATATCAATTAAACTAATTTTTAGTCTTAATTGGGATATTTGACCAAAAGCCAAACTTTCAATCCCAATTGGCCTAAACAAGGCTTTATAAAAGCCGAATAGGGAACAAACATAGAGAAAATGAGGTTCTCAAGAGCCAAGAATAGATTACATAGTTTCTATGTACAATTGCTACCACTTAACCTTGTTTCTAGTCTTAATTGAAAAGTTTGACCAAAAGTCAAACTTTCATCCCCAATTAGTCTGAACTAGGAACTATAAGAGCCGAATAGGACCCAAACAGGGAAATACATGGTTCTGAAGAGCCAGGAGTGGTGTTACATTGTTTCAAGGCACAAATACAGCCAATTAACCTTTTTCTAGTCTTATTTGGGAAGTTTGACTAAAAGCCAAAATTTCAGCCCTGATTGGCCTGAACGAGGCCTCATAAGAGCTGGATAGGGAAAACATGGGAAAATGTGGTTTCTATAGTGGGAAGTAGTATTACATAGTTTTTATATATAATTACTATAAATTAATCTTGTTTCTAGTCTTAATTGAGAAGTTTGACCAAAAATAAAACTTTTGGCCTTGATTAGTCTGAACTAGGCATTATAAGAGCTGAGTAGGCCCAAACAGGGAGAAAACGTGGTTCTCAAAGGCCTGGAGTATTATTACATAGTTTTATGTAAAATTACTACCAATTAACCTTTTTCCAGTTTTAACTGGGAGTTTGTCCAAAAGCCAAATTTTCATCCCGATTAGCCTGAATTAGGTCATACAGAGCCAGATAGGGCCCAAACAATGAGAAAATGTGATTTTCAAGAGCGCAGGAGTGGTATTACATAGTTTCTATATACAAATACTGTCAATTAATCTTATTTCTAGTTTTCATTAGGAAGTTTGACCAAAAGTCAAACTTTTATCCTCGATTGGCTTAAAGGAGGCCTACAAGCAGAATACAGCCTAAATGTGGCTTTCAAGAGCTGTGAATTGGTATTACATAGTTTCTATGTATAATTCCTACCACTTAACCTTATTTCTAGTTTTAATTAGGAAGTTTGACCAAAAGTCAAACTTTCATCCCTGATCGGCCTGAACTAGGCCCTATAAGAGCCGAATAGGGCCCAAACGGGGAGAAATGTGGTTCTCAATAGCTAGGAATGGTATTACATTATTTCTATATATAATTACTACCACTTAACCTTGTTTCTAACCTTAATTGGTGTTTAACCAAAAGTCAAACTTTAATCCTCGATCGACATAAACTAGGCCATATAATAGCCGAATAGGGCCCAAAAGAGGAGAAAACGTGGTTCTCAATAGCCGGGAGTGGTATTGTATAGTTTCTACAAATACAATCAATTAACCTTATTTCTTGTCTTGGTTGGGAAGTTTGATCAAAGTGAAACTTTCAGCCCCGATTGGCTTGAACAAAGCATTATAAAAGTCGAATAGGGAATAAACATGGTTTTCAAAAATCAGAAGTAATATTATATAGTTTTAATGTGCAATTACTACTACTTAAGATTGTTTCTAGTCTTAATTGGGAAGTTTGGCCAAAAGTCAAACTTTCATCCCCGATCGGCTTGAATTAGGCCATTAAAGAGCCGAATAGGGCCCAAACAGGAAAAAACATGGTTCTCAATAGTCGGGAGTGGTATTACATAGTTTTTATGCACAAATACTATCAATTAACCTTATTTTTCTAGTCTTAATTAAGAAGTTTGACCAAAAGTTAAAATTTCAGCCCAGATTGGTCGAATTAGGCCTTATAAGAGTCGAATAAGGCCTAAACAGGGAGAAAAAGTGATTTTCAAGAACTGGGAGTGGTATTATATAGTTTCTATCTATAAATAGTATCAATTAAAATTATTTCTAGTCTTAATTGGAATGTTTGGCCAATGCCAAACTTTCTGCCCCGATTGGCCTATATTAGGCCTTATAAGAGCCGAATATGGAACGTGAGGAAAACGTGGTTCTCAGGAGCCGGGAGTACTATTACATAGTTTTTATGTATAATTACTACAATGTAACCTTGTTTCCAGTCTAAATTAGGAAGTTTGAATAAAAACCAAACTTTCATCCCCAATTGGTCTAAACTAGGCCGTATAAAAGACGAATAGGACCCAAACTGGGAGAAAACGTGGTTCTTAAGAGGCAGGAGTGGTATAACATAGTTTATATATACAAAAACTACCATTTTACCTTGTTTGTAGTATTTATTGGGAAGTTTGACCAAAAGTCAAACATTCAACCCCGATTAGTCTGAACTAGGCCGTATAAAAGAAGAACACAGCCTAAACGGGGTGAAAATATGATTTTCAAGAGCCGTGAGTAGTATTACATAGTTTCTATGCATTATTACTACCACTTAACCTTATTTCTAGTCTTAATTTAGAAGTTTGACCAAAAGTCAAACTTTCATCCCTGATCAGACTGAACTAAGCCATATAAGAGCCAAATAGGGCCCAAATGGGGAGAAAACGTGGTTCTCAATAGCTGGAAGCGGTATTACATTATTTCTTTATATAATTACTACCACTTAACCTTATTTCTAATCTTAATTGGGATGTTTGACCAAAAGTCAAACTTTCATCTCTGATCGATCTGAACTAGATCATATAAGAGCTGAATAGAGCCCAAATGGGGAGAAACATGATTCTCAATAGCTGAGTGTGGTATTGCATAGTTTCTACAAATACTATCAATTAATCTTATTCTATTCTTAGTTGGGAAGTTTGACCAAAAGTGAAACTTTCAGCCCTGATTGGCCTGAACAAGGCTTCTTAAAGCCGAATAAGGAATAAACATGGGGAAAACATGATTTTCAAGAGTCGAGAGTAGTATTACATAGTTTTTATGTAAAATTACTACTAATTAACCTTTTTTCTAGTCTTAATTGGGATGTTGACTAAAACTCAAACTTTCATCCTTGATCGGCATGAACTAGGCCATATAAGAGCAAATAGGACCAAAACGGGGAGAAAACGTTGTTCTCAATAGTTAGGAGTGGTATTACATAGTTTCTATATACAAATACTATCAATTAACCTTATTTCTAATCTTAATTAAGAAGTTTGCCAAAAGTCAAAATTTCAGCCCCGATTGGCCGAACTAGGCCTTATAAGAGTTAAATAGGGCCTAAACAGGCAGAAAATGTGATTTTCAAGAGCCAAGAGTGGTATTACATAGTCTATATATACAAATAGTATCAATTAAATTTATTTCTAGTTTTAATTGAAAAGTTTGACCAAAGCCAAACTTTCTACCCCGATTGGCCTAAACTTGGCCTTATAAGACCATAGGGAATAAACATGAGGAAAACATGGTTCTTAGGAGCCGGGAGTAGTATTTCATAGTTTTTATATACAATTACTACAACTTAACCTTGTTTTCAGTCTTAATTGGGAAGTTTGAATAAAAGTCAAACTTTCATCCCCGATTGACCTGAACTAGGCCGTATAAGAGCCGATTAGGGCTCAAACGGTAAGAAAATGTAGTTCTTAAGAGCCAGGTATGGTACAACATAGTTTTTTGTACACATACTGCCAATTAATCTTGTTTCTAGTCTTTATTGGAAAGTTTAACCAAAAGTCCATATTTCAACCCGATTGGCCTGAACTAGGCCTTACAAGAGCAGAATAATAAGGCCTAAGCAAGGAGAAAACGTTATTTTCTAGAGTCGAGAGTGGTATTATATAATTTCTAAATAGTACCAAAACCTTGATTTTAATCTTAAATGGGAAGTTTGACCAAAAGTCAAACTTTCAGCCCTGAGCCTAAACTAGTCCTTGTAAGAGCCAAATAGGGAGCAAACACTGGGAAACGTGGTTCTCACAAGCAGGGAATAATATTACATAGTTCTATATATAATTACTACCACTTGACCTTGTTTCCAGTCTTAATTTGGAAGTTTGACCAAAAGTCAGACTTTCAGACCTAATTGACCTGAGCTACACTTTATAATGACCAAATAGGGCCTAAACGGGAAGAAAACATGATTTTCAAGAGCCAAGAGTGGTATTACGTATTTTTTATTTACAAGTACTATCAATTAAATTTATTTCTAGTCTTATTTGAGAAGTTTAACCAAAAGCCAAACTTTTAGCCCTAATTGGCCTAAACTAGGCCTTATAAGAGCTGAATTAGGAACAAACACATGGTTCTCAAGAGCCAGGAATAGTATTACATAGTTTTTATGTACAATTACTACCAATTAACCTTGTTTCTATTCTTAATTGGGAAGTTTGACCAAAAGTCAAACACTCATCCCCGATTGGCCTGAACCCGCCATATATGAGACGGATAAGGCCCAAACGGGGAGAAAACGTGATTCTTAAAACCCGGGAGTAGTATTACATAGTTTCTATCAACAAATACTATGAATAAACCTTATTTCTAGTTTTAATTGGGAGCTTTGACCAGAAGCCAAACTTTCAACCCGATTGGCCTAAACTAGGCCGTAAAAGAGCTAAATAGAGAACAAATATGGGGAAACATGGTCCTCAAGAGTAGGGAGTAGTATTACATAGTTTTTATGCACAATTACTACTAAATAACCTTGTTTCTAGTCTTAATTGAAAACTTTGACCAAAAGTCAAATTTTCATCCCTGATTGGCCTAAAGTAGGCCTTATAAGGTCCGAATAGGGCCTAAACAGGAAGAAAACATAATTTTCAAGAGCCGAGAGTGGTATTACATAGTTTCAATGTACAAATACTATCAATTAAACTTAATTCTAGTCTTAATTGGGAAGTTTGACTGTAAGCCAAACTTTCAGCCCTTAATTAGCCTAAACTATGCCTTATAGGAAAGAAACATGGGAAAACGTAGTTCTTAAGAGCCGGCTTTAGTATTACATAGTTTCAATGTACAATTACAATCACTTAACCTTATTTCTAGTTTTAATTTGGATGTTTAACCAAAAGCCAAACTTTCATCCCTGATTGGCTTGAACAAAGTCACATAGAGCCGAATAGGGCCCAAATGGGGAGAAAACATGGTTCTTAAGGAGCGAGAGTGGTATTACATAGTTTCTATGCGCAAATACTACCAATTAACCTTATTTCTACTCTTAATTGAAAAGTTTAACCAAAAGTCAAATTTTTAGCCCCGATTGGCCTGAACTAGGCCTTATCTGAGCTGAATAAGGAATAAACATGGGGAAAATGTGATTTTCAAGAGCAGTATAAGATAATTTCTATGTACAATTACTACGAATTAACCTTGTTTCCTGTCTTGATTAGAAAATTTGACTAAAACCAAACTTTTTTCTAGTCTTAATTAGAAAGTTAAACAAAATTAAAGTGAAATAAAGGAGCAAACATAGGGAAAACGTAGGTCTCAAGCGTCGAGAATAGTATTACATAGTTTCTATCTACAATTCCTGCTACTTATCATTTTTTCTAGTCTTAATTAGGAAGTTGGAACAAAAGTCTAATATTCATCCCTGATTGGCCTAACTAGACCATATATGGCCGAATAGGGCTCAGAAGGGGAGAAAAGTGATTTTCAAAGGACGATAATGGTATTACATAGTTTCTATGTACAAATACTACTAATTAATCTTATTTCTACTCTTAATTGGAAAGTTTGACCAAAAGTCAAACTTTCAGCCCCGATTGGTCTGAATTAAATCTTATAAGAGCAGAATAGGGCCTAAACGGGGAGAAAATATGGTTTTCAAGATTCATGAGGGTATTACATAGATTCTTTGTACCATTACCACCACTTAACAGTGTTTCTAGTTTTAATTAAGAAGTTTGATCAAAAGTCAAACTTTCATCCCAGATCAACCTGAACTAGGCCATATTGAGCTGAATAGGGCCCAAATGGGGAGAAAACGTGGTTCTCAATAGCCAAGAGTGGTATTACATAGTTTTTATGTACAAATACTATCAATTAAACTTCTTTCTAGTCTTAATTAGAAAGTTTGACTAAAAATTAAAATTTCAGCCTCGATTGGTCTGAACTAGTCTTTTTAAGAGCTGAATAGGGCCAAACAAGGAGAAAATGATATTTTCAAGTGCCGTGAAAGGTAATCATTGTTTCTATGTGCAAATACTACCAATTTATCTTGTTTCTAGTCTTAATTGGAAAGTTTGACCAAAAGCCAAACTTTCAGCCCCGATTGGCCTAAACTTAGCCGTATAAGAGATGAATAGGGAAAAAACATGAGGAAATATGGTTCTCATGAGCAGGAAGTAGTATTACAATAGTTTCTTTGTGCAGTTACTATTATAACCTTGTTTCTAGTCTTAATTGGAAAGTTCAGCCCCGATTAGCCGGAACTAGGCTTTATAAGCGCCGAATAGGGCCTAAACGGAGAGAAAATATGATTTTCAAGAGTCGAAGTGGTATTACATAGTTTCTATGTACAAATACCTTCATTAAATTTATTTATAGTCTTACTGGGATGTTTGACCAAAAGCCAAACTTTCAGCCCGGACTGGCCTAAACTACCTTATAAGAGTCAATTAGGAAACTAACATGGGGAAAAATGTGCTACTCAGGAGCCGAGAATAGTATTACATAGTTTCTATATAAAATTACTACCACTTAATCTTGTTTCTAGTCTGAATTGAGAAGTTTGACTAAAAGTCAAACTTTCATCCCGATCGGCTTGAACTTGGCCATATATGAGCCGAATAGGGCCCAAATGAGAAGAAAAATAGTTCTCAAGAGCCGGAAGTGGTATTACATATTTTCTATCAACAAATACTACCAATTAATCTATTTTCTAGTCTTAATTAGGAAGTTTGACCAAAAGTCAAACTATCAGCCTCGAATGGCCAGAACTAAGCCTTATAAATGTCGAATAGGGCCCAAACGGGGAGAAAATATGCTTTTCAAGAGCCGTGAGTGGTATTACATAATTACTATGTACAAATACTACAAATTAACCTTAATTCTAGTTTTAATTGGAAAATTTGACCAAAAGTCAAACTTTCAGCTACGATTTGTCTGAACTAGGTCTTATAAGAGAAGAATATAGTCCAAAATGTGAGAAACTTGATTTTCAAGTGCCGAGAGTAATATTACATAGTTTCTATGCACAATTACTATTAATTAACATCTTTTTCAGTCTTAATTGGGAAATTTATCAAAATTAAATTTTTAGCTCTGATTGGCCTGAACTAGACCTTATAGGAGCCGAATAAGGCTCAAACAGGGTGAAAATGAGATTTTCAAAAGCCGAGAGTAGTATTATATAGTTTTTA
This sequence comes from Agave tequilana, assembly GCA_038442645.1. Taxonomy (NCBI): domain Eukaryota; kingdom Viridiplantae; phylum Streptophyta; class Magnoliopsida; order Asparagales; family Asparagaceae; genus Agave; species Agave tequilana. The sequence goes on from JAVJIF010032675.1 coordinate 46,098, forward strand.
TGTACAATTAATACTAATTAATCTTGTTTCAAGTCTTAGTTGGGAAGTTTGAGCAAAAGCCAATCGTTCAGTCCCGATTGGTCTGAATTAGGCCTTATAAGAGCGGAAAAGGTCCAAACAGGGTAAAAACGTGGTTTTTAAGAGCACGGAGTAGCATTACATAATTTCTAAGTGTATTTACTACTAATTAATCTCGTTTCTTGTCTTTGCTGAGAAGTTTGACCAAACGCCAATCTTTCAGCCTAGACTGGCCTGAACTAGGCTTTAGAAGAGCTGAATAGGGCCGAAATGGGGAGAAAACATATTTTTCAAGAACCTTGAGTGGTATTTCATAGTTTCTTCATAATAATTACTACTAATTATCGTTTTTCTGGTCTTCATTGGGGAGTTTGACCAAAAGTCAAACATTCAACTCTGAACTAGGCCTTATAAGAGCCGAATAGGGCCTAAATGGGGAGAAAACGTAATTTTCAAGAGCCAGGATTGGTATTACATAGTTTTATATATAATTACTACTAATTAACCTTATTTCTAGTCTTAAATGGTAAATTTGACCAAAATTCAAACTTTCAACCATGAGTGGCCGAAGTTAGGCCTATATAAGAGCCGAATAGGGCGTAAATGGGTAGAAAATGTGACTTTCAAGTGCCAGGAGTGGTATTACATTATTTCTATGTACAAGTGCTACCAATTAACCTTATTCTAGTCTTAATTGGGAAGTTTAACTAAAATTCAAACTTTCAGCCCCGATTGGCCTGAATTAGGCCTTATAAGTGCCGAATATAGGGCCCCAAAAAGGAGAAAAAATTATTCTCAAGAGCCGAGAGTGGTAGTACATAGTTGCTATATATAAATAATACTAATTAATCTTATTTCTAGTCCTAATTGGGAGGTTTGATCTAAAGTCAAACTTTCAACCCTGATCGGCCAGATCTTGGCCTTATGTAAGAGCCAAATAGGGCCCAAACATGGAGAAAACATGATTTTCAAGAGCCAGGAGCAGTATTACATAGTTCTATTTTCAACTAATTCTAATTAACCTTATTTTTGGTCTTAATTGGGAAGTTTGGCCAAAGTCAAACATTCAGCCGATTGGCCTGAACTAGGCCTTATAAGAGCCGATAAGGCCCAAACATGGAGAAAATATGCTTTTCAAGAGTCTTGAGTTGTATTATATAGTTTTATGTACAATTACTACTAATTAAACTTGTTTTTAGTCTTAAATAAAATGTTTGACCAAAAGTCAAATTTTCAGCCCCAATAGGCCTCACTAGGCATATAAAAGCGGAATAGGGCCTTAACAGGAAGAAAACGTGATTTTCAAGAGCCAGGGGAGGCATTACATACTATCTATGTATAAATACTATCAAATAACCTTATTTCTAATTTAAATGATAAGTTTGATCAAGGGCCAAACTTTCATTTCTGATTGGCCTGAACTAGACCATATAATAGCCGAATAAGGTCCAAACGGGTAGAAATAGTGGCTCTCAAGAGCCTAGAATGGTGTTACAAAGTTTCTACATACAATTACTACAATTAACCTTTTTTTACTTTTAATTTGAATTTGGTCAAACGTCATACTTTCAGCCCGATTGCTCCGAACTTGGCCTTATAAGAGCCGAATAGGGTCCAAACAGGGAGAAAATATGGTTTATAATAGCCGTGGGTGGTATCACATAGTTTTTATATACAATTAGTACTAATAAACCTTATTCTTATCTTAACTAAGAAATTTGATCAAAAGTCAAATATTCAGCCCCGATTGGTCTGACTAGTCCTTATAAGAGCCGAATCGGGCCTAAACAGTGAGAAAACGTGATTTTCAAGGGCTGGGAGTAGTATTACATAATTTCTATGTATAAATACTACCAATTTTTACCTTTCTAGTCCTAATTAGTAAGTTTGACTAAAAGTCAAACTTTCAACCCTAATTGGCTTGAACATGGCCTTATATTAGAGCCAAATAGGGCTCAAACAGGGAGAAAATGTGGTTTTCAAGAGTCGGGAGTAGTATTACATTGTTATATTTTTAACTACTTCTAATTAACCTCGTTTCTGGTCTTAATTGAGAAGTTTATCGAAAAGTTAAACTTTCAACCCCGATTGGCCTGAACTAGACCTTATAAGAGCCGAATAGGGGAAAAAACATGAGGAAAAAGTGGTTCTCAATAGACGGGAGTAGTATTATATTGTTTCTATATACAATTACTACCAATTAACCTTGTATTTGTCTTAATTGGGAAGTTTGACCCAAAGTCAAACTTTCTTCTACGATTGGCATGAACTAAGCCATATAAGAGCCGAATTGGACCAAAAGGGTAGAAAACGTGATTCTCATGAGCCAAGAGTGGTGTTATATAGTTTCTATGTGCAAATACTATCAATGAACTTTATCAAGTCTTAATTGAGAAGTTTAACCAAAAGTCAAAATTTCAACCCCATTGGCCTAAGAGGCCTTATAAGAGACGAATATGACCTAAATGGGAAAAAAAATAAGATTTTCAAGGGTCGAGAGTGGTATTACATTGTTTCTATGTACGAATCTACCAATTATCCTTATTTCTAGTCTAAGTTGGGAAGTTTGATTAAAAGTCAAACTTTCAGCCTCGATTAGCCCGAATTAGGGCTTATAAGAGCCGAATAGGACACAAACAGGGAGAAAAAATTATTCTCAAGAGCCGAGACTGGTAGTATATAGTTTCTATGTACAAACAATACTAATTAATCTTATTTCTAGTCTTAATTGAAAGGTTTGACCAAAAGTCAAACTTTCAACCCCGATCGGTCGGAACTTGGCCTTATGTAATAGCCAAATAGGGCCCAAATATGGAGAAAAATATGATTTTCAAGTGCCAGGAGCAGTATTACATAGTTTTATTTTCAACTACTTCTAATGAACCTTGTTTCTGGTCCTAATCTAAAAGTTTGATTAAAATTAAAACTTTTAGCCGATTGGACTGAACTAGGCCTTATAAGAGATCAAATAGGGCCCAAATAGGGAGAAAATATGGTTTTTCAAGAGTCTTGAGTGGTATTACAAAGTTCTATGTACATTACTACTAATTAAACTTGTTTCTAGTTTTAATTGGGAAGTTAGACCAAAAGTCAAACTTTCAGCCCCGATTAGACTGAACTACACTTTGTAAGAGCCGAATAAGGCTTAAAAGGAGAGAAAACGTGATTTTCAAAGCCGTGAGAGGTATTACAGAAATTTTATGTACAAATACTGTCAATCAACCTTATTTCTAGTCTTAAAAGGAAGTTTGACCAAGAGCCAAACTTTCATCCCCGATTGGCCTGAACTAAGTCATATAAGAGCCTAATAGGGCCCAAACAAGTAGTAAACGTGGTATCGTGAGCCGAAAGTGGTGTTACATAGTTTCTTTATACAATTACTACAATTAAACTTGTTTTTACTCTTAATTTGGAAATTTAAACAAAAGTTAAACTTTCAGCCTCGATTGGCCTGAACTCAGCCTTATAAGAGATGATAGGGCCCAAATAGGGAGAAAATATAGATTACAATAGCCATGGGTAGTATTACATTATTTCTATGTACAATTAGTACAAATAAATCTTGTTCTTGTCTTAATGGGAAATTTGACCAAAAGTCAAACATTCAGCCCCGATTGGTCTGACTAGGCCTTATAAGAGCCGAATAAAGCCTAAATGGGAAGAAAATGTAATTTTCAATGGCTGGGAGTGGTATTACATAATTTCTATGTACAAATACCACCAATCTACCTTATTTCTAGTCTTAATTGGTAAGTTTGACTAAAATCAGTCTTTCAGCCTCGCTTGGCCTGAACTAGGCCTTGTAAGAGGCGAATAATGAAAAAACATGAGGAAAACATTGTTTCCAAGATCTGGGCGTAGAATTACATAGTTTTTAAGTAAAACTACTATAAATTAACCATGTTTCTAGATTAATTGGGAAATATTTCTGAAAGTCAAACTTTCGGCTCTGATTGGCATGAATTAGGCCTTATAAGCATCGAGTCGGGCCCAAATGGGGAGAAAAACGCTGTTCTCAAGTGCCGGTAAAAGTATTACATATTTTCTAAGTACAAAAATATCAATTAATCTTATTTTTACTCTTAATCGAAAAGTTTGACCAAAGGTCAAATTATCAGCATCTATTGGCTGCACTAGGCCTTATAAAAGCCGAATAGGGCTTAAACGGGGAAAAAACATGATTTTCAAGAGCCATGAGTGGTTTTACATAGTTCTATTTTCAACTACTTCTAATTAACCTTGTTTTTGGTCTTAAATGAGAGTTTAACTAAAAGTCAAATTTCAGCCCTAATTTGCTTGAACTAGACCTTATAAGAGCCAAATAGAGAAAAAAATATGGGAAAACATAGTTCTCAAGAGTCGGGAGTGGTATTACATAGTTTTTATATACAAATACTACCAATTAACCACATTTCTAGTCTTAATTGGGAAGTTCGACCAAAAATCAAAGTTTCAATCTCGATGGCCTGAATTAGGCCTTATAAGAGCCGAATAGGGCCCAAACAAGAGAGAACGTGATTTTCAAGAGCCCGGAATGGTATGACGTAGTTTCTATGTACAAATCTACTAATTAAACTTATTTCTAATCTTATTGGGGAAGTTTGACCAAGAGTCAAACTTTCTGCCCCAATTGACCTTAATTAGGCCCCAAAAAAGCAGGATAAGGAATAAACATGGGGAAACGTGATTTTTAAGAGCTAGGAATAGTGTTATATAGTTTCTATGTTCAATTACTACTAATAATCTTGTTCTAGTCTTAATTAAAAAGTTTGATCAAAAGTCAATATTTCATCATGGATTGGCCTGAACTGGCTATATAGAGCCGATAGGGTCTAATGGTAGGAAAACGTGATTTTAGGGCCAAGAGTGGTATTATATAGTTTGGATGTAAAAATACTTTCAATTAGCCTTATTTCTAGGCTTAATTGGGAAGTTTGGCCAAAAGTCAAACTTTCAGCCCTGATTGCCCTGAACTAGGCCTTATAAGCGCTGAACAGGGAACAAACATGGGGAAAAGTATTTTTCAAGAGCCGGGAGTAGTATTATAAAGTTTATATGTACAATTATTGCAAATTAACCTTATTTCTAGTCTTAGTTGGAAAGTTTCACCAAAAGTTAAATTGTTATCCCCGGTTGGCCTGAACTACGCCATATAAGAGCCGAATAGAGCCCAAATGGGTAGAAAATATGGTTCTCATTTGTCGAGAGTGGTGTTATGCAGTGTTCATGTATAAATACTATCAATTAACCTTATTTATAATCATAATTAGAAAGTTTAACTAAAAATCAAATTTTTAGCCCTAATTAGACTGAACTAGGCCTTATAAGAGCCTATTAAGAACTAAATAGGGGAGAAAATATAATTTTCAAGGGCTGGAGTGGTATTACGTAGTTTTTATATATGTACAAATACTACTACTTACCCTTTTTTCTAGTCTTAATTGAGAAGTTTGACCAAAGTTTAACTTTCAGCCCCAATGAGCCTGAACTAGGCCTTATAAGAGCAGATGGGGAACAAACATGGGGAAAATGTAGTTTTCAAAGGCCAGGAGCTGTATTACATAGCTTTTATGTATAATTACGACAAATTAACCTTTTTTCTAGTCTGAATTAGAAAGTTTGGCCAAAAGTCAAAATTTCATCCCCGATTGGCCTGAATAAGCTATACAAGAGCCGATTGTATGCAAACCGGTAGAGAACGTGGTTCTCATGACTGAGAGTGGTGTACATAGTTTCCATGTATAAATACTACCAATTAAACTTATTCTAGTTGACAAAAAATCAAACTTTTAGCCTTAATTGGCCTGAAGGCACTATAAGAGCCACATAAGCCTAAACGAGAAGAAAATGTGGTTGAGCCGTGAGTGGTATTACATAGTTTTTATGTATAATTACTAAAAATTAAGCTATTTCTAGTCTTAATTGGAAAGATTGTCTAAAAGTTAAACTTTAAGCCCAGAATGGCCTGAATTAGTCCTTATAGGGCCTAAACAAGGGGAAAGCATTTTTTTCAAGAGCCGGGATGGTATTAAAAAGTTTTTATGTATAAATACTACTAATTAACCTTATTTCTAGTTAATTGAAAGTTTGACCAAAAGTCAAACTTTCAGCCCCTATGTCTTGAATTAGGTTTATAAAAGCCGAATTGGGCCCAAACGGGGAGAACAAATTGTTCTCAAGAGCTGGGAGTGGTGTTACATTGTTTCTGTATACAAACATTACTAATTAACCATATTTCTAGTCTAAATTGGAAAGTTTGATCAAGAGTCAAACTTTCAACACTGTTTGGCCTGAACTTGGCATTATATAAGAGCCAAATAGGGCCCAAATGGAAGAAAACAAGATTTTTAAGAGCCTAGAGTATTATTACATAGTTCTATTTTCAACTATTTCTAATTAACCATGTTTCTTGTCTTAATTGGGAAGTTTGACCAATAATCAAACTTTCAGTCCCGATTGGCCTAAACTAGGCCTTATAAGAGTCGAATAAGGTAAAAATAATGGAAAACATGGTTCTCAAAATCCGGGAGTAATAATACATAGTTTTCAATGTACAATTACTACCAATTAACCTAGTTTTTAGTCTTAAATGAGAAGTTTGACAAAATCAAGCTTTCATCCTCGATTAGTCTGAACTATAAGAGCCTAATAGGGCCCAAACGTGGAGAAAATATAGATCTCAAGAGTCGGGAGTAGTATTACATAGTTTCTATGCACAATTACTATCATTTAATCTTATTTCTAATCTTAATCGAGAATTTGACCAAAAGTCAAACTTTTGACCCTAATTATCCTGAACTGGGCCTTATAAGAGCCGAATAAGTCCCAAATGTGGAGAAAACGTGATTTTAATAGCCTTGAGTGGTATTACATAGTTTCTATATACAAATATTACCAATTAATCTTATTTCTATTCTTAGTTGGGAAGTTTGACCAAAAGTGAAACTTCAGGCTTTATAAAAGTCGAATAGGGAGTAAACATGGGAAAAACAAGATTTTCAAGAGCGGGGAGTAATATTACATAGTTATGTACAATTACTGCTAATTAACCTTGTTTCAAGTCTTAATTGGAAAGTTTGACCAAAAGTCAATCTTTCATCTCTGATTGGCCTGAACTAGGCAAAAAATAAGAGCCAAATATGGCCTAAACCTGTTAGAAACATGATTTTTAAGGGCAGGGAATGGTACCTTATTTCTAGTCTCACTTGGAAAGTTTGATCAAAAGCCAAACTTTTAGCCCGATTGGCTTGAACCTTATAAGAGCCAAATAGGGAACAAAATTAAGGAAAGCGTGATTTTAAAGAGGCGAGAATAGCATTACATAGTTTCTCTGTACTTCTACTACAAATTAGCCTTTGTTTCTACTCTTAATAGGAAGGTTTGACCAAAAGTCAAATTGTCATCCTCGATTGGCCTGAACTAGGCCATATAAGAGCCGAAAAGGGCGCAAATGGGTAGTAAACATGGTTCTCATGAGCCGAGAGTGGTATTGCATAGTTTCTATGTGCAAATGCTACTAACTAATATTTTCAAGTCTTAATGAGAAGTTTAATCAAAAGTCAAACTTTTAACCCAGATTGGCCTGAATTAGGCCTTATCAGAGCTGAATAAGGCCTAAACTGAGTGAAAATATGATTTTCAAGGGCCAGGAGTGGTTTACATAATTTTTATATACAAATACTATCAATTAACTTTATTTCTACTCTTAATTGTGAAGTTTGACCATAAGTCAGACTCTCAATCCTGATTGGCCTGAACTAAGCCTTATTGACCCGAATAGGGCCTAAATGGAAGAAAATGTGATTTTCAAGAGCCGCGTGTGGTATTACGAAGTTTCTATTTATAATTACTATTAAATAACCTGGTTCTAATCTTAATTGAGAAGTTTTACTAAAAGTCAAACTTTCAACCATGATTGGCCTGAACTAAGCCTTATAAGAGCTAAATAGCGCCTAAATTGAGCAAAACGTGACTTTCAAGAGCCGGGAGTGGTATTACATAGTTTATATATACAAATACTGTCAATTAAACTTATTTCTAATCATAATTGAGAAGTTTGAACAAAAGCCAACTTTCAGCCCTGCTTGTCTTAAACTAGGCCTTTATAAGAGTCGAATAGAGAACAAACATGGGAAAAATGTGGTTCTCAAGAGCCGGGAATAGTATTACATAATTTTATGTACAATTACTACTACTCAACCTTGTTTCTTGTCTTAAATGAGAAGTTTAAACAAAGTTAAACTTTCAGCCCTGATTGGCCTGAACTATGCTATATAAGAACCGAAAATGGCCAAACATTGGGAGAAAAAATGATTTTCAAGAGCTGAGAGTGGTATTAAATAGTTTCTATGCACAGATACAATTGATTAAACTTATTTCTACTCTTAATTGGGAAGTCTGACAAAAAGCCCTACTTTTAGCCCCGATTGGCCTTAACTAGGTCTTATAAGAATTGAATAGGAAATAAACATGGGAAAAATATGATTCTCAAAAGCGGCACGTTGTATCAGTTTCTATGTAGAAATACTTCCAATTAATCTTGTTTCTAGTCTTAATTGGGAAGTTTGGCTAAAGATTAAACTTTCACCCCAAATAGCCTGAACTAGGTCTTATAAGAGCCGAATAGGGCCTAAATGGGGGAGAAAACGTGCTTTTCAGGAGTTGAGAATGGTATTACATAGTTTCAATGCACAAATACTAACAATTAAATTTATTTCTAGTCTTAATTGGGAAACTTGACCCAAAGTCAAACTTTCAGCCCCGATTAGCCTTAATTAGGCATTGTAAGAGCTGACTAGGGAACAAACATGGGAAAAACATAGTTTTCAAGAGTAGAGAGTTGTGTTACATAGTTTCTATGTACAATTACTATCACTTAATCTTGTTTCTAGTCTTAATTGGGAAGTTTGACCAAAGTCCTTCCATCCCCGATTAACCTGAACTAGGCATATAAGAGCCGAATAGGGCAAAATATAGAGAAAACGTGGTTCTTAAGAGCCGGATGGTATAACATAGTTTTTATTTTCAAATACTACCAATTAGTCTTATTTCAAGTCTTAATTGGAAAGTTTGATTAAAAGTCAAACTTTCAGCTCCGATTGGTCTGAACTAGGCTTATAAGAGCCGAATAGAACCAAAACAGGGAGAAAATGTCGTCCTCAAGAGCTGGAGTAGTATTACATATCTTCTATATACAAATACTATCAATTAACCTTATTTCTAATCTTATTTGGGAAGTTTGACAAAAAGTCAAACTTCAGCCTTAGTTGGCCTGAACTAGGCCTTATAAAAGCCGAATAGGGATAAGCATAAGAAAAACATGGTTTTCAAAACTCAGGCATAGTATTATATTGTTTCTATGTACAATTACAACTAATTAGTCTTGTTTCCAGTCTTAATTGGGAAGTCTGATCAAAAATCAATCTTTCATCCTCAATTGGCCTGAACTTGGCCATAAACAGAGCCGAATAAGGCCCAAACTGGGAGAATACGTGGTTCTCAAGAGCCGAGAGTGGTATTGCATAGTTCTATTTATAAATACTACCAATTAGCCTTATTTCTAGTCTTAGTTGGGAAGTTTGACCAAAACCCAAACTTTCAGCCATGATTGGCCTAAACTAGGACGTATAAGGGCTGAGGCCCAAAAAAGAGGGAAAATATGGTTTCAAGAGCAGGGTAGTATTACATAGTTTCTACATATAATTTCTACTAATTAACTTTATTTTTAGCTTAATTGGAAAGTTTGACCAAAAGCTAAACTTTCAGCCCCGATTGGTCAGAACTAGGCTTTATAAGAGCTGAATATGGCATAAACAGAAGAAAACATGATTTTCATGAGCTGAGACTGGTATTACATAGTTTTTATGTACAAATACTACCTATTATCTTATCTCTAGTCTTAATTGGGAAGTTTAACTAAAAGTTAAACTTTCAGTCCCGATTGGCCTGAACTAGGCCTTATAAGAGTCGAATAGGAAACAAACATGGGAAAAACGCCAAGAGCCGAGAGTAGCATTACATAGTTTCTATATACAATTACTACCAATTTATCTTGTTTCTAGTTTAATTTGGAAGTTTAAATAAAAGTCAAACTTTCATCCTGATTGGCTTGAACTAGGCCATATGAGAGCCGAATAGGGCCCAAACGGGGAGAAAACATGGTTCCTAAGATTCGAAAGTGGTATTACATAATATATATTTACACATATAACTAATTTACCTTATTTTTAGTCATAAATTGGAAATTTGACCAAAAGTCAAAATTTGAGCCCTGATTGGCCTGAACTAGACTGTTTAAGAGCGAATAGGGCCAAAATAGGGAGAAAATGTGATTTTCAAGAGCCGAAAGTAGTATTACATAGATTCAATGTATAATTACAGCTAATTAACCAAATTTCTATTCGAAATTGAAAAGTTAGACCAAAAGTCAAACTTTTAGCCCCGATTGACCTGAACTACGCCGTTTTGAACTGAATAGGGCCTAAATAGGGAGAAAACATGGTTTCGAGAGCTGGGAGTAGTATTATATAGTTCTATATGTAACTAATGCTAATAAAGCTTATTTCTAGTCTTAATTAGAAAGTTTGACCAAAAGCAGCCCCGATTGGCCTAAACTAGGCCTTATAAGAGACGAATAGGGCCCAAACAAAGCGAAATATGGTTTTCAAGAGCCGGGAGTAGTATTACATAATATTTATGTACAATTCTAATTAACTTTATTGCTAATCTTAATTTGAAAGTTTAATCAAAGTCATACTTACAGCCCCGATTGTCCTTAAGTACTCCTTATAAGAGCCGAATAGGGCCAAAGAGGGAGAAAACGTGCTTTTCAAGAGCCGCAGTGGTATTACATAGTTTCTATGTAAAAAACTACTAGTTAACCTTATTTCTATTCTTATTGGGAAGTTTGATAAAAAATCTAACTTTCAGCCCGATTGCATGAACAAGCCCTATAAGCGCCGAATATAGCCTAAACAGGGAAAAACATGATTTTAAGAGCCGAGAGTAGTATTACATTATTTTTATTTATAATTATTACTAATTAACTTTATTTCTAATCTTAACTGAGAAGTTTGACCAAAGTTAAAAGTTAAACTTTCAACACTGATTGGCATGTATTAGGCCTTATTGAGCTAAATAGGGCCAAAATAAGAGGGAAATGTGATTTTCAAGAACCGGGAGCAGTATTACATTGTTTCTATTTTAAAAAGTAGGGAGAAAACGTGATTTTCAAGGGCCGGGAGTGGTATTACATAGTTTCTATGTATAAATACTATTAAATCTTATTTCTAGTCTTAATTGAGAAGTTTTATCAAAATTAAACTTTCAACCCTGATTAGCCTGAACTAGACCACATATGAGCCGAATTGGGTCTAAATGGAAAGAAAATGTGGCTTACAAGAGCCGCGAGTGGTATTACATAGTTTCAATGTACAATTAATATTAATTAACCGTATTTCTAGTCTTAGTTGGAATGTTTGACCAAAAGCCATACTTTCAGCCCCTATTGGCCCGAACTAGACCTTAAAGTAGCCGAGTAGGGCCTAAATAAGGAGAAAATATGATTCCAAGAGCCAAGAGTGGTATTACATAGTTTCTATGTACAAGTACTGCTTATTAACCTTATTTCTAGTATTAATTCAGATGTTTGACTTTTGGTCAAACTTTAGCCCGATTGGCCTGAATTTGGCCTTATTAGATCCAAATAGGGTCTGAACAGGGAGAAATTTTTTTCTCAAAAGCTGGGAGTGGTAGTACATAGTTGCTATATGCAAACATTTCTAATTAACCTTATTTATAGTCCAAATTGGGAGGTTTGACCAAAAGTCAAACTTTTGATCTCGATTTGGCCTGAACTTGGCCTTTTATCAGAGCCAAATAGGGCCCAAAGGGAAGAAAACGTGATTTTCAAGAGCCAGGAGTAGTATTAAATAGTTCTATTTTCAATTACTCCTAATTAACCTTGTTTCTGGTCCTAATTAAGAAGTTTGATGAAAAGTCATACTTTCAGCCGATTGGCCTTAACACAGGCCTAATAAGAGCCGAATAAAGCCAAACCGGGAGAAAATGTGATTTTCAAGAGTCGTGATTGGTATTACATATTTCTATGACAATTACCACTAATTAAACTTATTTCTAGTCTTAATTGAGAAATTTGACCAAAAGTTAAACTTTCAGCCCCGATTGGTTTGACCTTATAAGAGCCGAATAGGGTCTAAATGGGGAAAAATGTGATTTTCAAGAACTGAAAAGGTATTACATAGTTTCTATGTATAAATACTATCAATCAACCTATTTCTAGTCATAATTAGGAAGATAGACTAAACACCAAACTTCCATCCTTGATTAGCCGGAACAAGCAATATAAAAAAGCCAAAAGGGCCCAAACGGGAAGAAAACGTGGTTCTCATGAGCTGAGAGTAGTGTTACATAATTTTTTTGTACAATTATTACCAATTAACCTTTTTTCTGCTCTTAATTTTAAAGTTCGAATAAAGTCAAACTCTGAGCCCTGATTGGCCTGAACTTAGCCTTATAAAAGCCTAATAGGGCCCAAAAAGGAGAAAATGTAGTTTACAATAGCCGTCTGTGGTATTACATAGTTTATTTGTACAATTATTCTAATAACCTTGTTCTAATCTTAATTGAGAAATTTGACCAATAATTAAACATTCAGCCCCGATTGGCCTTATAAGAGCCGAATAGGACCTAAACATGGAGTAATTTCAAGGGTTGTAAGTGGTATTACATAATTTCTATGTAAAATACTACCAATTTACCTTTTTCTTTGTCTTAATTTGGAAGTTAATCAAAAGTCAAACTTTTAACCCCAATTGGCCCGAACTAAGCCTTATAAGAGCCAAATAGGGAACAAACATGGGAAAACCTGGTTCCAAGAGACGTGAGTAGTATTACATAGTTTTATGTGCAATTACTATAAATTAACAATGTTTCAAGGTCATAATTGGAAATTTTGACCAAAAGTCAAACTTTCATCCCCTATTGGCTTGAACTAGGCCATATAAGAACCGAATAGCGCCAAACGGGTTGAAAAACGTGGTTCTCATGAGCCGAGAGTGGTATTGCATAGTTTCTGTGTATAAATGATACTAATTACCCTTATTTCTAATATTAATTGGAAAGTTTGACCAAAACTAAACTTTCAGCCCCGATTGGTCTAAACTAGCTTTATAATAGCCGAGTTGGAACAACATGGGGAAATGTTGGTTCTCAAGAGTCGGGAGTATATTACCTTAGTTTTTATATATAATTACTTCTAATTTTACTATGTTTCTATTATTAATTAGGAAATAAAACCAAAAGTCAAACTTTCGGCCCTGATTGGCCTCAACTAGGCCAGATAAGAGCTGAGTTAGGGCATAAACGCGAAGAAATATATGGTTCTCAAAAGCCGAGAATAGTATTACATAGTTTTTGTATAAAATTACTTCATTTAACTCGTTTCTAATCTTAATTGGGTATTTGATCAAAGTTAAACTTTCATCCCTGGTTGGCCTAAAATAGGCCATATAAGAGCCGAATAGGGCCCAAACGGAAGAAAACATGGTTCTCAAGAGCCAGGAGTGGTATTCCATAGTTTTTATGTACAAATACTATCAATTAATCTTAATTCCAAACATAATTGAAAAGTTTGACTAAAAGTTTAAACTTTCAGCCCCGATTGGTCTGAACTAGACCTCATATAAGAGCTGATTGGGCCTAAACAGGAGAAAACGTGATTTTCAATAGCTGTGAGTGGTATTACATAGTTTCTATGTACAAAAACTATCAATTAACCTTTTTTCTAGTCTTAAGTAAGAATTTGACCAAAGCCATACTTTCACTCCATTGGACTAAACTAGGCCTTATAAGAGCCGAATTAGGGACAAACATGGGAAAAATGTGTTCAAGAGCCAGAGTTCTCAAGAGCCAAAGTAGTAATACATAGTTTTTTATATACAATTACTTTAATTAACATTGTTTCTAGTATTAATTGGGAAGTTTGACCAAAAGTCAAACTTTCATAACCCTG